>JAOXNG010000001.1:128206140-128217516 GCA_028566535.1 Scolopax minor | reverse complement strand
CCCTAGATAGCAGCCAGTACATTTGGTCATTGTGCTGAGATGAAAGATGACTGAAGAATCATTAGTATCACTTTGTTTGATGCACACGTTATGCTAAATATTTCAACCCAGTATTTCACCTGCCTAGTTTGTGAAGTCTTATGAGCTCCAACCGCAAGATTACTTGGGTCATTGTTAGCTGTCAAGTGAGGCTTTGTGTCCCAGGAAATTCCACAAGAAATGTTCATTACTGACATTTATCAAATTCTCATTCCTGATTGCTTGAGAAGGCAAACCTTTGTGATCAACCCTGAAAATCCATTTGTCCTCAGAGATATTTGAGATACAGAACTATGGAAAATACATTGTTTCCTTAACAAATATATATTGGCCACTCAGGTGTGCACATACTGGATGACAGTGTGCAAAGAACAAGCGGATTGCAAGAGGTTGTATAAGCTTATCTTCATATTTTGAAGAAAGCAGATAGACAAAATACATTTGCAAAAGCAGTGGACTTCAGTAGAGGAGGACAGATGCAATAATACAATATCCCTAGGGAATTTCTATTAGAGCAATGTGAATTAATATATTCCATATTTCTCATCTTTTAATATATATATAGATGGGGGAAACAAACACATCATAGTAGCCCAGAATACCTTCAACTGGAATGTCGCCCTGATAAATGCAAACTGACATGCAGTTTTAATTTGTTTGTTCTTGACTGGGGATCACAGCATGCAGAATCTTAATGAGCCATAGGGTAGCGATCACCAATCCCAGACACGTTTATCTTGCATTGTGTTTGCTGCTCATGGCAACTCTTTAATTTGGGTACTACAGTCTGAGGCAGTTATTTGGTGGCTTCATAAAGATATTAAGGTTATTACTGAATGCTCATGCTGTTGCTGGACAGTAGACATTCAGGTGATTCTGAAGCAGTTAAATTCATTTGTTCCTCTGTGCTCTGAGAAGCCAGTAAATAAAATCTCACTTACTACAGAAGCTTTAAATCGGGCTGTCAGATAAGAATCCAGTTTTCACAGAGGTTAGGTACCATTTCTAGTTTTGTTTGAGGCTGAAATGGGGTTAGTGTCTGGATTCTCAAGTGATAAACATTTTATAAAGTGGTCTTTTAATGTATCTGCCCCATGGCAGAAATCTGACAAGACTGTTTTTTCCTGAGACCCTAGTGAACCATTTTGCTGTTCAGTGAGGGCTGTCACTATAGTGTCCCACCAGTTTGCTGCAGAGCTCAGTGTGGAGGAGGATTTGGCTCAGTGTTATGTTACATCCTGGTTCCACCAGGAAACAGCTACTACAATTAAGCTGTGGCTCAATTTGTTTGTTTCTCCACTTGACTTCTCCCTTTAGCTGGACTTTAATGCAGGCCTATTATTCTCAGTAGATACCTGCCATCTTGAATTTCCTATACTCAATAAGATAAAATTCCTGCCAGCCTGAAACCATAACTTTTCATTTTATCTTCTTAAGCTTTGCATGTAGTTTGGAGCAGGTTTCCAAGATCCAGGGAAGGAGTAGAGTTTGACTGCTGAGCTGATCTATCTCTTCTGCTCAGAGGTATCCTGGGTGCTGTTACATAGCCTGTATTCTAACACAGTTGTTTTAAATGTTACTCATCTCCTTGCCATCCCTTAATAAAGGGACTCCTTTGTTGTAAGAAATAGAAACTGCTTGTTTCCACTGTCAGGGACCTCCAATGCCAAGTGGAGATAGTGATCTCTCAAAATAATGTCTGGCCATCAATATCTACAGTGCATCGTGACAGCCAACATTGCTCACTCATTACATTTCAAGTCTATTTGTGATTCCTCATCAGGTACCCTCACACTCTTGTAGGAACTCTTCATTTACATCCATCACTGTATTTCTGTGATGTCTTTCAGTTCCCTGTTAAATGTCTCATTTGCCTATAAAAACCTGATGATTAAAAGTAGTCTGCTGGCCACTGCTGACTCATTGTTTCCTTCTAAGTTGCTCTCAGTCTGTTGTCTGTCTTTCTGTACTTTTTCAGAAGCTTTTGGGTGCAGAAAATGAGGAAACAGGTCCTTTTTTTTTTCATATGTTTATAAAATTCTGAATATGATAGAATGACTAGAATTTCTAGGCTGTATGCATGACAAACACAATAAATGACAATATGGCATATCGCTCCACAGAGCAAATTAACCTTACATATTCAAATGCTCAGTTGTAGTAAATGAACTTCTCTCTTTACAGCCAAATTCAACTCTCACCCAGGGTATTTGTTTTCTAAGATATTATTTTTTATATGGGTCCAGATGATAGCAGTTTAAATAAAGTACTGAATTCATCTATTTTATTCTTAATTTATAGTGGTCCTTAGGGGATGTACAGATATTTAAAAAGAGTAAAATCAATTAACTTGTGATCCAATTATTTGTGTTAGCCACTATGGGGTTTTATTTTAGAGCACTGGATCAGATTTTCCCATTTAACCACTGTGCTTTGTGTATGTAAACCTTACATTGTGTTATATTATAACCTGTGTTTCTATTTTCTCTGTTTGCAAATCTAATTTCTATTTTAGTCATTTCATAATTTTCAAATTCCCTTCATGTGTTTTTGAAAGGGACACAATAAATACAACAGATTTTTCTAAATACTAGGAAGTCTATTCTTTATATAAAGGTGGCTGAACAGGTAAAAGAGTTCACCTTCTAGATAATATACACTATATTTTTCTGACCCTCTCTATTTCTATTTTGTCTTTTTCAATTACAAATATGTGATTTATTACACTTTTTTACATTATAAAGTTAGAATAGACCCTTATGACAACTTCTGTGATTTAATCATTCTGCTTTTTCATCCATCTTGAACAGATTCTCTCTTCAGAGGGCAGGGGATCTTTATCAAGGAGTGTAGTGATAGGATGAGGGGTAATGGTTTTAAACTGAAAGAGGGGAGATTTAGATTAGATACTAGGAAGAAATTCTTTACTCAAAGGCTAGTGAGACACTGGAAAAGGTTGCCCAGAGAAGCTGTGGATTCCCCATCCCTGGAAGTGTTCAAGGCCAGGCTGGATGGGGCTTTGAGCAACCTGCTCTAGTGGGAGGTGAGCCTGCTCATGGCATGGGGGTTGGAACTCAATGATCTTTAATCAGTCTATGATTCTATGATTCTAAAGCCCACGCAAATCATCCAACTTCAGCCCTTACAGCCTACCAGGGCATTCAGGCTCCAGTGTCCTGTTGAAGCTTTTTCACTTCGCATGGAAAGCATAAATATCTGCTGGATCAGAAGGGAAATGGAAAGCTGATTTCTGGAGGTAGCGATACAGTGGAGATAGCATTGTGTTTCACTGATTGAGTTCACCTTTTGTATCTAAATTGCCCTTATGTCCAAAATATATATTAAAAGATTTAGATATTATGCAATAGATGGCAGAAAATGTATTTATATAGAGGAAGGTATTTACGTGAGATGAAATGTAGTGCAATAATTGACACTCTGAACTCTAATCCTGAGTGTTTTTTTAAGTGAGATAAATACAGATTCAGAACAAGGGAAGGATTCTCAGGACTTAAGAATTTAACAAAGAAGTGAAAAATAATCTAGCTAAAAAATATACTTAAACAGCAGCTGAGAGTGGCATATCTACTTACAAAAAGGTAATTTTGGTGTTGTTATAGTTTACAGGATTACATTGATAATGAGTACTTTAAAACAATAACTTAAAGTACATTTTCTAAGGAAATTCTTGAGAAATTGTTAAAATACTATGATTTATGTCAAAAGATAACTATCAGAAAAAAGATTATATTATTTGCTTCAACATTCACAAAGTCCTAGCAATACCTCTGGTGAGTATATTAAAGAAATTTAGGAAATGGAAAAGTAAAGTAAAAGCATTAAACCAGTAAAGAGGCATAATAAAAAACAAAGATAGTTTATCTTCTTCCAGTTGGCATATATGTTGTTGATCTTCATTAAACTTGTAAGTGTTTGGGTTGTTGCGATAAAGATGACTGTGAAGAACTTGATAAGTAACAGAAGGTGTATATGATAAGGAATAATCTGAACAACTCACACAAATATTTTTGCTTTGTCTTTCAAAGTTATATTTTTTTTAGGCAGAACTGCCTGGAATATGGCCATCACAAATCTATTTGGTCATTTTTTCAGTGCATCTCATTTGACATCAATGGGATTATTCCAGGAGTTCATACGGCATGCTGGAGAATGTGTCCTCTTTAAGGACGCCTAAGAAAGATCCACATGTCAGCAGATTCAAAGTTGTCTGCAATTAACATGAGGGATGTATTTGTTATCAATGAACTAAGGATTAACTAAGCACTCTAATGTTCGCTGTTCTTCCTACATGAAGTGACAAAAACTGAATGCTTATTGGGCTTTCAAATAACTGTACACAAAGTTGTCTTTGAGCTCTGAAGGATTACGTGTGAAGATGTACCATATGGCTGATAAGATAACAGTGTTTATGTTTTTAATTTAGGACACTGATAGTCAGTTAATCATTTGGATGTGGAAATTATCATGTTTAAAAAACCCCGAAATTTACACCTGCAATTTTTAAAGTTCTAATTATAATGGCTGTTCTCTCAAGTATGCAAAGACATTTTTCATAGACAAATGAATGACTCTGATTTGCTATTTCTGAATCAAAATGACTCATATTTCATTACTATTTGAAGATGAAGGTCCCCTGTCAGTAATGCCTGAGTAACATACTGTCAATAACATCCCTCATGCATATGGGCGGCCTGAAATAAACTGCTAGCTCTTGGGTGTCTACATTTGTGACAATCTGTGAACAAATTGCAGTATACTCTTGAGAACTGCATCAATGATTCTGCATATAGTACAAAATTTAAACTGTATACCAAGGATGTGGGGTATATTGTGATTCAGGAATTAAGCTCATCACAAGGTCAATGGCTCAAAGTCACACAGGAAGGTGGGAAGAAAGGGCTACTCAATATACCCAAATACCAGGCAAAGGGTTTAATTCTTCCACATAGCTATTTTGGGTTAGGAAGGAATACAGCAATTGAATCTAAGCCATTTCTCCTTCACTGTGAGGATCTTTGCTGTGGGATCTACTGTGTTGCATGTCTGAAATACAAATGATAATTCCCTGGATCAAAACCCAGTAATGCAGACTCCAGACTTTAGCTAAGGAAGAAGGAACTATGTTGGTATAATTCAATTTACATGTTTGTGCTTGTATGTGTTTCTGGCAAGCCCAGAAGTTTGAGAGAGGCAGAATTTTGAGACATATAAGAATATAATCTTCAGATGGTACTTCACATACCTTTTGTGAACTCTAAAATTAACCTCCTGGGAGCTCTTTCTGGTAGAGCACAACATAATACTTTACTTTGACATGAAGGAATTCTGCCTCCCTTCTGTTTTAGTATAATGAATTTTGGAGAGTGAGAGTGAACTTTCCTATCTGACTGCATAATTTGGAAAGACCCATTGATCACTTCTACTTCTGTTTTAACTAAATGCAACTTTATTATCTTAATGTCATCTGAATATTTTTCAAGTTCCAAATATTGACAGAAATTTGTAAACTTGTCTTTCCACATGCATTACAGGAGATATTTAGGGCCCTGAAAGTACTCCCCTCACCACTAGTACACTAACCCAGAAAAAGGGCAACATAAAATCCTAATAGCTCCAAGAGTGATTGGCAAAGGTCTGTTGATGTTTCTAGCACTGCTTTTCATACTTGTATGTTAAATGCTTTCTTTAAATGAGTGACACATTTTTGTCAAGAAACTTATATTAGTGGTGTCATATTTAAAGTGTCAGCTATGGAAATATCACTTCCGCTCCTTCTCTTCCATCCAGCAGCTCTCGGCTTCCTCCCCCTCATCATCACTCAGTTACAACGATATTGAGGGATCCCAACAGACAAGTCTTTTGCTTTAAAGAAACATTTAAATAGTATCAGAAGTTTGAACATCACAAAGTGGCACTGAAATTAGGCACTGAATCCACCACACCAGTCTGACTGCCGATCCCAGACTTCCAAAGCTGATGGCGATTCATAATTTTGGAGATCTCTAGTTCACATTTCAGGAGAACTTATACTTGTGTATAGTCCCAGGAGAACAGGCCCTCAGGATGCTGTCTGTAAAGCCAATAATTACAGCAAATGCAACATAAATAGTTTCCTGCTTACTCAGTTTTTTCAGGATGGTTCATCTAGAAATTGAAAGCTAGGACATACACCACTCCTAAGCTGAATTCTGAAGTGCTAGCTTTGTGATTAAAATACATTGTTCATTTTCTTCATTAAATAATTTTGGAGTCACAACTGGCCAGAGGCTGGTGTTAAGCCAGCTCATGCAGTACCAGTTAATAGCAGTTCATTTGACAGCTATGAATATCAGGGCCACTAAATTCAAGGACATCTTTGGCAACACAATTGGTGAAAAAGGATGTTTAATACCCTACATCTTGGTAGGGTAATAACTGACAAACTGTTTGTGAGAAGTTTATGTGGTATGTTCCTGGTGGTAAAGAAACCACATGGTGCTTCTCTTACCTCGACAATGAAACTTTCATCTGTGTTGTGAAGAGGTCAAAGAAAATAGCAAGAAATCAAATGTGCAGTGGATAATAATCAAAATTAGTAGAAGAGCTGGAAAAATTACAGGTTACTTGCCACTGCTAATTGTAGGTTTTGAGCCTTTTGTTTTAATTGCAGACATCTATGTAAGAAAAACCATTAATTAACCTCATTCAGTACCAACCCATGAACACGTATATTACACACTGTTGATAATAGGCCAGGATGTGCTAAGAAAGGAACGTGTTCCAGTAGCATGTCACTGAAAAGAAAGAAGGGTTGGACGCTTAGTGCATGGCATTCTTATATGAGATGACCTTGTTATTCTTGCTCTGCATTGTTGCGTATGTCAAAAGCATGAACATAATTTTGGTATTTGGTATTTGGGCTACAGTCCAATTACTATATTGATCAAAGCACATTCTCTGGCTCATTTGTAGGATCTAGATAAACATTATTATATTTAGAATTGTTTATTTCAACCCTGTAAAACTGCCACTGCCCTAGCTAAATAATTTTATATTTTTTCATATCTCAGAGGAGAAAACAGTATAGGATCTCTGTACAGCTGAAAACAGCTGCCCCACATCTAATAGGTGAAGGACTTAAGCCATCCATATTTAGGTGCTGTAATTATTGTATCCAGTTCTAATGTTTTGCTTTTGTTTGTAGGTATGGATGATCTTTAAAAAGCAGCAAATTTCATTGGAGTTTTAGGAAAACATGACACATATGCATGGAGTGGCCCTTGTCTGCATTGAAAGTAGGGGACAAGATTCCCCATCATGTGATCTGCCATTTGTTGAACGGTGAAGAATCACCTGGTTCTTTTCACTATTTTGTTTTATTTTACATTTTTAAGCAATCAAAAAATACTAAAGCATGTGCAGACCTAGATTTATGGAAATCTTACACATACTTAAATGTTATATTACATTATTACTAAGCTGCCTTATGCCTACTTATGAAATCTTAACTATAAATTATTATTTTTAGGACTCTGCTAATATTATCTTAGGATTAAATATTATTGGGTCAAGTAGTACCTACTATGAACACGATCTTTTAATTTTGAAATTAATTCATAGTAAAACTCAGCTTATATTACTTCATTTTAGTCCTGTCATGTGCAGGAATTCTTATCTTTCTTGTGGTATGTCTAGCCAAGAACTGAAAATAGTATTTATCTTCTTCTAACAGCATAGCCTACAAAGGCATTTTGCTTTCTGACTTCTGTTTGCATGCATTGCTGGTCCACTATTCATATCTTTTTTAATGTTTGTTTCTTACCATCCAAATCTATTTTAATGAATCATAAATAGATTAATTTTCCTCACATTGAGTCCTTTTTTGTCCATGATGGCAAAGGCAAGCAATCTGCCTGTCCTTGTCTCAGTCCACAAGCTTTCTCATCACATTTTCTCCCTCTGTTCTATTGAGGAGGGGGAGTGAGAGAGCAGCTGGGCAGCATTTTCACCCTTAGACAAGGCTAACCCAAAAGAGATGCTTATGTGATGTAGAAGATGAGTCATTAGAAAGACAGACAGCGAAGAAATAAGGTCATCCTGACCTAGAAAAATTATTTTATTGCTGTATTTTGAATGGCTATAACAAGGACAACTAATTATGAAGACTACAATGGAAGATGTTGCTACGGTCAACAGTAAAATGATGTAAGCTTGGTAAAATTTATAATTTATATAGACAAATAGAAAAGGTTCTATCTTAACTATATTTAATGAGGAAAGAATGGACTTGACAAGTTAGAAAGATCAAAATCAAAGATGATTCTGGTTGCAGATTTGATGATGATGTCCAGAGTGATACAGTAGGGAGATGAGGATTTTAGCATAGAAGGCTAGGATCTGCTTTTCAGTCTTACTGAGTTTTATCTAATGACTAGTTACCCATGGTAGATCTCAGAGAAACAATGAGAAATTTTGGGCAGAAGTAGAAGTTGTATAAAGTTGTCTTGTATTAAAAACCTGAGGTTGAATATATGCTTGTGTAGAAGTTTACTCTTGCAAAAATTTGCAGAATCACATTTTAAATACGTTACCTTTGAGTTGGAGAAATAAGTTTGAGTTCAAATAGGTAACTCCTTATACTTATCTCTTAGTATCTCAGTACTGATATTATCAAAATTTGCTTTCAGTGTTGTAGGTTTCTGTTATTAAGTCAGATATCTGACTTTTTGTAATGTTTTTTTTCCATAATTTCTGATTAGATGTTAACAAAGAATGTCATACATATTTCCAACAGAGTCATTTTATCTTTATTATTACTATCTGCATTACAAATGAATTCATTAGCATACTCATCACAAAACCCAAGTTCATTATCTGATAAGACAAAAATTTCTTCAGATACATCTTGAGGTATTTGATTTGCCTTATTTATATTCTCAGTAGGCAACTTTCACTTGCTAGAGATGAGTATAAGTAAATTGTGATTCTGCTCATTACTTTATCCTGCTTGAGTTTTTTTCTGTCCTTTGTAACATGGAATTCTTATTTGTTTTCTTCTCTTTTTGTTTAATTGGTTTGTTACTCCTGAGATACAGTATACATTCCATTCTTGACTATAAAAACAGGTTCTGATTTTTAAAATATGCAGTCTACATTCAGCAATATATTAAATTGAAAACCATATCTGTGTAATAATTAAAACAAGCAAAAATTTACTCATTTAAATATATATTTGCTGGGATGTGTTTAGTATTGAATTCATGATGTCCATGTTATTAAATCTAAAAAGAAAGCTTATTTGCAGGGGGGTGGCAGATTTTTTGCATTTAAACTTAGCTTTCCCTCTAATAAGATACATAGTTTTTCCCTGTTAACCTAACACTTTTTATGCTATCTCTTAATCAGTTTAATTCTATTCATTTCTGGTACATATTGAACCTGTGTCAGACCATCATTAATATCCTAATATATGCCCCCAAATAGCAAAATAGAATACACTTTTAATAAAGAGTCTTTAGCTGATAAAAATTTCTCAATAAATGTCTCTATTTTTTTGTATTTCTCTATGATATTTTATCTGTGCAGTTCCTTCTTCAGAGCTAGTAAAAAACTGCAGACTATTGTAGTCAGTGGTAGAAGTGACCTAGAGGAACACTTCATTGCCAAACAGCCAGGCCACTGATATATTAGAAAGCATCAAGTTGTTAAAGGATTGAGCCAATAAGGAGTGTTCTCCACCTTATTTCTCCATTTTACTTAGAGAAACCCATGTCTAAATTCAGTTATTCCTATGAAAGTGTTCAGTATCAGTTTGAGACACTTGAGGGTACATGAAAGAACCACATGGGTTCTGACAGAGAAAGAACAGATGCTACAGGAAGCCTGGGATATTTTGCAATGGCAGCTGGAGGCCAGGCAGACCTCCAAGAATATCCAGAGTGGTGCCACGTTGCTTATTTTTAGGGAAGTGAATTGAACTCAGGGTATGATTCAGCTCTATATTCCAAGATCTGGAAGCCCAAAATGGAAACTACAGGGACTCACCTAAAAATACTCCAGCTGCAAATGTGTTGTTTATGGGATTAGCATGGGTAGTTTGGAAGCAGACAGGAAAAAGCCAGGGTAGTTTTCAGGAATACGTTGGCACATGAAGTTTGACCTCTTGTATGAGCTGTAACTGCCTCCTGTGGCAGCCAGCTTTTCTTTCCCTGCATTTTGTAAAATCCAGACGTCCTTTTTTGACATTGGAGCTGGTGTCTTCAGGTATTGCCAGCAGTTAAAACCCACCAAATAAACCTAAAGGTTTTTGCAGTTAAAAGGCTCATTCTATTCTTTAAAAAAGGCTCATATAATTCCCATTACTGTCACTTGGAGTTATGTATAAAGGATGCACAGGAAAGAAATTCTGGAACTTAAAAAAAAAATTTAACATGAAAATGAATATAGAGTTATTGATGTGTTTTAATCCTTAAGCAACAAATATCAGACTCATTTACAAAAATTATTTTTGTCTTTCGGCATTTCTCAGGTTAAAATATGAATTCCTTTAAATATTTAAATATGTAAATATAAATACATCCTTTACAAGTGTGTAAATATAAGCACAGACATTTATAAATACAAACATAGACATATAAATATGTAAACATCCAAACCACACATAGATATAAAAATATAAACAGAGAAATATAAACATGCAAATATCAGTCTTTTTCTTGTAGTTTGCTTTCTTTCCAGGAACTTGCTGAGTTTCTGGCACTGTGATATGTGGGTTTCTCTGTTGATCTGGTGTGTCTATCTGCAAAGGATGGAATAAAGTGGCAGAAAGGCCTAAGATCTCAAACTACTCTTCCCAAAGTATTATTTTGCTAGTATGAAAGTAACAAGTGAGAGCATATGCAAATAAAGGCATAAAAGTGTCACAATACAACATAAGCAAAGTTCCTGGTTTTGGTTTATACACACACAAAAAACTCACTTTTTTAAAGGACGTTAAAATTGCCAAAATGATGGGTCAAAAATGTGGAAATACTCAAATTAACAATTCTTCTGTGAGAATGATCACTAAAGAAATATCTGAATGTCCCAAAGATCATCTATTATAAGTATCAAAGAAACTGAAAACAGAGAAAGACCCCGCAGGTCTGAGCCCTAAACAAATAAGAAAACCTTTCAGAACGGGATCCAAGAAATGATGTAATTTCTTGTAAGAAAAAGAGCAACAGCACATGCTTTGCTTTAAATCCTCTTATTTAAGACAATTCTTAACATTCCTGAAGTTTTTGCAACACCCGTGCTAACCACGGACTCGACGCCCCGCTGGCTTTCAGTTCTTAC
>JAOXNG010000001.1:128188825-128198936 GCA_028566535.1 Scolopax minor | reverse complement strand
TTTACAGTGAGGGTGATGAGGCACTGGAACAGGTTGCCCAGAGAAGTTGTGGATGCCCCATCCCTGGAAGTGTTCAAGGCCAGGCTGGGTGGGGCTTTGAGCAACCTGCTCTGGTGGGAGGTGTACCTGCCCATGCAGGGGGTTGGAACTCAATGATCTTTAAGGTCCCTTCTAACTCAAACAATTCGATGATTCTGTGATTCTATGATTTATGACTATTCATGAACTTGTTTCTTGCAACGTATTATAAATGTGACATCATTGATAACTTATTTCATACTGTGTTCCCTAGAACAAAATACTGAATAGAGAGAATTCATTTAAATCTTAACTTTGATCTCTCATGGCATAACAGAGTGTACAAAATTTCTCATTATGTTCTTCAGACTTACAGGATAGACAGATAAAAAAATAAAGATAAATAAAGATGAAAACATGAATTAGTAGATAGATAGGTTACAACATTAACTAAACAGTGGAAAGGAATAGAGTTCTTTCTAATTAAAACCTTTTAAGTCACTAGTACTGGAGACTTCTTACCTTTCAATGAGTGAAGGTGTTTTCAACTTTGTTCTAGAGGTTATTTATTATAAGAAATGGCCTTTTGCTTCAGTCAAGTCTGGACATCAATTGTTGTAAAGTCTACTACCTCCTCTGTCCATTCAGCAGTCTGCTGCCCTCAGGTGTCTCAACATTTTCTGACTCAGACACTGAAGCTTCTCCAGCATCCTGTCTTTTGTTTCTTGTCCTGCTCTGGGATATAAACCCTATTGTGCTTTTGTGGACATCCTCAAAATCTGTGCTATGTCATGTTTTTATATTCATATACCTGTTTTCAGTGCTATGTTTGCTAAAACACCTTTTCCACACCACTAATCTACTCCCTTTTTTGCTCCTCTCTCTCACCCGCAATGTTAGCTTAAGAATACAATAAACAGGCTTGGATTAAATGCCCAGTATGAAATATATGTGGAAAAAATATTCAATTCTAGTCAAAACAGCCGACTTCTACATTTTCGTCTCCTGGAAATAGCATCTCCATTCTTTCTTTCTCCTTGCATCTCCCCCTTCCTGCAGCCACCTTGATTAGATCAAAAGTTAAATTCCTCTTTGGCATAAAAATCCAGTGCTTCTCTGACAATTTGATCGATATAAATAAATAAATAAATTATGTACCTTTTTTTCCTGGTCTGATATGAGTCATTAGGCAAATAAATGCTTGTAGCACTGTGTTGTGCTACAAGCACAGCTTGTAGCAGGAGAAGGAAGAATAGTTAAAAAATATTCCTCAGCTGGCAATGAAGAAATCAAAATGAAGAAATGGCTGATGGTATCACACCATAGGCCAATGAGAACCAAAGTGTATTTTAATCGGTCCTGAGGCATATTTTCATGGACTGTTGAGGCTCAATAACAGATACAGTTCTCAAAGATATCTTTTATGATCTGTTCCTGTTACAAGAGCTGTCTTGACTGGTCTGGCCAAGGGGTAAGGAATATGTTGAACATGAACTATAATACAGAAAATAAATGTTCAACAAAATATGTAATCTTGTTGTTGTTGTTATAACCACATATTTTCAGCAAACTGTGACTTTCCTGGAATTATGAACCAGAACCCCAGCCAGCTACATTATAGCAGCTACAGTAACTTCACTGGGTCTAAACTGACTTTTACCAGTAACAACTTGTTCCTAAGTGTGCAAAAAATTACTAATATACTGAAAGCAAGCTGTTGAAAATGTGAAACTCACAAAATTAATACAAAGACAACACAACCTAAAGAGCTTTGAATAGTAAAAGTTATGTCAATCAAAGAAAACAGACAACTGAGGCAACTTCAATAAAGATCTGCCTGATTATGATTTAAGATTAGTGAAAGCATGTCTTTCAATAGTTTCTTATAAAATCTAGAAAATAACTTCTCGTTTTATTTGTCATCAGATTTTTCTGAGAGGTAAATTTAAACAGGCTCACAAATTATTTTAAGTAAGAAAGTGAATATATTTATTCTCTAAAGACTCCTCATATAATAAATATTTCTTATGACTGGGGAAAACAGTTGTCTTTAGTGACTACATATAATTATTTCCTGCTTGAGTAACTGATTGACATAAATCTTCCTTCAAATAGCTAGAAATTAGGCTATAAAGCAATTAGTAATGAGGTCTATTATAACATTGTTGTCCCACTCAGTGAAAATATAGTAATGGTTATTCCATTTCTTACAATCATTCTGAAGATGTGCCTTTTTGCAGAAAGATAAATGTTTTGATGAGGAACAAGAAAAGAACTGTTCTGGCATCCAGCAGAATTGTGTATATGTGACTGAGATATTCTCAATGGAAAGACTGAAAGTGGAAAACCTCATGTGCTTCTGCAGTTCATACTAGATTCTGTTGAAACTCCATGACTGAAGATGAAAACTACAGTACACTTATACCCTGAGACACCAAAAAAGTTTTTATAGTGGAAAGTTCAACATTAAGTTTATCAGTTCCTCAAATTATTTAAAAAAACCATTAAAAAAAAATATTTTTGTAATGAATACCAAGTGAACTAAGTAAATAACTACTTAACTGTTAGAGAAATGTCCAGTCACACAAATACATGCAAAAGACTAATTATTAAATTTTGTCAAACATTAACAATTAGGAAGGATCAATGAAATGGATGTTAAAATAATTCTGGTTTCAATGGCACAAGTATAGATGCTATTAAAATTTTAAAATGATTGCTTCTATTATTACTTTTTTAAAAACCCTTTTTAATGTTAACGATGCATTTTCATATCCATCAGCAAAGTTCATCTTGAAAAATTTCACAAATGTAAATATTTTGATATGTACAGATATTGTGTGTCTGTGTTTCTTGGATCTGCATATATCTGTAAACCTAAAAGAGCTGACACCTGCAATTCACATATTTGATTGCTTGTGTTCTGAAATCAGACAATACTCCTTGAAACATCGTAGAACGTGATTATTGATTTAGTGAGGAGACTTTATTGAGCTAAGATCAGGAGGTTGTTAACATATTTAAACCATAAAGCTAAAACAACATTACTACTTATTATTTAACTTCTTGGCATCAATAAATTTTGAAACACCCATTAGGAGCTGTTCATTGATTCAGGCTTGTCTTTTATTTATGAAGTGTTTGCAAACCAATAGGTTTGTAACAAATGAGGTTTATCCTCATCAATCTTCCATTAATGGCAATTGTAGACATATTGTACATTATCCTGTAGATTGTTAACAATCTCAGGAAAGTGAATGCTTCTTTTTCTAGTCAATATGTGAAATCTGCTAATGGAACTCTGTGACAGATAACTCACCACAGGCATAGTTTCTGTACCCCGATTAGATAGAAAATTAGGATCAGTGCCTGATGGTCAATATTTCAAGAACAGGATGCAGGAAATGTTACTATTTAAGACTTACAGAGAAAACTAAGCTTTGCAAATTGCATCATTCAGCAGTATTCTTGGCCTTAATTTGCACAAGTAGTATTATAGCTACTTATATGAGGTGTGATGGGGTCAAAAGGCTTTTTTCAAACCTATGAAAAAGCAAGAGAGATGGTCTGCTGACATTTGCACCATCATGACAAAGTGACTTGTTTTTTTCTGAGCAGTAGAGACTTTGTAAACAGAAGACAAGTACATCTTGAAAAACCTAAGTAACTCTAGGCTCTTTTATGCTCTTATGCTCATCAGTCTGAGAGCACACAATGAACTTTAAATCATTTTGGTGGTGAGCCCATGTTCAATCTTCATTAACACTGGCTAAATTCAAATGAGGGTACTGGAAGATATTCTGAGATGAACTTGTCTCAACTTTACACCAGTTCTCTTTCCCTCTTCTCCATGTTTTGATTTGCGTAAAAATGGACATGGTTAATAGAAAAAAAAAATCCTATTAGGGTATTCAATCTTTTACCAAATTGTTTGGTTAAAGACCCAGAAGATTAAAAAAAAGGACCAAAAAAACCTGTATCTTGAAATCAAAACTACATGAACTATACATCTTGTAAAAATTATCTTTGTTGGAAAAATAGACATGCTTCTCAAATTAGCAAATCTAGTTTCTGTTCTCTTAGGCGTTCTTATGAAGATTTTATTTAAAAAAAAAAAAGCAAGATTTGTAAAGCTTTTTTAATAGCCGATGAGAAGGAACAGACTTAGCTGAAATTATTAATTTTTTAGTTTTATCAATTGGTGTAGGTAATCTAGGTTGCTTTAGGTCAATTTACAACAGACCTAAATTGCCTACTTCAATGTGCTGCTACTGTGTCTGGTTCCACAATTGCCTTGTAGCAGCAAATTGCAGAAGTTCATTACCTGATCTCTAAAGAAATCCTTTTACTTGCTTTAATAATAACAACACGTTTTACTGAGTGTCTGCTATCTCTAATTTGGTGCAAAATTTTTTTGTTTTCATCTTAATCACCATTTTCTTGATTGTTATAAGCCTCAATCATATTAATTTCAATAAGTTGGAGTTGTTTATGTAATACAACTTCTTCAGTCCCTTCATGACTCTCCTCTGTAACTTTCCTGCTACATCTTTCTTTACATTCCAACATAGAATTTATGACATGAGTGCACAAAGCCTTCACAGTGCAAGGAAATGACGCCTCATGTTAATCTCAAATCTTCCTGATGGGTCTTTCACCTACACGTAAAATGTACATTGCTATTCTTTAAACATGATGTCTGACCTTCAAGAGAAAGTGATGTCATGCAGCATAGAAAAAAATAACACTTATCACTGGAAAACAATATAGGTATGTGGCCATGGAGTAAACACTTCCAAATGTATCTATACAAACAGCATAATCGGTTTATGGCTTAATGGATGTACAGGAACTTCAATTTCAAGAGAACAAAAATAACAGTAACAACATCTCAAGGCAAAAATGAACTTATTAAAGTTTAAAAAATTAAAAGATTTATTCCTTAGTATTATGAACCTGCCTAATTATTAAAAATATTAGTCTTTCATGGCAAACTAATATGGCTAGACAGTTTAGAAAAACTGTTCCTTACATAAATGGAAATTATACTGAAAATATCTTGCCAATTATTAATGTATTTACACTATTTTGTGTAGTGTCATAGAAAAGAGCATTCTGTCAAATAATTTCACCACAGTTATTATTTTACAGGAAATTGTAACAAAAAGTGCCACATCTTGAACCCAGATAGATAGTTTCTGCTCCTGCAGTTGTTTTGCAATAGTCTTTTCAAAGCCTGAAATAGAGGAACCAAGATGATGATATACAAGATGGTGAAGAACCTAATGCTAGTGTGGTACTACAGCTTGTATAGGTGGCAAGGGCAGCCTAGTATTGCTGGTAGCCAAACAAAATATGAAGATATATGGATCCATTGCAGCTTACTCTGAGGGATTTAATATTTCCCTTTCAAACTCGTGCTTCATCAATAATCTGTCATAGAAAACAGTTAGGCTAAACATGGACTAGGTGGCACAGAATATGAGATATAGATTTCCATGAATGCTAATTTAAGTGGTAGTTCATATCAAGAATACAACTGCTCATATCTTTAAATTACAAATACGCAGGACAGCAGTAGTTACCTTTTGTATAGCGTATTGGTAAAACTCAACATACTACATGAAACACTTCAGTTTTATTCTACCAGATATATTTCTCACTAGCTAGTTCTGTCAACTGTATGTACTTTTTCTGACAAGAGTATGACCACTGTTCAATAATTTCAGTGTATAGAAAAAAAGTATATAGTACTTGCAAACAGAGGGTGCAGACTTACACCATATTTAAAGAAGTGTATATAGAAAAGTGGTAGATAGTGGATTAGTAGTATTACTCTGAATTCTTAAATAACTTTTTTACAATTTTAACATTCCTCAGCTGAACACACACAGTGTGTAAATGACAGTTATTAACATTTTTGAAGGTTAGTCGATGAAGTATATACTTTGAATGTGGTTTGAAAGAGTACAGTGGCTTGTGGCAAATATGCTTTATAGGATTTCTAGGAAATTTTATGAAAGCAGACTCCAGTAAATTTTTTATTGGAGAAGCTCTTAAATTTCTCTGATTTCAGCTTAGAGTACCTAAAATGAAAATTTTAGGCAATGAAGGGAGATATCGTTCAAGTGTTTAAATTTTTTTCTCAATGAATAATCAAGCCTTACGACATTTAAAAAAGACAGATCTAACATACCCAATTGCTGACTCTTCCTTCACCTTTTGTAAATTTAACCCTGGGAATCTAACCCAAATCTAACAGGCATAATGTTGGAGAACAATGTTTATCCATTACAGAAAACAACAAAAATTTGACCACAAATAACTATTCAGATTAGAACATAAAGACCTTACTGCTTGAATATAAGGACCTTACTCCTCTGCAGCTTTCAAGCAGTGTGACCTGCACTGGTGGATCTTTTCAAAGTACTGCTGAGCAAGCATTCAAACTGAGAGTCTGTCACAAATTGCCTGCCTCTTCACTCAAGGTCATGCTCTTTTAAAACTTCCATACTAAAACAAGTTTCCCAGAACGTTCGCAGAATCTTGACAATGCTGCATGTCTGCCTTCTGAGTTATAACTGCATGTAGTCAGAATTTTGTATTACATAGTATGGTGTGGATCAATCAGCAGCCCTATTACTAAACTAGGACTTGTTAAGATTGCACAGTGGTCTCTTTGACATAATGCATTTTCAGACAACTAGAATGTGATGTGGTCTCATATGGTCTCAGGATTCTGCTAATTTTATTCAGCAATAACTGATGTATTTCCAACACATATCTTGCACCAAAACACATCGGTATTGACTGATTTACAATTAACCTGAAAAAAATGTTTACAATAAATTAATAACTTTCTTCAAAACATTCTTGATTTTGGCTAAAGTTTTTTATCTAATTTTTTGCCTGATAATAAGTATATTTACAAGCCATAACTATCTGTTGTTTTTTTTTCATTTTCAATACTGACTTGGGTCAGACTTTACAGCATAGGGAATAAAAGATACTTGGTTCTCTCTTCTTGGTCATGTACAACTGCTTAGCATACTGCTTCTGATAATGTTCTGATACAAACATTGTATTACCACCTTATGCAATTCTTCTGAAATCCTCAACCTATTACTTGGTGAAAATCTGTTATAAGAATAGAAGTCAGTGGCTGAACTGTTATAAGTAATATCTTTTTGCTGTCTAATGAAGGTTGTCCACAAGACACATTGTATTTCATGTGCATAACTGCTTCCTTTTTACTGTTTTGTGGAAGTCCATGGAGACCTTTCCCTGAATTCATAACTGTCAGTTTCCACAAATTTTTCTTGATGAGTTCTAAAGAAATTTCTTCCTTTAAATGAATGTTTGTACTGATTAATTTAATCTGTTTTGTTTTGTTTTTAATTTTTAAGCCTTGCTTTGCTCAGCTGAAGTATTAAAAAAAAAAGTTTGAAAAGGATGGAGGAATGGGTAAGCTGGTTTTATAAATTCTCTGGTAGGAAATGATCTGCTACACTGAGGTTTGAAATAGTTCTCTTCTATATTATGTTCATATATAAAATGTTTGATTTTTTAAAAGAAGAATACCTTGCATTTTAAGAGTTGTTCATAGAACATATGCATTATTATTGTCCCATTTGTTACATCCCTAACAGGAGAAATAAGAATTGTGCAAATGACAAATAAAGCCAGCATATTCATTTTCTATAAACAAGTCTTATTAATAATTAATTCTGATGAATTCCTAACCTATTACAGTTTAAAGGCTGAAGAAGAGAAGGCTGAGGGGAGACCTTATCAATGCCTATAAGTATCTAAAGGGTGGGTTGAAGGATGATGGAGTCAGACTCTTTTCAGTGGTCACCAGTGAGAGGATGAGGGGCAACGGGCACAAGTTGGAACATAAGAGGTTCCATTCAAATATGAGAAAAAACTTCTTTACAGTGAGGGTGACAGAGCCCTGGAACAGGCTGCCCAGGGAGGTCATGGAGTCCCCTTCTTTGGAGATTTTCAAGACCCGCCTGGATGCAGTCCTGAGTGAGATGCTCAAGCTCTAGGCAATCCTGCTTCAGCAGAGGAGTTGGACTAGATGGTCTCTATGGTCCCTTCCAACTCTAAAAAGTACAGTGAAATTCCGTGAAATTCCCTCCCCAACTCCCACGCATACTGACTAGAGCTGCACAGATGTGCATCAGGAACGTGAAAGAAAACTTATTTCCTTTATTTCTAGGAAATTTTTTTGAACCTCTAATATCAGTGGCAGAAGAAGGAAGAGCAAGTAGACTCCTCAGGCCCCCCATTTTCACCTCTGCTTCCCATGTAGGAGGAGGAGTCAGGAACTGCAAAAATAAACTAAGTTTATTGTCCTTCGCATATGTTTTCCACCACGAAAGGAGTAGGCATCATATTGCTTTACTAAATCAAGGTTTATGAAAGAACCAGTATTTTTATATAAAATTTATGAGCATTTATGTTTCTAGAATCCATAGCCTTTTCCTCTCTTGTACAACATTAGAAATTGTGAAGGGGGGAAAGGGGAAAAGAAATAAAGGAATAAAACTTTTTGGTGTAGCTTCGACATTTCCTTTTTTTTTTTTTGAAAGTCAGCTTCAATGTGTGTGAAAATTCCTCTTTAACTGTAGAAGATATACATTACTGACAGATTATTTAGAGGTAAATGTGAAAGGGGACAGGCTAATAATTCTTTAGGCTAACTATAAAATAAGGGAATGCTTTACAGCTGACACTGTGAGTATATCAACCCAGTAATTGGATGCACGTGTTAGTAGCAGTAAAACGGCACTGTCCAGTTGTCCACCTTACATGGGAATCCACTTTGAGTGTATTCTTTGATTTACGGTTGCAATTAGAACTGAATGTTCAAAGAAAGAATACAAGTGACCTAATTTAAAAGCAAAGAGTGCCTTTAAAGCCATTATTTAGCGTGTGACCTGGCTCACTTGGAACCATTTCTTTCCCCTGCAACTTCCATTTGTTGCACTGTACTCATGAAGTAGCATAATCAGTTTTAATAATCCACTCAGCTAATGAATTCACTTTTAATATCCATTCAGTGATTAAAGATTAAGCCACTTCCTCCTCACTCCTACCCTTGAAGAATTTTATTTCTTCATAAACACAAAGAGTTTTCACAGGCTGACTTTTCAAAATGTCATATAACAGTGTTTCCTGTTGTTTCCTCTGTACTATATTGTAATTTACAGTGATGTTTTACAACAAATTGGCACTACAAACAGAAGCAGTTACTACAGCTAGGAAAGGATCTTTCTACTTAACAAAACTAATGGCTCCAAGTACCCTTGACTACTTTTCTGTGTTCAAAGCAACTGAGCAATCAAAGGCTGCGAGATATTAAAATAGTACATGAAAAAGAAATTGTCAAAAGAAGGAGAATTTGTTTGATAAGTACATAGTTATACTAGCAATACTAATATACCTACTGACCGAGAAATGTACGTGTGCTAAATGCATCCTCCATTTGTGATCTGGTAATTTGCTTTTCATAGCCCAAAGCAAGCAAAGGTTACTTTTCCATCCAGCCTCATCAAGCTGACATTGGTTGTTATTACTGATAAATATTCAAACTATTTGTGCTGTTTGAAGTGACAAAGGGTCATTAGATTACAAACCCCAGATTATTAGGATAAGGTAGCTCAGTGTTTTATGGAGACTGCAAGAAATGATAGCAAGCGTTCAAAATTTGCAAACTGAAATTTGAACTTGGTGCTGTTTTGGGGAAGAAGGGTCTGTAACAGTGTGATTCAGAAAGCTCTTCAGAAAACTGAGACAACAAAACGAGGTCATGAAGGGAGCATTATAGCAAATCCTGAGTTGACCAAATGATTTCTCAGCTTTGCTGACACTATTTCTATATCCCAAGTAGTAAACTTAAGAATAGAAATACACAACTGTTTACAAAGGTACTTTTTTCCTATTCAGAACCTTCCTTGTGAAATTTATTACTTCAACAGAGGTGAAGTCAGGAATCGCCCCATGACAGGAGATGTTGCCCTCTGTTCATACAGGTATCTGCTATTTTTAACTTAAGACACACAGGTTATCAAGATTTGCTCATAGA
>JAOXNG010000001.1:128147527-128158368 GCA_028566535.1 Scolopax minor | reverse complement strand
ATGGGGCTTTGAGCAAACTGGTTTAGTGGGAGCTGTTCCTGCCCATGTCAGGGGGGTTGGAACTCGATGATCTTCAAGGTCCCTTCCAGCTCTAACCATTCTATGATTCTGTGATTCTGTGAATAATGCCTCTGCAATCAGGGGCATATTTCATGCTGCTACTTGATCATGCTCTTTAGTTTCAGTGTTGAACTGGAATATCCCTTTTTTATTTATATTTTAACTAATTCTAAAACAAAAATACTTGTGTTGGTTTCATTTTGAACCTTCAAGGAATCCTTAAGTAGATTAGATAATTGATCAACATCGAGGAAATAATTCAAACCATACTTAAATCAACTAGTTAAAAAACTGTGGGACTAGATGGGATGTATATAGGTGCTAAAGGACCTGGCCAAATTCACAGTAAGTCCACTGTCTGCCATCTTTGAAAGGGCATGGGAGCTATGCACATTCTGAGTGAGGGGTAAAAGACAAACATCATACCCACCCTCGAGAAGAGGAAGAATAATCTAGACAGGCTGGTCAAGCTCCCTTTAGTCTCTGGAAAGGTTATGGTCAAATCTTCCCTGACACCTTTTCCAAACACATAAAGCAGATGATTGCTACAAAGCAAGTCAACTACACACTGGGATGTATTAGAAGGTACATGGCCACCATGCGGAAGAGATTCTTCCTCTCTGTTTGAAATTGCATTTACCTCTTTCCCTTTTACATGTGAAACCACAACTGTATAGTATTGGGCTCCTTGAAAAAAAAAAAATTGATATACTGGAGAAAGTCAATCTGGTCAGGTGTTAGATTTGCTTAGTCTGGAGAAAGAAGGTTAAGGGAGATCTCATTTCTTTCTACAGCTCCCTAAAAGGAGGATGTAGAAGAGATTACAGTGGAAAATTGAGAGGCAATAGACACATCTAAGAATTTTGTCATGAAAAAGATACTGAACTTGTACTTCTCCTTTTTTTTTTTTTTTAAATTTTTAATTTTTTTTTTCCCTAAAGGAGAAAATAATGTCTTTATTAGACCAACTGGTATCACCTGGGAAAAAAAAATCTTTTTACAGGTAAGTCTTTCTTTATATTGTAAATGACATTAGGCTGTACTCCAGGGCTTTGACTTTCCAGTCTTCTAGAGTGGACATTTACTGAAGAATAATACAACTTCAACAAGGAGATGTATGAGAGCATAATTGTTCCTCTCTATGGAAGCAAGAATTTGGAAAGTATGTAGGTCTCACTGTTGCAGAGTTGAGATGTGGGCAAAGTGCATTTTAGAATTCAATATTTTTTGCAGTTTCTGTAGACTAAAAATAACCTTAGTTGGTCTAGTAAAAGGTACCACTTTTCACTCATATACTTGTATTATATCTAACTTTAACCCATCAAAGTTAGTTATTGCAATACTGTCATTGCTCCTGTTAGATCTGGCAAAGGCAACAGAAAATGCAGCTGATTGAAATTCAAGGTGAAACTTCACTGGTTTAAAAGCAACAGCATCTTTTATCACTGACTGAATGAGGAGTGAGTTTGGACTTCAGAAATTTTGGGTTTAGTATCATGAAGTACAATCACAAGAGACTTAAGAATGATAATCTCTGCTACTATTAGATCATTATTATTAGATTTAATTAATAATTTAGATTTAATTATAATCCAGCAATATAGTTGATTCCACAGGATCCAGGAAACATATTTTTTTTAGAAACACGATCCAGGGTCTGTCTTTTTTACTGGAAACAGTTTATTTTTCATCAACTTTTAAAAAATGTTGTTAAAACCATACTTTACTTAACCATAAGTAAGTAAAACCATACTTAACCAGGGAGTTAATCTAATGAAGTATTATATAAACTTGATTTAGAGGAAAGAATTCCTTTATACAAATAAATGTCTCTGTATTTGGTCATTTTTATGGAGAATCACTTAGTCAAAGTGGACTACAAGAACAAAGAAAGGGAAAAAAAGATATGTTAATCAAAGTCTGAAAATATAGGATATATATATATAAAGGAAGCAGGAAGTCAATACTTTTAGCAATTTTGTTTTGTTCATCTTATGACAAATAAGAAACTGTCTATTTTATGGAGTCCATAAATTCAATTAATCTTTTCATTGGCATTAAAAACCACAGCAGGTCTACCATGTGAGGTATACACCAGAGATGTGAAGCTGTATAATTAAGTATGAGCAGTCCTTGATCAGAAGTTTAGTGAGTTCACAGACTAAGCATCAAATGGAATGAAAAATTCTATTATTATGTATTGGGTTTTGAGTAAAGAACTTCTACCTGCAGTTGAGTTTGGAAGCTAGGTGTCATCTTTATACCATTCATCTCAGAAAGATCTTTTCTTTTCTGTTACTTTACTCCCTAGATGCAACCACACTGCAGGAGGTTGCTGCTAGTGATGTGGAACATGTAGTTTTGTTAGACAATTTCTTTTAAAAATTCTGATGTAGCAGGAACACAGAGATAAGCTTTATAAGTAAGTGATCCAAGTACCAGCTTCGTGTTTTAACCCTTAACAGGCCTCCATTCACATTCAAACACCTGAGAATGCTAAGGAAGATGAAAGAATGGCTAAAGGTTGTAAAAGCATAATAAAAATCTAGCTACAGTTTCAAATGTAAGTACTAGACATAAAGGAATTGTTGTCTAAATCTAGGCATGTTCCTGATGAGATATGGAGGAAAAGGCAGAGATAGAGCAAAGACAGTGCTATCTTTGCTTTCTGCTTCTTTGTGTGAAAATTTTATTATATAGTTTGTTACTTCAGAGAAAATATATTAAAATTTGCAGAGTCTGAAACAATAATTCTTAGATATGAGCTATTCCGTTTACTTCAAGAATTGCCAGCATTCCAACTGCCAGTATTCTCAATCCAAAAATTATAGTCTGACAGTGCTACCCTAAATCTATTGTTCTTAGGATGTTAATTTTCTTTGCATACACAGAGTCCCCACAGTCTGAACAGAACAGAAGAGAACAGAACCCCTCCCTCCCCGAACAGAACAGAAACACTTTGAACTAGAGAGGACTGTTAACTGTTTCAAAGGCCACTGTAGCATGGAAGAAATGAAATGCGCCATATTATTTTTGGATGTATATCAATTTTCCCAAGACATTCTGGCAGAAGGTCAAGGAAAGATTAGGTCATTAAGAGAAATGGATGTTTGATAACATATAACAAGGCTGAACACAGGTATGGATTAGGACTCAACCAAGGATAATCTATGTCTATAATCAGGATTACTGTATGGTTTCTCCCTATTGAAGATGATATCCAACCTTCTATAACAACTCTTTTGGACACTGTTTCCCATGTCTTGATGGGTGTTTTCATACACATTTTACAGTTTTCTCCCATTCTAATCCCCTGCAATTTTATATACATTATTTCATTTTAGTGTTACGGCATTCTTTGTGAGATGGTGTTGAATTTCATATGATATATTTACAGAGTGGAGTCTCTTGAACAGTATCCTATGCTGGATATTATCTTTACATGCAAGTCATCAGAAATGAAAAAAATATTTCGAGTAAATATTTGTTAGGACATTTTCTGTTTGAATAAGATAAAGACTGTAGCATGTAATTTTCAAAATGAAGTGGCTAAAGAATAGAAGAATTACATTTTCAGCATTTTCAGTATTATACTTTCTATAATAATTCCTAAGTAAAGCTTTAGTTTTCCCTAGCGTGTAGATAACAACAGATTTCTGTGGTTTCATTTGAAACATAAAATATGTACAGTTTAGAATCAGTTCAAAATCGAAAGATTTAAGAATGTATAGATGGAGAATACTGAATTTTGGTCAGGTGGGTACAGTATTTTTTTACTGGATGAATTCTTCAGAACCACCAAAACCAAAAGCCTAAACACTTACATAACACTATGCACACGAGCCCCTTTTCTGTCTTGAGGTGAAGAACATCTGCAAATTTGTATTGTGTTGAGTTTTTTTGTTGATTTGGTTTTTTTTTAATTAATTTGGATATGTAAATTTACAATCTAATGCATGTTGACAGAGGGGCAAAATTTTCATCAGGATTTTGTTTTGATGATAAGAGCAAGGTAGTCAGGCTGGTAAAATGGCCGTTCCCTAACTCATGTCAGTCTCAGCATTATCTGTGATTAGCTTTACTTGGACAATGATAACTTTATTTTCTGTGTTTCCAGTGGTGAGAATAAATCCTGTAGTAATAATACAATAATGTCTTCCATAGAAATGACATATTTTTGTAATATTAAAGAACAATTAAAAACATAAAGAAAAAAAATCTCTTGATAAATAACTGCAAGAAGTCTCTTTTTTCTTGCATTACATGTTTCTTAAATTCATGAACTCCCAGTGTACAAGATTTAGAATATAAAAGATAACTTGAACAGCTTATTTTTGTTTTGAAGACAACGGGTATTTACCTAAGAGTATAATCAGTACATAATTCAACTGGAGTCATTTAAGTATGAAAGAATTAGGTATAAAAACATAATTCAGTTCCCTTAGAAGATTAAAAGAGAGCTTTATTAAAGGAAGACGTTACTATGCAGTAATTATGGAAACGCAGTTTCCTTGTCTTGAAAAAGGAATAAGTTTCTCACAATTAAAAAACCTTTGTGTGGGACCTTCTCAACTTAAACAATTAAATTCCAGTGTCTGAGATATAATTAAAAAAAATCACAACAGTATAGGAGGCAAACATTCCTTGCTTTGCAGCTTCAACGTATGCTGTTTTCTGTCTTCAATACATTAAATATCAAATGTATTCATAGCAACACTAAAATAAAACAAGAAGAATTGCCTTACTTGGACAAGCTCCAGACCTTTTAATACATAATCTTTAGATACAAAAGGTTATGTCTCAAGCCAGGCATATTGTAAACCTTGTTGACAAAGTTTACACACCAATTTCCAAATGCAAAGCACAATGAAAGAAATATTGGCTAGTTAGTTCTGTAGAATTTATTGTTTAGATATCAGAAAAATAATAAAAAATAACCAGCTTTCGAAACCATTTCTTTTAAGAGGTCGTAGCTTTTGGACCATAGCCCTTTACAAGTTCATTATTCATTTTGATCTTTCAGGTCAGCAAATATTTTCAAAACAGGGCATGATTTTCAATACAGAATTAGAAAGTTATTATTGCATCTCTAAAAATCAGTTAATATCTTCAAAGAATCATCTAAATTTTGGAATTTTAAAATATATATAGAAACTGACATATAGAGATGTAATTCTCAGAGTGCTGAATATCCAAAATTTACTAGTTTAATGGGAGGCACTTGCATAAGAAGAAAGTGCTCTACAGAACTACAGTGTAATTAATTTTTAATTTTTAATAGTACTCTTCATGCACCGTGGCACAAAATGTTTTTCAAGAAAGGCAAACTTTTTCCCTTTAGTCGTAATCCAGCACAATTTTGGATTTAAAGAAATCAGAGTAAGTTTCATCCAAAAAGTTTATGAACTGTTATAATGCTTCTCATACATGAAAGGACTCAGAAGAATAAGGATAATGAGGAAATGGTCTTGAATATGATGGGAACTCCACAGTAGTTTATGATAATTTTTCAGATTTTTTTCTGCTTTATTACTTGGTGACTGAGATAAACAGTCATTCCCTTGTGAAGTCTGACTGCTGTTGGCTAGTAGTGTTGGTATGGTTTTATATGCTGGTATCAAGGTTCTCAGAAATTCAGTTTGTGGCAGAGCCCTGAGAGTGCCCCCCAGCCCTGCCTGTCCCTGACCAGCCCCTCAGTGTTCCCCCCACCTGCCCATGGCCCAGGACCCCACATCAGTGCCCCAGCGTCGTCAGCGCCTGACACAGTGAGGCCACAGCGAGGCCACAGCTAGGTCACAGCAGGGCTGATCTCCAGCTCCCCACAGACTTGCCTAGCCCTGGGCACTGCTGAGCCTGACCAACCCACAGGCCAGTGTGCCAGCACGACTTTAACTCATCCACAATGCCGGAGGCTGGGGCAACCCTGGTGCCCCTGGCTGCCCTGCTCCTGTCTGGGGGATGAGATTGGCCCTGGCAACCAGGTTCTGCTTCATAGGGACCCCCCAAGGGGAGCCTCAGCAGTCCCAGCTCCCAGGAGGTACCCTGACAGTTTGCTGTTCTGCTTTAGTGAGAAATCCCAGTAAATAAGTGTGTAAAGAAAAATTATGATAGCTGGCATGCAATATGCAAAACACACATGGTAGCAGATTTATACCCAAGTCTTATACACAAAGAAAATAAAATAGTAAAGAAAAATCTGAAAGGCTGTAAGGCTTCATTCAGTAGCTCTTCTAACCAGACACCAGGAGATTGTATTTGATCAAAATGTAATTTCTTGAATCACATCCAGGTAAGTTTTAAACAGGTAAAGGTGTTATAGCCTCAGTAAAACATTACTTCCTTTTACTTAATTGCAACTTAAACTGTTGCACATTAATAAATCTTTGCTGCTTTAAATATATGCTTCATTTTGAAAGAATTAAATTATTTTCATGGAATGGCTCCTATGCAGCTGCACACACAACATTTACTTCCAAATACTTAGTGTCAGATAAAAATCTGAAGTGATCAAATTCTTTAGAGAACAACTTTCTTCCCTATTTTAACCAAAAATTCTTGGTGTGGAATCCTTCAGGTTTTGTTATGACCTGTTTTCTTTACCTTTTCTTAGGAAGTCAGTACATTTTTAAAATTTAATCCTATAAAACCAAAGGAAAGATTTTAGAGATCAAGCTTTGATGGTTTAGCCTAGAGAAAAGGAGGCTGAGGGGAGACCTTATTGCTCTCTACAACTGCCTGAAAGGAGGGTGTAGCAAGGTAGGTGTTGGTCTCTTTTCCCAGATCACATACAATAGGACAAGACGAAAGGGCCACAAGTTGCACCAGGGGAGGTTTAGATTAAATATTAGGAAAGATTCCTTCACAGAAACTTGTCAAGCATTGGAACAGGCTGCCGAGGGAAGTGATTGAATCACCACCCCTGGAGGTATTTAAAAGACTTGTAGATGCGGCACTAAGGGATATGGTTTAGTGGTGGACTTGGCAGTGTTAGGTTTCTGATTGGACTTGGTGATCTTAACGATCTTTTCTAACCTAAATGATCCTATGAATCTGTGATTCTATCCTTGTAGATGATTTCCAGAACATTCTGCTGGAGAGATCCAGAGATTCTTCTTTAGTTCTTAAGATGGCAAAGCCACATGTAAGAGACAGGCGTCTTTTTGCAAGAAATTGCGTCTTTTCGACATGCTAATCTCATAGAGACACATAAACTACATTCATACCAAAAAAATCATAAAGAGTTCCAGAAGACTTTTCTGGGCATAAAAACTCAATCTTTAGTGCTGTTACATGGCTAGAACTGCTTGTTATCAATGTAGTATGGACCTCAGAGCAGTAGCCCAAAGAAGTCCTGACCACTGACTGTGAGTCAGCATAGACAAAGGATCATTACTCAGTAAGGACAAATTCAACTTATTTTACAGCATAAGGTTCTACTACCAAACATGCAGAGCCAGAAAATTACCCTGAATATGTGTAATCTACTAGCGTAGGTTATTTTTCAAATATTTTCTCATATACCCAAACAGTTCCAGATATTTTAAAAAAGTATATCAAATATGAAAAATTCTGTTAAATCAATTAAATGCATTTTGTTCTATTTCTTCCTTCATTAGAGCTCAAGCTCAAGCTCTAATGAGGTTTTTGTGACATCTTATTTTATTTGATGACTATCAGTATAACTTGGTTCACTCGTTTTGCAAAAATAAACCCTCACTTAATTGAAACATCCCATGATATAAACTCAAGAGATAAAAGTTACAACTTTAGAAACAGTATCACAACCAACTTTCAGGCATCCTCTCTTGCAACTGTTATTGGGGTGAATTTGCGTTTCCTTATATTTCAATTCAACCAGTGTACACAGGTGAGAAACTGAGTTTACCAGCCATTTCCAACAGATATTCATGATACTTGGTAGAAAAGATTCTTTTTTTTTTAAGCAAAGCTTACATATATGTTATTACTAAAACAAAATCCACTGATTATTTCTGTGAACTAGAATAATTCTGCAAAATTGATTCGAAGAACATATTTTCAGATGTGATATTCATAGAAGGAATCTAGGAGTTGTTTCTGTAAGACCCCTGACTAGGATTTATCTCGCTAATGCTACAGCTTCAGGCCCAACTCAGGAAGACCACCAAACTTGCCTAACTTTAAACATCACTACTAGTACCACTGATGGATGTGTCTGGTTTTAGGCCTTGTTAAATTAGGTATTCTGGGCAAGAGGATGCAACTGCCTATAGGTTTTAGTCATATAAGCACATAAGGGAGATACAAATCTTAGTTATGCTAACCAAATAAACTCCAAGGGTATAAATTCTATGCCAAAGGAACCAGGTCATGTCAGTTCCTCAAACCCATAAAGAAGTTGAGGAATCCTGCAGTTATCAAACATGGAAAAAAAAAAAAGTAGAAAAGGATAACAGGGGATATTAAACATTTGTTTCTTTGCTGCTCCTTTCTGCCCATCATCAATACAATTCCTCTTCTCTTGAAGTATTTGTCTTATGATCTGTGCAAAAGACTACAAAAATTGGAATATCTTTGCAGATTTTATCATGTCCGTTTTGCAGTACACTTGTGTATACAGCAGCAGTGCAGTGCTGATAATTTTGAGGAGTGGGAGGATGGCAATATGTTGGTGTAATATAACTGAGAAAAATTGTTTAGCTCATTCTCTAGTTTTAAATACAAAAGGAGGCAAAGGAAAACTGGTATCTGGCACATACTGCCCCTGCCATATGTTCACTTCTCATATGAGTGTTGCTATGATCAGTGTCTTTATTCCTGCACTTGCTTTTGTGATAACAATATAGATAGAAAATTGAGATGCCAATATTGCTCTTGCTCTTTTTACTTTATCAAGGGAAAGTGAAGTATTGGGAGCTTTTGATATTTTAATTCTTCCCTGGTTCATAAGTTTGGATTCTTTTTTTTTTTTTCTTTTCTCCTTTCAAATTAGAAGTTTCTACTATTATTTGAATAATTTTCCATTTTTTCTTACCTTAGAAATAATACTTCATAATGATAATAAATGATTTTTTTTACCAAGTTCCTGTGTCTAAGAAGGTTCATTATGAACTCATCAGAGCAGTCAGTGAAGGGTACCATAAAAGCTAGGGCAAGTGTCTTTAACAAAGTCTTCTGATATTTCCTGAATAATTCTGTTTTTAAAAGAAAGAATCAAGCAGAAAGCACAGACCTCATAAAAACAAGAATTATTTTTTGCATGACTTGGCACTACTTATAAGTGTATTTCAGATTAAAAGCACTTACATCTATATAACTCACTTGTTTTAATGGTATGCTAATGTCTGTCACTTCTGAAAGTGATGCATATTGGGACATTTGTTTTTATTGTTACATGTTTTAAATCAAAAAAGCAAACAGACTACATTTGAAAAAGCCAGTAGCTTACTAAATTTAGAATGGATGAGTTCCCTTCTAGGGAAATTAATGCTATGTGGTGCTCATGTGTAGATGGACCAATAAACTTGGAACATAGAAATATAAAAAGTAACACAGTAAGATTACTGAAACTATCATGCTTCCATGTCTCTCTGTGGACTGTTAATTCAAACACTAGAATGCAAAGTTTCCAGTGGATTATCTCTTTAGGCTCTTAAAATGAAGTTTGAAGCTTTTTACTCCCTTTAGCCTTGCATCAGTTTCATGGGAATGTGTGGAACAATGAAACCTACAGGAATTCCTCTACAAGGAGCACTTCAGAATTTTTCACTGTTATGGGACAGGATGACTAAATACATTTTTTCTCTTTTTTTTTCTGTCCTTTTATAATATTTAATAATGTATAATACGTACATTAAAAATACAATAAAAAGTCCATTATGTTAAATAGTAATATTAATTTTTTGCATATCTGGTCTTGCAAATGTTTTTTTTTCTTATTTAATTAAATGCAAATTAGAAATGCAAAGGATTATCCTAAACTAGAAGGTTTACAATTAATATAAACACTTAGTGGAATTGTCAGTCTAAGCCCTTTTTTTTTTTAAAATAGCTGACACATACTGCAGATGGCATTTTACATAACAGTTTATGTGACCTTTCATTCCTCCACCGTTTCAGTAAATACATACCTAAAAGAATCTATTTTCATTTCTTGAACAGATGTTTGCTGTGTATGTGTGTGCAAAACAATTGTCCCTGTGAACTATTAGGGGTATACACATCTCAATGGCATTCGCTGATATGCAGCAGGACCTATGTTAAAATATTTCTGAGTTAAATGCCATTGGGCTGCATATTGCTGTTAGTGTGCAATAACCAAAGAAAGTGTATTATAGTCATGTCATTAGGGAGAGAATTTGTGAAAGTACTTGCAAGGTCGTATAAGTATTTTAAAAATATACAACAAATAACTAAGGCATCATTTGGAAAGAGAGCAATCAGAGCAACACAGAGGAAAAAATGGTTACATTAAATAGTGATGGCTTTTGATATCAAACCCTTTGAACGTATTTTAATTAGGTTCTGAGACTAAAATCTGTAACCTTTTAAGGGTTTGTGTGTTGCGTGCTCACAGCTGCTCGGAGGAGTGCACAGATGGACATACAGACTGTTGTCCATCTAGGCCATGGGAATATCTGCAAATTAAGCATTTGGTTACTGTTTCTAAATATGAAATATAACAGTCAACTTTCAAAATAAATAGGTCTTCATGGCCCCATCCCATTGATACTTATGGATGGGGATGAGCAGAGGGCAGGCTTGGATGCCAGCCTGTGGGTGGGGTATGACAGGATTTGGGA
>JAOXNG010000001.1:128108078-128118194 GCA_028566535.1 Scolopax minor | reverse complement strand
TATCCTGTTGAGAAGGCCCCCTCCCTTTACTTGATAAAATAGCCCACTAGGACATTAGGACATTCCCATCTTGATTATAAATTCCTTTCATCTGTTTACAGATGCAGTCAATGAGACAATGAAAAAGGAGTTACCTGAGAATCCTCCTCCCGTCTCCAGATAGCAGAATAGAACTGAATTTGGAAAAATCTGTCTGAGATCCTTTGAACAGAAGGGAAAACTTCAAATAAAGGACTTCCAGAAATACAAATGCTTAAATTTTATATCTTGGTAAGGCTGTAGAGAGATTACTTTTATGCCATAAAGTCAATATTTCTATTATCAGGTGAATAGTATTCAGAATGAACACCCAGAGTGACTTACATACCTAAGTTCATGAATACAAGTGGATCAAAATCTAAACTCCTCACCTTTGATTTCCTAGGACAGCAAAAGCACAAGTAATTTTTCCAGACAGAAAACAGTATATTAAAAATTGTATTTCCCCTAGGTCTTAACTATTGTAATGACAAAAAAAGCAAGAAGGAACAGCTAACACCACTGTTGGTATGCTATAACTGTGGGGCAGTAACCATGACAACTCGTACTGCTTTTCTTTTAATTTATAAAGCAAATATAAGCATTTATAGAAATATTCAAAATGTATTTATACAATGTTGATGGTTCAACATTCAAACAATTCATGGTTTTTAAAATAAACCTTTGTCAGTGTCTCATATTTCCCCATATTTTATGCATTTACATTCTTCACAGTTTTCAGGACTTTTTAAATTTTATTCTTGTCATTTTGATATTTTGCCAGAATTAACCTGAGTTACTTTGATTTTCTTTCAGGATTTTTTATTTCATTGCTTTCTTTGTCTAATTTTTTCCACTGCATTTTTTTTAATGCCTCATGCCCTATATTTTTCTGAAATGTTAATAGTTTTCATTTAAAACCAGCTCTAAGAGTTTATTGATTTATTGTATTTGGTTGTGCAAGTTATCCTGCCAGCTCCGTGAAGCATTTCAGAACATAAGCTTCCTGACGAGTTGAGATCCAAAATAATTTTGCCTGAAACTATTGGCAGCATATCTGTTTCTTCACAGCAGTGAAGGTTATAAGGTTAGAAAGTTGACATTTCTAATAGGTAGAATTTTTGGTATCTTCCCAATATGAAAAAAATTACATGGAAAAATGTAATGCACAAGTTCTACATTGTCTTTATATCAACTGGGCTTTTTTATCACAGTGCCATATTAAAGACCAAATTCTGTGGTCTTTAAAAACTTCCTGCCTCTGTTCTCTGTTACTCTGAGATAATTAATGGTCACAAAATTGAACATAAGAAGTTCTGTCTATATGTGAGGAGGAACTTCTTTACTTTGAGAGTGGAAGAGAACTGGAACAAGGTGCCCAAAGAGGTGGTAGAGTCTCCATCTCTGGTAACATTCAAAACCTGCCTGGATGCCATCCTGTGCAACCTACTCTAGGTGGACCTGCTTTGGCAGGGCAGTTGGACTAAATGATCTCCAGAGGTCTCTTCCAACCCCAGATCATTCTATGATTCTGAGATTATGTCTATATCTCAGATTAATAATTTTGATCAATAAAAACTACACAAGAATCAGTTGCTTTAACTGATGTGAAATATATCTGAAAGTCAGTCTATTAAAATCTGTTTGAAACTTCATAACTCAGTTGATATTTGTACAGTGGGTGTTTGAAAATCATCAGAAAGATAAGAACTGCTCTCTGTTTTGAGATATTGGTGGAATGAAGCATAAAGTTTGAGGAGAAAGTAGGCTACAAACAGGATTGATTTCTCTCTATATGTGACCAGGGGGGGCGAATAAGTTAAAGTGCATCATTCCACTATACATTCAATTTACAAATCTATGCAGAACTCAATTGACATTATAACCTAACTCAATTTTCAGTCATTTAAACAGGCCATGATAGTTGCTTTGTTTAAAGAAAAACCACGTTACCTGCTAGAGATAGTAAAACCATAGCAGTAATATATGTCTTTATTAACTACTCACATGATTTGTCTGATGTTAAGGTAGAGATTAATACCTTCTTTAGGTTCTCTCTTGTAAATGGAAAAAAAGCTTCACTGCAGCTTGTTGTAAGATGTTCTTAATGGAATCAGTAACAACAGAAATATAGGGGTATCTGATAATTTTAGGTGAGTTGAAGAATAAACAATTAGTTGAGATTAGATATGTACTTTTAAGAGGGCTAGAGGAGAGATAAATCATAAGTATCTCAGTCTCACTTTCATATCTTGCCTCCTGTAAATCTGTTTAACAATACACTTGAAATGATATGATATGAATCAGCAGAATACATTCAACATTTTCAAACATATCCTAACAGTATCGTTACTGGATATGAGAGGTTTTTTTTCCTGAGTTTACATTTACAATTTTAATTTTTATGGAAATCTTCATTGTGGTAGGATGAAGAAGATGTACTGAGAGGTAATATTTAATGTAGGCAGAAGGAAATAATTTATTTTGACTGTAGGCGAGAAAACTCAGCTATTCATATTTTACATAGTGTTTCTATAGACTATTTTGTTATGAAGCAGACAGAAGTAGTTAATCTTTAAGATTTGTCAGAAGCTCTTACATATAAGTTTGTGGAGAGTGAAAGCTATCACTTCTACTTGATTTACACAGCACAGAAAAAAAAAATCTTCAGGACTACTATCCTGTTATTTAAAAAATAAAAATTACAACGATTTCAACAAATTAAAAGGATTTTGTTTCAGGTAGTCAACCTGAAACAGCTAGGTTTTTTCTTCTACATGGTTTCTCATGGCAAAAGCATAGAAAGCAATAAAAGCATTGATTGCTAAAATATTTCAAAAGCAAAGAAATACATTGCTATACGTACCTTTCAACTCCTGAGTCTACTCTACAAGTGAAAAAATAAGAGGAAATAGAATCTTTATTTTTTTCAGGAGAGATTTAAAATTAATTGGAAGGTCACTCAGGTGGAGATTGACTAAAACATTGCTGTAGGTAGAAGACCTGGAAGAAGAAAAGCTGTGTTTATACAGCTTTTTTAAGCTGTGTTGTAGTATAAATTTAAATCTTAAATTAGTCACATGAAAGTAGCCTAGGCTAATTTGTCAAGATTCCTTCTATAGTCAGTGTATAGAAAGAAGTGCTCCAGAGAGCAATTTGTTCCATTTTGGTTTTGACACATCAGCAGGTAAGATAAATGGAAAGGGACAAATTCCTTTTGAATGTGTCTGCTTTTCTCTGTGGCTGACAGAGGGAGCCTAGACAACTATGATAAGGTAAAACAGGTCTTACTAGGATTTGAGGAGATTTTAAATTTAACATTTTAAATTGTATACTAAAACATATGAGAATTCTTTTTTATAGCATTCTTTGAATGTGCAAGAATACTAACAATATGTATTCCAATAAACATGTTCCCATTGATAACAGTATAAAGTTGGAAATAGCAAATGTAAATCAATTGACTGAGACAGAAAGGAGACAGGACTCTGTTTAGAAGTTGCTGCTGTTATTATAGTGTATAAGATTTAAAGATGTTCTTGATATATGTTGTCTAACAGAATGAATATAAAAAAGTATTGTTCTTTTCTGGTTTATGACTTTGAAGTCTGGAATCTAATCCTACATCTACTGAAGTCACTGGAAAAAGTATCCATTCTTCAAAGAATGAGCCTTATGCATCACTGCATGTTCTGCAGTGATAAAAACCATTAAGTACTAATATTAATTTGTCTTTGTAAGTGAACTGTTATTATCCTCTCTTTTGGAAGAACAACTGACCTCCAAATATAAGTGCTTTTTACAGAAGCTGAAATTGAATGTGGCTTTTTCACAACTGAAAATATTTCCTCTACATCATGATCAACTGGGGAAGTTTACAGTGTAATTTTAGAAATAAATTATATCAATATATTTAAGAAATGGGGTATTTGAGTGACTGAGATGTGGTTTTTGTTGTTTGCTTTTTTTTCCCCCTAAACTATTAACTTCATCAAAAAATCTAGACTTAATTCAGCTTTAAGCCTGCCATCGCTTAAGTAGTATGATGGTAGTATTACGTGTGTGTACGTAAGGTTAACAATCACTTCATTCAAGTGGAACAACAGTTTCTGTATAACCTGACAGAAATACAAGAGATAAAAACATCTTTCCAGGCTTAAAAGACCATCAAGCTGCATAAGATGTTATCTGAATCCTGCAGCAATGTCAACTGCCAAGGAACTGTTGGCCTTTAGAATGACTTGTTTCATGTCACTTCTTAATGTCAACTTATGAGACAACATCAGGAGCAAAATGCTCAGAAAAAGGACTGTATGGGAATGGCAATAAGGCATCAGTGAAAATAAATTAACTATTTCAATACATACAGAAGGCAAAAGATTAACATATATTACAGCATTTATAACCAAAGATCTAACTATGAAGTACTTATGTGACTATGTATTTGTAGCAACAGAAGCACAAAAGCACTAAATGTGGACGTAGCTGAACACAATGTGGATTGACGCATTAAATTATGGGACAGTGAAAATAAAGATAGTAACAACAATATACAGGATCCAGTAAGAAGGAGCATGAAAAGTTCTAGGAATAAACAGTACAATATTTATTATGGCAGTTTCTACACAACATTATTTGCCCAATTTTTGAATTCACTTTTCAAGAGGTTCAAAAGAGGACATTAAAAATGGTTCTTAACATTTTTTAAATATTGGGTTGGGTTTTTTTCTGCCTTCTCCATCAATACTAAAGATACATACACTATCTTCTGCTATTCATTGTCAAAATAATTTAAATTTCAGTTCCACCCCTGTGGGATGTTTTCATGATTTGTCATTGTTTCAGTATTATGGCTGAGCTATTGTTATACCTTATCTCACAATCAAGATTCTGAAGACATAGGCTTTTAGTTGAAACTCCCAACATCAGTCATTACAATTTTAAAAGACTAAACGCTACAGGGAGATGATTTGGTTCCTTTTTTTTTCCACTGGAATTTCTCCACTTATCACTCAAATTTGCTACTTTTCCCTAGTTATTGATTCTGATGGATGAGTTGTCCTGTCAATTATAGATAGAATATAGATAGAATTAATAGAATTATTCACTGATTTCTTTACTGTTCATCAAAATGAGGGCCAACTGTTTCCAAGCACACCAATAGAAGAAATAAAGCAAGCAGAATGGATCTCTTTAACATCAGCAGAAAGCAAAATCTGCAAAATACATTGAACTAGGTATTGATCATTTAACTCTGAGATTACAATGCCACAGACATGTTCTATCTGAAGTAAATTGAAGTCAGATTGAGATTGAACCAAATTTTAAATGAGCACAAGAACGAACAGAGATGAAATCAAGTTGCTGTCCAACTATATAATCTGCTTTAATTACTACTAAATAAATAGACAATAAAAATATCTAAAATATTAAAGGAAATCTCTAAACAATTCCCTTCATTGTGAATAGAAGTCAAACCATTTTTGAGTTTTGTTTTGTTGTTTGGGGTGAGGAGGAAACCAACATATTAATAAAAGAAAATGTGGTAATTTGAATTCAGTTGCCACTCTACCAGTACCATCGCAGTACAGTAGTCATCCACACAGCAGCCAGGGGAGGCTTTCATTCTCCACTGCCATTAATATGTGGAGCTCTGAGAAAAAAATCTCTGCTGCAGAGTTTGCACACTGTGTCTTGGGAACCCTTATTTCTCTGTCTTTTTTACAGTATCCACTTGTGAGACTAGGGAAAAAAAAAAAAAAAGATGGGAAAATAGCCACCTGAACAAATTATACAATTTCTTTGTCACTGGGATGATTACTTCAAGTGTATAGATTTACTCAATGAACTTCAGCATTCAGCATCTTTCCCTCAACCCTGTCAGTAACAGAATCATGTAATCTGGGAGGACAAAGCACACTTTCAGTGAGACACTTAGTATTTTGTGCCATGTTAACCAGATCTTAACAAATTCATTAATGTTTCCTTATTTAAGACAGAAGATCACAGACTAAAGGACTTTTACTTTACATTCCAGGTTTTAAAATATTATCGTAATCGTTAACTTTTCATTTTTACCATTTTGATAGAAAAATAACAATACATTACTTTTAAAGGAAATTGGCTATGACAGTATATCAAAATTGTGAATAAACTTCCTGTTCTGCAGCACTGGAGGTCACTGGGTTTTATAGGACTGCTAATAATCCTAATGGGATAAATTCAGCACACCAAAATAATATCAAAAAAATATAAAAAAAACTCACCAAATTAATGCTTAAAGCACATCTATGGATTTCTTTATCTCTTTATTCTATGACTATTTGTCTGTCTATCCATATGTTTACCAATCAATCAATCAATTAATTAGAATTTAGAATTTATACAAAGGAATGTACAAAGGATGAGGCTACCTAAGGCTCATAAAAGATTGTTTTGATCTTTGTCTGATACTTATGGTGATTAAAACTTTTTTTAAAGCATGAAGTCTCTAATTTTTATTAATCTATTAAATTTTTTGTCTTTCACTTTTAAAATATATTTTTATTTCATGAATTAAAAATTTTTAAACATCTATATTTATAATAAACTGTGATTTGTTAAAACACATCTATGTAAGAAACATATTTCCTGTTTCTGCAGGGAAGGTGTATGCGTGCAAATATTTACATTAAAACTACTAGCCTATTTCATTTGTCAGTAGTTAGGAGTATCAGCACATCTTATATTATTTATCCTATCACTACTAACCGAGTTCCACAACAGATGGAGAGGCGATCCTACACAAATGGCATTTTTACTGGGCAGAGATAGCAGGGTTTTCAGTAGATTGATGAATTAGGTGTATTGAAAGAGACATTTTAAAAAGCCATTGAACATATCCTTTTCTCTGCCAGTCTTATGCATAGAATAAATGAATGTCCTATCCCAAAGAAATAAGAAGACATATTATACATAAAGGAATCTCTTGTGAAAAAAGACTTTGCAGACCACAGTAAAAGGTGTTCTTCTTAAGTATAATATTATGAGTCTTCTATAGCTCTCAAGGTAAGGTTTTGATGTGAATACGGATCTCTCAGATCCTATTAGGAAAAAAAATTATTCCTCAGAACACTGTCTTTGCCCAGAGATTTAAGTTTCTGGTTCTTAGTAATATTAGGGCTTTTTTTTTTTTTTTTTTCCCAAATATCTAATTAAGAGAAATAAAACTAGGGCAGTTCATGAGTTAATTAATTGTCTGTTAAATGTAAGGTAATTTTATTTTATAAATAAATGCTTAAATAAATGCTTTAGTATTAAGAGACAAGCTGAAAAACTAAAGGAACCAAAGGAAAAAATAGCTAAAGAGCTCAAAAAATTCACTGGATATCTTCAGCTCAGAGCAAGTGCCTGAAGCTATTTTCTAGTTTTGTGTGATGATAACATGTAAAGCCTTAATGAACCAGTCACAAAATTTATATTTCTTTCTTATGGTATATAGCTGTACAATTTCACAGTGAGCTTCAGAAAATATTTTCTGACATGGCTGGAGCTTAATGAAACATAGATGATTTTATTTTATGGTAAGTTTCAATTACTGAGGGCTTTGCCACCTCTTGCAGTCGTTTCACTGGAGTAACCATTATGGTCAAGCACCTGAGAGATCCTTCTTTGAGGCTCATTTGGCCAGGGTCAGAAAAAAATGTTCCAGAAAGTCTGGCTTCATATTTATATTCAGATGAAACATATTTCTTACATCTTTGCTTTTATTCATTACAAAAAATTTTATTCATTAAAAATCCATGTGGGCTTGAGCTTTTAAAATACAAAAACTGAACTCCACCTAAAGTAATTCATTTGCTCACATCTTAATATATATGACCAATTAATGTCTGACTTTGATATGTTTCAGCCTGTATCTGTCTTAAGAGCTTTTCTTCATGTAATATTTCCCTTTTAAAAAATTTTAATTGCAAATACAGCAATTTAATTGCAAATACAGCTCTGGAAATACAGCTGAAAGCTTCAGAAATAGTGAGGAAGATTTAATAAGGGACATTGTGCTTTTCTGTTCATGTAGCCTTCACAATTCTTGGCAAAGATAAGACTGATGTACTGCATGCAGTACAGACACTGTTGGTTTTTTAGGTCGATACTGAACAAATTATAAGCAGTCTTCCTTTCTTCCTTCCACCTGTTTCCTCCACACCTATGCACACTGCTGTGGTAAGCAGCGTGCAAGCCATGAAGGGCATGGCAGCGAGCATAAATTGCAGGGCCTGTGAACATTTTCTTCCTCCTCACTATCTTGCCTGCATTTTAACTTGGTGTCATGGACCTATGAGCATACATACACTCATCCTCCAGAGCCATCGCCCTCCCTGTGGGCTGGAGAGCACAGGCTGAAAGGGCCCCTTGTCTGGAAAATCAACAGACTGAGATACTGGAGGAGTAAGAAAGCTCCACAAGCACAGATTTTAAATAAAATGTAGTGACACTGTTACTATGTCACAACACTGAGGATATGGTAGTCAGCTGTGACCTCAAATACATTTGATGTCCTTCTTCACTTGTGCTATCAAGGCCAACATTTTGAAATGTTCAGGCAAAGAGCTCCTAAAAAGGCCTAGAAGCACTACTGATATCTATATCTATACTTGCCAACTAAGATTTCCAAAACCTAAACTATCAAGGTGTTTGAAATTTAGTGTGCCGGGGGATGTTTTAAAATATTTCCATGTGAATCATAGGGATTTCTCCATCCAGATATTTTTGAAAATCCATATTTAAATCAATTCCAAGGAACTGTCTGAAAATTCCTAACACAACATTGACTTGAGCTTGGAAAGATGCAACCACTGATCTTCAGAACATTTTCCATTACTGTTCAGGAGGTGGATGGCATATGAATTATGAAAAGCTGTGACAGAAACACAGACCAGTGCCATTCCAGGATATTATGCAAAAGGTTTTTGAAGACAGAATCAAGGTCCTGTGACAATCAAAGGAAAAAAATAAATACATATTTCAAAGTAAGGAAAAAACCTCAGAAGACAAATCTAGAACAAGAACAGTCATCAGTGTTTCTTTCTGTGACACTATGAGATTGTGAATGTAAGATAAAACAAGATAATATTTTTAACTATCTATCCAATTCTGATTTATGATTCTGATGTGTTTATTTCAAAATGTATTTTTCACACCAAAACAACTGCTTTTGGTTTTTAGAGCTCATATGATAGGGATATGGAATGTGCAGCTGAAGAAAACAACTGGCAATAAGCTCTTTAGCAAATATAAGCTGCCCAGAAATGGTATGCAGAGCAGTAAACCTGGATAGCCAGCTGGCATGACCAGTGCACCTTTTATACAGAACTGCATTTCCCACAAAAATATTTTTGGTGATTTATGCATTCTCCTTTTAAATGCATTAAATGGTTTGGGAAATGAACCATGTGACTAGCAGGAATAGAAATCCCTTTTAAATCCTTGGAAACACAAACCAGAAGGCCCAGAAGGTGAAGAAGAAGGCAGCTTTCTATGCTTCATTGCCTCACACCTGGCTATGAGAGGAATCAAACAGATGAGCAGTTACAAAAAAAAAAAGGGGATACAATTGGGACTTCCAAACTTCTGGTAAGTCTGTAGTGATTAGGGACAAATAACTTGTAATTAAATGAAAGGACCAATTCCCCAGAAGTATAAAAGTTAAAATACTTAATTTTCTCGAAGCTTCTTCTGTCTCTCTCTAACCATGCCACTCTTTTTGCATACTGTAAATTAAGGTATTCAGACTTTATTATATGTACCTTATATTAGAAACACATTATTTTAAAAAACAAAAATAATATCTAAGCTGTTTGTCTGCTTACTTAGTCATATTTGTACTTCAATGCTGCACTAGATTTTCGCTCTTTCAGGGTATTTTGGCAATGTACTATGATTATGAGCAATAGCCACTAACTTGTAAATTTAATATTAAGTTTTCTATTTTTGCTTGCTTTTCTCTCCTTTCATATTTTATCAGATTAATTCTCCTTCTCATCTAACATTTTATCTCACCTTTTATGTTGTTTTCTTTCTATTAACCTCCACTGGTCTACATTTTTTCCATCCACC
>JAOXNG010000001.1:128097411-128107978 GCA_028566535.1 Scolopax minor | reverse complement strand
GGCATCTTGGGGTGCATCAAGAAGAGTGTGGCCAGCACTGCCCCTCTACCCTGGTGAGGCCCCATCTGGAGTACTGTGTCCAGTTCTGGGCTCCCCAGTTCAAGAAGGACAGGGAAATGCTGGAGAAGGTACAACGAGGGTCACAAAGATGATTAAGGGCCTGGAGCATCTCTCCTATGAGGAAAGGCTGAGGGAGTTGGGTCTTTTTAGTCTTGAGAAGAGAAGACTTAGGGGGGATCTGATCAATGCTTCCAAATAGTTAAAGGGAGGGTGTCAGGAGGCCGGGGATGTTCTTTTTTTCAGTGGTGCCCAGTGACAGGACAAGAGGAAATGGGCACAAACTTGAGTATAAGAAATTACATCTAAATATGAAGAGGAATTTCTTTACTGTGAGAGTGGTAGAGCACTGGAACAGGCTGCCCAGAGACATGGTGGAGTGTCCTCTAGAGACATCGAAAGCCCACCTGGACAAGTTCCTGTGTAACGTGCTCTTGGTAGACCTGCTCTGGCGGGGGGTTTGGACTAGATGATCTCCAGAGGTTCCTTCCGACCCCATATGATTCTATGATTCTACAATAAACATTATTTTATTATTTATAATATTATATCCATAGATACAATTTTAATTGTTATACAATTAATAACAAAATAAAGGAATTTTCAAAAAGAAGATATTATGAGGATTAAATGTTACAGCTTAACAGTTAACATTTTTGTTCTAAAGTATTAGCATTTCGCTTTTGCCAAGAAACATCTTTTGCTTTCAGTTCAGTAAATAATATGTTCTAAAATATGTATTTTCTGTTTTCCAGTCTTAAAATTACCCCTGATACTGCTGGCTCTGGTTGCGTGATTGAATCTCAAAGGAGATGAGGTTTGTTTAGTTAATATATGACACCTCAATAATGACTGATTTTAATTGGAAAATAAATCTTCAGACAACATGAAGGCACACTGTCTTCCTCTGTACTTTCCCTCTCTTGTGAGTAAAAGTTCAAGAAGAAAAATAAAAGGTATGGTAGTTCATAAGGAAACAAAAATAAAACAACTCTCCCTGAAATATACTTTGCTACTTGTCTGAGCTAGCAAATACTAGTACAAATATTTTAGCTATTTAACTAGTGAACCTGGGAGAAAGAAGAACCTGGGAGAAGAAAGTCCCTAAGGAATGAGAGGGCACATAAACAAGCTCTGAAAGAATATAATCACAATCAACGACACCTAAACCCCAATGATCTTAGGAGAAAAGAATTTTTATGCATGTCCTCCACTGGTATATTTCAAGAGATTCTTTGTAAAATGAGGTTCATACTGTGATGGCAGATGCTCCATTATGCTTTCCATTGGGAAAGCTGTAATGAGGATTGCCTAGTGTTAATGAACAGCTGCGAAAGAGCAGTGCTCACCCCAAACACCCTTGGACCTCTCAACTTGGTGTCTACTACAAGAGCTCAAATAATAAAGAGCTTTTAAAGTCAGAAGTAGTCTTTAAGGCAACTACTTACAGAACTCTGTTCCTCATTGCCTGTACAATTTGTGAGCAAAACTATTAAAGGTGTGATTGCCAGGGAATGACATCTTGAAACAAAAATCCCTTAGAACAATATGCAATGGCAGATTGCAGTGTAGACCCAAGACCAAGTGCAAAGCTGACACAAATGCTGGTGCAATTTAGAATTATTTTTTAGGAATTATTTGAATTATGAGATAAAAGCTGAAATGTTAGACTAAGCATTGTTTATTTTTCTGTAAATACAGAATGAGATTTATATGTTGCCTGCAAAATTTGAGGAAATTATACAAACAGTAAGTTCTCCCATGGCGTATAAGTATTCAAGCATTCCTCATAGCAGAAAAATGAATTTCACTGCTGCCACAGGCCTTCCTCTAGGCATTCAGTTCCTCCACAGGGATACGAATATTTGTCTCCTTTGTAAAGAATTTAAATATATTTGATTTAAGTTTATAAATGTAATTTTGCTTATTTCCTTAGTTCTTCTTTTGTATTCTAAGCTATTTTTATTCCAAACACGTCTACTAAAATGTTGTCATTGAACTGATACAGATTATCAGTTCAGTAGTTCTTCTACTTTTATGAGCCTGAGATAAGTGACAGAAAAGAACTAATGATAATCAAATGACACCAGGGTGGGCACAGCCAGCATGCTATCTAAGGGTGTAGCCCTCAGCAAATAGATGTAAGCCAACAGAGGTGATCTGGCTTCAGGGCCAGGACTGCTCCCTTATCTTCCTTCTTTCAACAGTACAGACACAATGATATATAGTTCTAACTGCTATGCTAGATTTGTACCCACATACTGAGGCATACTCAGTATTAATCACTATAATCATGACTGCTTTGGAGATTTTATAATTACTTATTGTACCAAAAAAGTAAAGCTTTTGGATAATCTGAAAAAAAAAATTGTCTGGTGCTTTTTGACTCTCTTATTTATCTTCTTTGAAAAATGCAAAATTACAGAAAGATACTAGGTAAAAATTATATACTTAATTGGACACTAAAATCTATTCTTTGGTCTATTTCACTCAGTGATTATGAAATCTTAAAAAAATAATAAAAGGGATTAAAGACAAATCAGAAGCTCTTTTATACAAGTGTAAAAAGTGGAACTGAGGCCCTCAACACATTTTGATCAAAGTTTTGGAAATGAAAGTATTCTTTAACTACAATAAATTCAATTGTGTTATGGCTGCTCGATTTCTGTTAAAACATATTTGAGTGAGGTTATTCAATCTCTTATTTCACAAGTTCATCACCACTCTCCAATTTTCTCTTATAAACTATTCCCTGAAAAAAAGTTACTCAGCTGTTATTGTAGTACTTAGCAGCAGTCATACCAAGTTACACATTGGCAAATCAGTGTAAGTAGAATAATTTTTATGTTGAGAGGGTGAAACAAAGCAATTTCTTTCCTGTATGTGCAATTCACATCATCTCCTTCAATGCTTTTAAATAAATACCATGTTGCAAAAACTCTCTATGATCCCACTTTCAACTAAATATCTGTCAATGGAAATTAGGGAACATTTCTATGGCTTTTGTTTTCCATCTTTTTCCCCAGTTTAAACAAGTGATCATCTGCAAACTAGATATGTTTACTTTGCTGAAAACATGGAAATATAGTCCAAGACTTTGGCCCATTGCTTTAGTTCCTCAAGAATACATATTTCATATTTAAAAGGCTGCATCTTACTCCCCATCAAAATATCAGAAATAAACCTTAATTGAGATACCCATGTTCTCTCTAGAGTCAAGGGAACCAGGCAGTAGTTGTGTCTCCAGCAGATAATGACACACATACTGAAGGTGAACCTTAACCTTCATGGCCACCTGGCACCTGTTGCATGCAGAACACGCACAAGACTATGGCAGCAATCAAAGGTACAAGTAGTATCTAGATTCCAGTAGACACCAGAATCAAAACAAAGATTGCTTTGAGATGTAACAACATGCATGTTTAAGCAACTCTCCCTCTAGGAACTCCAGAAATATTTCAGGAGATTGAGTCAGGTTATATGTATGTTTAAAGTGATTAAAGTGCTATGGAATAAGCCTCACCCCAAAAAATAACAATGTAGTAAGAACACATTTTTTCACATATTGTGCCAGTATTACTATGGGATTTGGGAGAAAAAAAAAAAAAGAAGAAGGTGGAATATTCAATTGGCAATGGCTGTAAAGTACCCAAATTAAATTTAAAAATTTCTTGCATTTAATTCTAGAAATAGAATGTAAAGGGCATAGATTAGAATCAAAATATAGTCTCCTGTCACTGAGGATGGAACATCTGAAATATTAATACAAAGGTAATACATATTGTTGCAGTGTAGAACTGCAACTTCAGTGCTTTTGCTACTGAATAATTGTCATATTCAAAATGTCACCTTACCCTTATGGTTATTGGTCTTTGTACTTTGTCTATACTGAGATTGCTAGTTCAGTGCAAGAGAGCAAAGAATATCATATGCTTCTTCTGTAAATATTGTACATAACTTATTTCTCTTCTCTGGAGACTTTGCCTCTGTTCAAAAGTCAATTGAGCTGCACTGCATGGTCTATGATTTCTGCACAGCTGTTTCATTAAAATACACATTCCTTTATAAAATAGGGATCTTATATCTTGAATTACCATTTAAGCCTAAGAATTCAGGAAACTTATCAGTAGACTATTGTCTTTACCCATAAACTGAGAGCGAAAACTGAGAAACTCTATGAATATTGTAACTTTATTGTTCATCTTTTAGGTGGAGAGGGTTAGAAGTGATTCACAGTTTCCACTAAAAGAATTTAATGATCCATTCAGAGTCCTTTTATTTTTTGACAGTATAAAAATATTAAATGAAAACAATTCTTTCATATTGTCTACTGCAGCCCTTTCATTTTATACATATGTCCATTTTGTTTTGTAATTCTCAGCATGAGATTTATGGCCTTTACCTTACTTGAGTTTATAACTATTGTACAATACATTACACATATCCATTTTTTCCACACTTCTGGTATTGGCAGGATGATTAAAATTTTATTACATAAAACAGTAAAATATGATTTACTTTCTGTTGTTTTCCAGGCTATGTAAAACTAGGCTGCTGATTGGTATGAGAATCAGACTAGGCAAAACATTAAGCAGTCTGTTAACCTTGATTTATGAATAAGTGTTCATTGAAGACACTTTTCTCTATTCAGAATTGGAAGAGTGAGTTCCGTAAGATTAAAAAGCTTTTAAGGGGAAGAATTAAATAGGATAGGAATCTTTTGGACAGATCCACTTGATTTTGTAGATTTTTAAGATAACACCATTTTTTTAAATTTTTTATAATGGGAGCCTTTGATTATTGAAAAAGAGATTTTGTCATTTTGATGTGCTGTTCCTGAAGGACTTCTGCATTTGATTTTCCTGTAGAACACAATGCAACACATACATATTTAAGTCAACCTTATTTTACATTCTTCCAACTGCTTTGTACTTCTTCCGACCGCTTTGTACCTCTGGGCTCAGGGGGAGGTTTGCTGTGGGTAGTCTGTAGTAACATGCATGAGAAGTCTTATGCTATATAATTTAAGTTGCCATCTGTTTAAAGAAAAACATTTATGCACATTTTCTTTTTCATTTTTTAAGAAAAAAATTCTGCATGAGGCACTGAATTTAAAAGAAGAAATACAGTCAGACAATACCACAATTACTGATATGCTGACATTCATCTAATTATTCAGCAAATTTGGAAATTCTTATATTTATGTTTTTTCATTAACAAAGTATGGTGCTTAATCATAGAATCACAGAAATGCAGAATTATTTGAGTTGGAAGGCACCTTTAAAGACCATCTAATCCAACTCCCCTGCCATGGGTACCTTTCACTAGATCAAGGTGCTCAAAGTCCTGTCCAATTAGACCTTAAAGAAGGTAGATTTAGACTAGATATAAGGACAAAATTTTTTAGAATGAGGATGGTGAAACGCTGAAAGAGGTTTCCCAGAGAGGTGATAGATACACCACCCCTGGAAACACTCAAGGTCAAGCTGGACAGAGCCCTGAGCAGCCTGATCTAGTTGAAGATGTCCCTGCTCATTGCAGGGGGATTTGACTAGATGACCTTTAAAGGTCCCTTCCAACCCAAAGTATTCTATGAATCTGTGGGGCATCCAGAGCTTGCCTGAACAACCCGTAAGGGTCTCATCATAAAAATATTCTTCCTTATGTCCAATCTAAAATGTATCCTCTCTCAGTTTAAAATTCTTGTGCCTTACCCTGCCTGTTAGTACAAGCCCTCGTAACAAGATTTTCTCCATCTTGCAATGAAGCCCCCTTTATATATTGAAAGGCCTCATTAATGTGTCCCTGTAGTCTTCTCAATAAAAATAATTTAAAAGGTTTATTTTTTATATCTGAATATATTTTTCATTATTTCACTATTTCACTATTCACTAGTCACTATTTGACTATTTAACTATTTCACTGAATATATTTTCACACTGACAGTCCTGTGGACTGGGATTTTCCTGAATAATTCTGGACAATCATAAAGGAGACTTAGTCTGGTCTTCAATAAAGTGAAATCCCTGTGGTGGGCTGACAATGGGCTGCCATGTGCCCACCAAATTGGTCTTTCACTCCACCTCCATAAACAGGAAAATTAATCAGATAAGGAAAATAAGACAAGGGAGACCACTTTTTAATCACTCTTAGGACTGTTTAGGCTTTTAATCTAAATATGGTTTGGCTGGCACATTTTGACAGAAGAGAGAAAAGGAGAGAAGAGAAGAGAAGAGAAGAGAAGAGAAGAGAAGAGAAGAGAAGAGAAGAGAAGAGAAGAGAAGAGAAGAGAAGAGAGGATTAAGAGAAAAATTTTTGACTTTCAGCGAATATAAGCTTTCTATTAGATGTTTAAAAACACTAAACTTGTTGTTTAATTTGTATTATATATTAAAACACGAGAACTCTAAAGAAAATATACTGGAAGTAAATGCAGCATCAAAATCAATTTACAGCTGTGGCACAGGACAGGGATGTCTTCTTGGGTGTGCAGTTAAGTTTTTAGCAAAAGCGTGATCAAATAAGAAGGCAAATGCTCTGAATCAACACTGTCATTTAGAATTTGAATTTCTGGTGGGGCTTAAATACTATTATTTTGGAAAAACACCCAATAAATTAATTGGTTATGGTTGTCCGCTCCAAAAAACTGTTTGATCTTTGTTCAGCTGCAGAAGACTTTAGACTTTTAGATATGTCCTCGCAGTTACTTAGGAATCTGTTCTTTATTTCAAGTGTTACTCTTTCATGCAGTAGTTCTGAACTGTATAGGTTGTACTATACAACATTTGTACTAAACTGGGAAGTGCAGTAAATTATAATTAGATAATTAATTATAATTAGATTAAAGGCCTTCAGAAAGCTGTCACAATGATGACTCTTGGGGTGTTTCTTAAGTCTTCAATGCTGAGATCAGAATAAATTGATAGCAGCAGGCACAAAGATAAGTGATACTCTTCCTGTAGAAAATGAAAACTTTTGCACCCACTATTTTTGATTTGCATCTGCTATAGCTCTGATCTAATCTTTCTTATGAGTATATATATCAATGATCCCTAGGCATTTTCCTCCTGAGTCATTTTCCTTAAATGTCTGTACTGACAGTACCACAGACCATTTCCATGGAAACATTTATGATGTTACAGTGGCTTGTGACATCACTTGGTGAATCAACCAGGAGGAGGAATGTTAGTAAACAGAAAACAAACTACTATAAAACAATTTAGTAAATTATAGTGAGAAATATATAATATTTTCTATGAAGTAGATCTGTGTAGTAATGTTCAAGGCCTTTTTTTCTGTCAAGAAAGTTAATTTTTTTTAGTTTGTTGGCATATGATGGCAGCTCTTTAAATTAAATCATTGTTAATCTCTTTCAACTGACAGTGTGAGCATATTTAAATAGCTTTATAGCTACAGTACCATATGTTGCGTTAGTATGAAAATGTAAATTTTGCAATAGAAAAAAAAATCCTGTATTAGGGTGAACAGAAATAGTGACTCAGTTCCTGTTATTGTTGTCTTTATTGATGTAACTTCTGACATAATTAGGTTATATGAACCTTATAAATATATTCCCTTCTCAAGATGCAGTTTCTGATAGAAAGTTGTTGTAAGCAATAAATATTTAATTTCTTTTCATTTGTACTTTTGCCATATAGTGTTCATTTTTTGTTGTTGTTCACTGATGTCCTGGTTTCAGCTGAGAGAGGGTTAATTTTCTTTCCAATATCTGATGTGTTTTTTATTTGGCATATTGTTTTAGTTGTTGCTAAGTAATGTTTACATTAGTCAAGGACATTTTCACCTTCCCATAGAAGCTGAGAGGGAGCACAGACAGAACAAGTTGGCCAAAGGAATATTCCATATCATAGATGTCATGCTCAGCATATGAATGGGGTTTGGCTAGTGGCAAGAAAGTTGCTGCTTGGGATGGGCTTGGCAATTGATCATCAGATGGTGAGACTGACTGATGTGGTATGGCTTCATTTTGTACATTCTTTTACCATTATTGTTATTATTTTTATTGTAATTTTCCTCTTCTGTTACTGTCCTATTACACTGTCTTTATCTCAACCCTTGAGGTTTTTTTCCCTTTTCCCTCTTTTTCTCTCTGTAATCTCTTCTGTTTTTCTCTTTTCTCTTCTCCCTGCCCTACTGGGGAGGGGGGAATGAGCACATGGCTGTGTGGTCTTAGTTGGCTGGGTTTAACCCACAACTGGATTCTTCATTCCCCAAACAAAAAAATAATAACATCACTACAAAAAATTTTTGTTTCTTATATTGTTCTGAATATCAGCTGACTTTTCTATGGGCATTGCATGCATAATCTCACTCTTCACCTAATTAACTAGGGATTTCTTTAGAAATTATCATTTTACACTGTGGGCTTTTAAGAATTGGACGTGTAACAAAAATGCTCAGCACCTCAACAATCATGTCAGACATTTATTGCTGTCTTGCACACAGTAAGCCTTTTATCTATGTGTACTCGATACACTTAATACCTATCAGTTCTATTTGAAAGAGTAGCTTCTACTTTCAGTATGAAAGAATGTAAAATTTTCTAGTATTTAATTATTTACCCAAAGCATAGCCTAATCAAGGTTTGGCAATAGAACTGATTAAACCTATTTGAAATTCTACTCCAAAATTGTTCATCTGGATGTACAGAGTTATTCATGCATGCTTTTTAATCAGTATCAATTGCCAGAACACCCAAACAGCACAGAAGAGAATTATTGGATTGCATTTTGATCATGGCTGCATGGATGCATCAGTGTTCCTCCCTGGGAGATGGTTGAGGCTTGAAAAGGCCTGGTATCTCACCCTCTATGGTTGAGTTCAGGGTTGAATAGTCAGGTGGGTTCTAGAACCTTCAGATATATAGTAGTGATGTAATCAACCTGTAATATCTCTATGCTATTACTGGGTCTTCATACTATTTTTATTAGACTTTTGGCAGTCTTGATTAACAAGCAGTACAGGTGCTTAGCTGGTTGACAGTACTCTTCAGTTATAGAACAAATAGTTTCAATTTTGGTCTTAATTATGTCTTTGAGTCTTTGATGCAATAAACTTTTATAGCATTTCTTTTGAGCTTGGGAATTCAAGCGAATATGTCAGCAGTAACTTTTTTTTTTTTTTTTTGGAAGCGTGTTCGAATTGGCAGGCTTTAACTTTGTCCTCTGTAAGTTGTGTTAGCATTGGGTTTGACCTCTGACTTCAGTATAGAGACCCTATATGATAAAAGAATTTTGAATTTTCTGTATTGTCATAATACTTTCCCATATTATGCCAGTAGTTATAACACTTGGTATTTCTACCAAGTGCCATAAGCCAGTAATCCTATTTTCTGGGTTCTTTGAAAGGGCTGTGGGGAAGAAGGATGCATGTTCTGCACTTGCTAACCAGGAAACACATGTCAAGTTGTACATGCCTCTGAATTTGAACAGAGAGGAGAATTTTTTGAATGCATGAAGCCAAAATGCTTAACCACCTTTATTGTGATATGGGATTATTGAATTTATAATTTTATCCAACGCTTGAGACAGAACTGTTAGAAACAGATGTTAAATTCTCTAGTAGTAGCTGAATCTCAGTAGTGAAGTTCAGTGCAACTTCAGCCTCAGCTGATGAAATTTTAGTACACTTGCTTGTGGTGAACTTAGATTATATTTTGTGCATGTACTGGCACAAGCAGATCCTTCAGCTTGTAACAAACCATGACGTGTAATCAAGGATAACCAGATTGCTCTGACCTCCTGCAAGTTGGTCTCCTAAAATGGAAATTATTCATTTTGCAGATGGAAATTTGAGCCAAGCAGCTGTGAATTCCATGAGACAACTACTGAGGCAAATTTGTACCTTTTTGTCTTCTGTTCAACAACAAAATAACAGTTGATTCTAGTATTTACCACTTACTTTCAACCTGTGATTCAGAGATCTTTTCAATAAAGCCAGCAAGTACTTATTTGAGGACACTGCTTAATACCTGAACTGGTGTTTGTTTTTTATTGTGGTTTTTTAAATAAGTCTTTTCTTCATCATCCTCATTTTCCCCGGCTTCTTCCCCTTTCCTCCCCTAAAACAACAAACTCTCACTCTCCCCCTGACCTTTACTCCTGCAGCTGCTGTTTCAGAGAGTTATGGCTAATTTGTGTTTAATCAGCTCTTACAGACTGAATGGCAGGAAACTAGGATAGTTTGACAACTTTGTATGCATGTTTTCCTATGCATGTAGCAGTGATGCTGACTACCTGCAGTCTGAGAGCTCAGCATGGAATTGCTGGACTAAAAGGGCTATTAAAAGCAGAAGTCATAAACTGCGTGCTTATAAATGACACTTTCATGAATCTGCTCCATTGTGCTTCAGAACAAATGTTCTTGCTGAAATGGAAGGTTTACTGTTCTATCCTCAGTTTATCTTTGGAAACCAAAGACAAAAACAGGGTGAAATTGTATTACTACTACTGCTCTGTGCTGTTCCTGGGGGACTACTTACTTAAACTTA
>JAOXNG010000001.1:128078047-128089809 GCA_028566535.1 Scolopax minor | reverse complement strand
CTCGATACTTCTTGAGATCCTGATGAGTCAACATTTCGATGTTGACATGCCCTCGCTCAGCTAGCCAGCTCTCCACAAGGTCTCTTGATGCCGCAGAGCAGCTTCTGGCAGTGCCAAACCCAGGATCACTCCTGTTCTTTCCACTCCAAGGTCTTTTTCTCTCATTACAGATTTTCATGCTGGTTTATTCTTCCTATCATACTAATTTCTTCTTTGCATTAAAAGCTTTGTAATTCTGTGATTGTTTTCGAATTCTGCTGATGGTTATCTTCCTCTCTAAAATGATCAGTTTTAGGTAAATGGATTCAGACATTTTTGAATATCCAGTACTGTGGCACTTGAGGCACAGACTCCACTAAGGGGTGAAGTGAAGACATTTATTGTTTCACTTTTCCAGCATATATAGTTTCTGTCTTTTGATCATGCGTTGTGCTCTTTACAGAGGTAGGTTACAAGTGGATGTCAATGCACCGTTGTGAGCAATAAAATTGGCTACATTTAAATGTTTATCCCGCCCAGGCTAACAAAGTATTACTATTTCAGTACACTGCTATCTATTTCACACCACACACACATCAACATATAAGGACATTGTTTTATTAATCTCAAGGCTTCCTTCCCATCAATGCAAGAACACCTGCCAAGCTCTCGCTCAGCAGCGTGTCTCCAACTTTCTCATTCCCACACAGTACAGATAAATAATATTTCTACTCAGATTCTCATTTTAGCAGGTTATCCATGCCACTCATTTGCCAAGGCTGGGTCATACAAGTATCCCACAGAATTTAGCCCTAAGATGATAACTTCTTAGAACTAGTGAAAGAAAAAAGGAGCAAAAATAGGGTAGTTTAGGTCTGCTGAAAATAAAAGCAGGTGTATCAATTAAGAAACAGTTAGCTGCAAACACTCAATTGCAAACTCTCAATATTTAACCTATATGCACTGAAATTAATGAGGTTATAGTTACACATCTCCTTACCAGAGGCCATCCAAGGAATACTTTATAATAAGTGTGAGTGCGATTTGGGAACTATGAACATAGCTTTTTCACTTCCCAACAGAACTTCAGAAGGATGCATGCCTGCTGCCCAGCCTATTTCCACAACAAACCATTGTCGACAGATTCTCCTATCCTCAGCCTGAGATTAACAGAGACCTTTAAACCCATTGGCTGAGACAACAAGACACTCCCAATTTTGCTGCCTAACAAAATGGGGAGAGAAATTATCTATTCAGCCACTACCTATAAAAAGGTTGGCAAATCCGTCAAACCTATATAGAAACCAGACTTCATGGTTTATAGAAGAAGCTTTTCGTACTTCTGGAATCAAGGACTATCTCAGGGATATTTAAATTTTTTAAGACTGAACTTCCTCCCCATCCAGAACAGACTTCAGGTCCTGTCAGAAAGGACAGAAATTGTATCACTGTCCCATTAAAGTTTTAGATATTCTTGGAAGGAGCTGGTTTTCCTTTCATCAATAGATTAATGTTAGACCTCTTTTACTTTAATGTATTATATAAAATATTTGAACAATTATTCTCCTTGGGACACCAGAGGTGCAAGACCATTCATACCAGAGAATAGATGTTACTGATAAATAAGAAACAGCCTATTGAAATATATTCCAAGGTAAAAACTGCCTAGGAAATGGAAAGAAACTGATTTTAACACTGATGTTGCAACTACATCATGGGATAGGTATGCTTCATAGAGCACCCTAACTCCTCCAGACCAGAGGAGCCAATAGAGGATCTTTTTCTTTTCTTCACAGGGCATAGGAGGAATAGGGTGCTTTTAGATGGACCACAGTACTCAAGGAGTTCTTAATGCATATCATCTGGACAGGACCAGGACAGTGTAGGCAGTCTTAGAAACTTTAGTTCAACAAACAAAAAGATTATTCCTTTAATAAAGGGTCTATGAATTTTCTCTATATTTCTTTAATTGCTACCATTTCGTAATATTTTTTTCATCCTCTTTTGATCTCTTTCAGACCTGTATACACTAATTGCCAGTTGATACACTATATTCACGAGGCCTGCAAGCTATCTGAATGCTGCTCCTTTTTTACTGCATTGCTCTCCATTGTCTTTATTGTTAACCAGCGTCAACCACTCTGCCAGAACTTGCTTTGTTGAGATCATGCAATGTAATTTGACTGGTTTTTGTTCTATTATTATAGTCATTATTTCTCAGCTAGCCCACTACACTTAAAATAACTAATCAGCTGTGCTACTTCACAATTAAGTAAAAACCTAATCATTCCACATCACACATGGACAATAAAATAGCCTTTTATCAAGTTCACAATTTATTGCTTGTTTATTACCCTTTGTTTATCTGCACTTGTTTGTCTTACTGTAGATTTAAACTCTTATTTTGCTGTTTACAAATATTTTTCGTTTTGAATCTTTTGACACTTAGATCCTTCTTCCTTTGAAAGATTTTTGTTAAACTGACGGTTTTTTTTCAAGACAACTGGATTCTGAGCCCCAGTAATTATACAGCTCTCCTGATTGAAGTCAGTGGTTTCTCTCAGGGAACATTTCTATTTATATGTATTACACATGTAATACTGTAAACAAAAGTTAACAGTTGTTGTATTTTTTTCCTCTTTGAAGAAAAATTGCATAAAGAAAAAAAGTAAAAAATTGCTATTAGCTCATATTATTAGGCAAGTGAAAACTGCAGCATGACTTTGGACACTAGACCCAATCTTATGAGCCTGTGAGCATCCTTATTCATTCACCATTCTAAAAGAAATGGGAAGAGCTCATTATAGAAACTCTGAGAATCCAGCTGAAAAACAAAAAAAAAAAATGCCCAGAGAAATAAACTCAACTAAGCAGGTAACTGTTTAAAGATACAAAGACAAATTAAAAATATTTGGAATGTAGTAATTCTGCTCTGTAGAAGAACTTTGACTTACCAGCTTCATGTCTGAACTTTGGAGTAAGGATTTGCCCACAGTTTCTCTCTATCATCACTTCACCTCTTTGTACACTGTTATTTCAACCAATTTATGTAGGGAGCTAAATGATATTAAACAAGTGTTTCAATAAAGAATTTAACTTCTTACCACTGTAAAGAGAGGAAACAAAGAAAAAGAGCACTTAAACCAAATTGTATTTTCCAATGAAAATCAAGGAAAATGACATAATCTGTGTTTATGTGACTTACTGAAGTCATTAAATCCAATCACAGTTTTAATACATTTTCTTATATGGTCATGTCTCTTTTTTTGAAATTATTTGACCACATAAATATTTTTTTGCAACAAAAACCCTGACTAACTCTAAAGCCTTTAAGAAAGTGATGACTTAAAGAAGCATATAAGCGTCAGAACACTGAAAAGCAAAAAATTCCATCTATTGTCTCAAAAAATGTAGCACTGTATTGAAAATTACAATATCACAGATAATATCTTTCTTGATGGTGAATACTGCAGTGTAAAACTACTCAGAAAAACTTCTAAAATCCTGATTATTAAAAAGGATTTTGAATGAGATCTGACATACACTTTTTACAATTTAAAAAGTTAGATTCACACAGAAATCATATGTAGTAAGTCTTTACATCATTACACCAGTTTTTGAGAGTGACATTAGCAACTAGACTTTTAAGTAGATAATTCAACAGAATAGGTTAATTCCCCTGCAATTTTATTCTCTTTGGTATGGGTATTTCAGTGACTTCTTACCAGTGTATTCCCAGTGGTATTCTTGGAGTGGATGCATTTCTTTATTAATAGAGAGCAAAAGATACTCAAAGATACTACTGACTATGTATGTACCATGTATATGTATATGTATACATACTATGTATGTACCATGCCTCTTATTTAAAAACTGAAATTTGGTTATCCCATTCATTTTAAATCACTGTCTTTCTGAGATGCAAGTTAGCTGAAGACCTCGTTTTACACATATGCCTCAGGTTCATAAACTCAAACTCCAGGCACCAATTGATCTTCAGAGAAACTTTGTTCTGCAGAACTAGTCTGCCAAAGGCTTTTGTTTTGTGATGCACACAAGAGAAGCTGTTTCTGAGAGGATGGAAAAGAAAGTAAGAAGAATGTATCTTAGCTTAGCTTAGGTTAATAAAAGCACTTTCTCTTCATCTCTGACAGAAAATCATCTGAATGAAAAATTGTTTTGAAAGGTGGACAAATGTATTTTGAATGTCAGAGGCTTGCTGCCTGTGGTAAAAGCACAATCATCTGCAAAGAATCCTGTGTGTAGAAATCAGACTTATATTTTCCTCTTGTCTTTATTCTGTTCATTCTTTGAATAAAAATGGAAGTGTAGAACTGTAGCCTAACATTTTTTTCAGCTTTTGATGACTAATTTGCAAATGTTCTCTTAAAATAAATAAAAATAATTTTAAAAAAGCAACCAACAAACCAGGAATATTTAAAAGCATGAAAAGGATGATTTATTTTTATTATTGAGAGAACAATAAATGTATTTGCTATTTATACATAACATCTGTTTTAATTGCATTTGCCACAAGCATAATTGTGAAGAACAAAAAGAATTATAATTACTGCTGTTGTAATTGCAGCTTCTTCATGCTATTAAAATACATATTTCTAGATGATATTTTGATAAGTCAACATTGCAAAAAGTCACACCTATGTGGCAGGATAGATGCTTTTATAACTGTGATTATTTCCTTCTATATTCCCTTACTTTCACGCCTTTCCAGTTGGAGTTCATACCAAGTAATCTTTCTGAATTATAAACAGTGAAATGTTGTGTTGTTGTCAAAGGAAAATAAATAATGTAATATTAGAATGAACCAACTTGCATCTGCAAGGACATTCAAGAACACCCGGAAAGATGCCCTCTCCTTTCCAGTCAGTAGAAGACCCCATATAGCAATACTTACTCCCTTGCCTCACAGAAAGAATTACAAGTATGAAGGTAGTGCCATTTAGAAATATAAAAAGGTTGAAAGTACAAATAAGCACATATATAATAATTATTAGCTAAGGAAAGAAAAGCTTGTGTTCTGAAAACCCATTCATTAAGAGAAAGAAGAGCTGACCTGCTGTTCTTGTTTAAGTGATATATACCACTATCGGTTGTTCTTGGAATTGACTAAAGTAGTGAATCCTATCAGTGCAGACAGAAGGTTTGAATTTTTATCTATTCAAAGATGGAATCGCATATTCTTTTGTAAAATAAAAGTACAAGCTATTTGTTCAACACAAATTGCACTACAGACAGCTGCTTATTTTTAAAACTGACTAAAGATTCATGAAGAACTTAAATAAAAATGGAGAAAATGTCATCATACAAAATAGGGAGTGATTATTGCAATGCCTTGCATACATTCTTATCTGCATCATACAGTCTTATTCATATACATTCCTCTCAAGAACAGCATGCAGCAGCTGGAATTTGTGTGATTTTTTAACTGAAGGAATACTTAAGTAGAGATCAGCATTGGCTGTTATGGAAAGTGAGTAATATGTTACCTTAGATTTAATATTGTTAGCAACTCAGTTGGACACTGTGTCAGATTTACAGTGTAGTATTTGACTAATATTGACAGTAGCACAACCTCTTTCAAAGCTCTTGAGGCAAATGTCATAAATGTCAAACGTGTCATATTTTATTGAAAAATGAGGGGAAGGGGATGGGAATCTGTTACCTATCACCTTAGAGTTACCTCTAGGAAGATACTGGGCTTATTTTTGTCCCTTAGGTAGACTTTCATAATTTTCTTCATCTTAGAGGATTTTTAACTTTACATCTGTTAACTGTATGCCATAGTTGAGTTGCATTTCATTTATACAGCAGAAAAGTTTGCACATGTGCTTGGTTTAGATCACAGTGTGGGTGTTCAGCACTTATATCATGCAGGTAAGTATGCTTCTAATAGCTGAATATGAAGTAATTTTTCTAATTTCCAAGTTACAAATGTATGGCTGAGAGGCGGATGGGGTTAACCAGTTTACTTCAGTGTCACAAACTGACACTGAATGAAGAGCATAACACATCTTGCCTGACTGCAATCCTTGGTCCAATTCACTCTATCTGTGAATTCCAGGAATCAGTTGTAAATATTTCTTCCTATTGGGTTATACTGGTGAACAGCCCTACCAGAGGATAACTGTTCTGTAAGGACGTTGTAAATATGTTGCTTACAGGTATATCTGTCAGAGTCTTCTATCTTTTCCTTAGCTGTTACTCTTTCAGTTCAGGTTCACTTTATCTTTAAGTCTCTCAGCTACTTCTTGACATAATTCAGCTCATAACAGTTCACAAGCCTGTGTTTCCTTTCATGCAAACTAGAAACAGAGGGACAGAGTTACCCTCTGGTAGTTATTAAGTGCTGAGGTCTTCTTTAGATGTGGGCTCAATGTGCATGCAGTAAGGGCATACATCCAGTTTCAGCCACTCTGACTTTCACCCAGGTTCACCTATGGACCTCATTACCCTTGCTGACCTTTTAGGTGTATATTCCTCAAGTAAAAGATCTTTAGCCTTTAGGTATTCTCAGACTGTTCTCATTAATTTCTACCTCTGCGGTATCTCAGGCAACAGGAACTTATTCACTCACCAGTCTCACTCAGGAAACTTACTAAAGCAAGATATATGCAGTTTCTCTTGGGGAGCTGCAATGCACTGAGTAGGGAAGCTTTTTCTTATCTGCTTTGTATATTCATACTTCTTCATATTAAATTAAGCTGAAAGTCTAAAACCATAGCACAGTCAAGGTGTATGTTCTTTTTTTTTTTTCTGGTTGCATATTGCAAAGCTTAGCTGCTTTTGAGCTTTTTTATCCATTTCAATCCTTGTCAGTTATCTTCAGTCTTAGGAAAATATAGACTGACCAGAGCCTGCAAACATTAGCTACAAAGATGCTAACTTGGGTATTCTTGCTTCACATCCCAGCTTATTTAATCGGGTTGTGTTACATAAAAATATTTATCTGGACTCCTCATTGTTACATTTGCTGTTTAATACTGACTGCCTTGCTATTGTCTAAACATTTTTATGTGTGTTATGTAGGTTTCAAAGCAATGGCAGAATATACATCACCCAAGGATAATGTGTAATAAATTCTTTCTGTAAGTAAGGCTGAAAGGTCCAGGAAGTAAAGTGGACAATTAAATAGAATACAAAATAATTGTAAATTGAAGAATCCTATGAGAATTTGTCACAACCAAGGACTCAGCTACGTTTCTTTTGAGATTAATGATGTCCTTCACAAAACAAATTACAGTTGATACAAACAGAAAATCAAAAGGCTTTAACAAACTCAGGTCAGTTATGTAAACAGCAAATGAATCTAGAGCAACACTACAATACAAAAACTGAAGTTGCAAAGTTATATGTTTCTTAGGCATCTGTGTTTCACAATCAGAAATGTGTCAAGAATTTGCATACACTACATGGACCAAAAGACTCTGTATGATGTAATGGAAATTAAAATTTCTCATATATTTCTGTCTACCATTACATCACAAGAAGGTTCAGACATGAAAAAGTGAGTGGAATTTATTGTAATGTCTTCTATTGTGATGTGTGTAATTTTGCCCCTTAGCACAAGATGGAGTGTGGCTGTAGTTAAGAAATCAGTGGACCTGGATAAATTCCATGTGCCTTACTCTTGGGAAAAGTCAGTTCTCTTCCAGGTAGGTCTCCTCATGGCTTATCTGTGTTCAAAGAGCTAGAAAGATACCTAGTACAGGTCTATAATATGTCTGACCTGATTAGAATCAGAAATGGGTTGAAGCTGGCATCACTCCAATAATCCGAATCGGCATATCCATGTTGTCCTTGCAAAGAGCCTTTGCACTTTGCCTTACTTTATTTGTAGGGACTTTTATTGTTGTTTGTAATTTGATTTTTTGCTGTTGTCATTTCCTTACTCTGCCTTTAAAAGAGTTTTCATTTAAGTTTTTTGAAAGTTTTCAGTAAAGATATCTTGTCAAGTGTGACAAGATCATATTTCAAAATACGCTGACAAAGATAACCCATTCAGAAAAAATAATGACCCTAAGCATGAAGAAAATATATGAGACCATTTAACTTACAGAAATAAGAGGAGTTTAAAGAGTGTTTTGATGCAAAGGGGCAAATGAAATAGCTTCAATAAGAAAAAACCAGAAAGATTTCAAGTAATATCATATACTTATTTGGCTTGATGGCTCAACTGATGTTCAATGGCATAATTTCAGCAAAATCAATGAAGCTGGGCTAATCTGCATCCTTTCAGTTGAATGGAATTATACCAGTTCACACCAACTGGGAGACCAGGCTGCTTCAGAAATGGCTTGTCTGTGGTTTTAGTCATTTACGGTCAGCAGATCTGCTTCAAGTTATGGTCATTCCAAGAAAGATGTTAATTAATTTATAAAAAGAGGGCCAGAATTGTTCAATATGGAGAGATGTATGGAAGTGCTTTGTGGCAGGTATCCATTACAAGAAAATTTGCATGCATGATTGGAAAGTAGGGATATTAACTTGATGAAAATAACCTGAGGTAAAGGACACAAAGCAAAAGTGGAGTAATATGAAATGACAGTAAAAATATGGATGAAAGAGGCCAACTGAGTACCTGCCAGCAAACACTGATAATTCATTTTATAATTCCAGGATTTCTGGGAAGCAAGTGCTGTTCAGTAGATATGCTCACAAGCGGATTGTAATTACTCTTCAGTAAACAGAATGTAGGGAAAATGTCAGAATGTGCCATAGTGATGCATTTTCTTTTAGAATGAACTTATTTTTTTTTTTATTTAAAATTCTTCATATTATGGAGAATCCTATCATTTTACAGGAGCATTAGATTTAATTAATTAAGATTTGCATATGCCTATTTACTATTTCAGCTGTTCTGGAACATTGAACTGATTGTTTTTGCAGCAGCACGGGAATCCAATCTATCTCCTGGCTTGGAAAGGTCTTTCAATGTAGTTCTCAGCAGGGGAAGACACTTGGGCATGTTTTCATAGAAGCTACTCCTATTGTTGGGCCTTAGACTTCTAGAGAATTATTCACAGCATAATTAGCTACTGAAACAAGAAGTCTTTTCAGTTAGTTGCAGAAAAAAACTTCAGTCCAGTGATTGGTAAGAATATGAGAATTATGGGAAAGCAAACAATAGTAAGCCCCTTTAATTAGGGGGAAAAGAAAATCTAGAGAAGGCTTTGAGTCATGTCTCTGCTAATTCTGTTTTAAAACTAAACTTGCTTTAAAAATTGTTTGTGTAAGTTATTTCATTAGCTTTAAACCAGATACGTATTTAAGAAAGTATTTAAATATAATTACAAAAATTATGTCTTTAATATCCTCTGCAGCCTGATTTTAAGCTAGATAAAAGCATACTTTTCAACGTCTACTCATCCTGGTCCACATTCAAGCATTCTGAACCAAGCATTTCTGAAAGCATTCTTGTACTTGATTACAAATACTTGTTTATATTTTTTCAAAAAGGCTCCCGTATACTCCTACTTTCTGTTTATAAATTGGGTTAGTTACACAATACAGAAAAGATTTTAATTGGAATACTACTTTCCTAATTATTTGATGGCTAAATATCAATTTTGAACCTTTAAATTGTATGCGAAGAATAACACTGGCTTAAATGCAAAATACTATTCTGTTAGTCTTGATTGTACATTAGAGAATGACTGACTGAAATGTATTTTTCATTTCTTATACTGTTCTTTGCTAGGAGTTACAAAAATGTAATTCCTACATCTCTTCTTGAGAGACATAACACCCAAGGCTTCTTATAAATGGAACAATAGGACTTCAAGGACAGTGAAATATTTAGTTACTGTTTATTGTGGGAACTGTTACAGACTTTGAAGAAAGATTATTTGTTTTATAGCAACAAGCACCCTTGAGCTAACCATGTTGTTTCCCTTTTTTCCTTTTGAAATAACAGCCAAATATTAGCAAAGAAAATGTGCACTGAAATGCCAGAAAGTACAATCAAGCTGCCTGATCAGAGATGGATTTTGGTATGAACTGCTGGACTTTGTCCTTGTATTTCAAAGCCATGCCAGGAGTGAGAATGGGGCCTTCATCGCCCCACTATTTGCTTAGGCAAATGTGGCCCCTGATCAGAGAGCAGGACAGCATGCTCCATGTACCTTAGATTCTAGGTATACTTTGAGAAATGGACATGTGAGAAATCCTAGAACCTTATCAAGTTCCCTAGCCATTGGCTGAGAAGCATGCAGTCCTTCAAAATGGACAGATTATTTGTCTTAAAAAAGCAGCTTTTGCATCAGATTTTGACTTCAGCGATAGGGTTGTTGTATGCAGGGCTACATGGAGAAAGATTTCTGCTTCTGAAGTTGCACTGTACTCCATGCCATAGCATCCTGGCTGTCCATAGGATAGACCAGGTGGTATAAGACCCTTTGGCAGAAGTGGTGGGTCTTTCAAGCCTTTATGATTCCATCTCTGCCTTTAATCATTCTTCTAGTAATAAATATCAATAATATAGGTCAAGGTTTTGTTCTTGTCTGTTTTTTATCACATCAAAAAAAACAATGAATTATGATTTGAAAAATTGTTTTAGGCTACCAGACCTCAGGACATAATCTTGCTGAAGCTATACCTGCACCTCCTTCTCTTTTGCAAAATGTGCCAAGCTAACATTTGGCCGGAGAGGACAGTACAAAGCAGTTTTGTGCAGCTGATGTCAATGCAGTATCAGAAATTGGCTGAGTCCCACATTAAAGTGGTTTCCCACTTTGAGCCACATCAAAGGAAAAATGCTAATTCTCTACGAGATGGCAGGATGTTTAGGTGCTTTGTTGGTGCAGTTTTCAAATAAGGTAATTTAATAAAAGTAGACAGAAGGAAAATTGGCTTATGATTATGTCTTTGGAAAGGGATATAAAAAAGGTTTTGCACCAAAATATCTTATCTGCCCTAAAGATGCACACCGTATTACAAAACAGCATATTGAAGTTTTAAACTGAATATGTTTGCACTGAAAAGCAATACGGAATTTTCTCTCCCTAGAGGTTAGAAGTAATTCTTCTAATCTTTTAATATTCATTATAGCTGTGTAAAGTCAGCTTTTACCGTACAAAAGCAAAAAAAAAAAAAGGAAGAGGAGAGGCTCACTATCTTCTAGTAGAACATTTATAAATATATCTTCTTTACATATACCTGAATGCAAATTAAGTAAATAAATACATGAAAACCTCCAAGCTGTACTATGGAAGAGTTTTAAGTTCCCTATATAAGGTACTTGTCAGAAACTGAACTAATATAACTTTGGCAGTACCAGAACAATAAAAGACAGCCCAGAAAAGAAGTAATAAGAGATGGCCCCAAACTGTCACTTGCTGCAAACGAATGGGCCAAGTGTATGGAACAGCACAAGAGCATCCATTGGTGGGACTTCCTGACTGATCAGCCGGTGCTTCCAGGGCCCTCCAGGAGCTGCCTTCCCAACCAACCAGATAATCAGAGTGGCAGGTGATAGCCCACCAGGACTCTAGGTCTTTATCAGCTGCCTGCTGTAGAGCAGAAGTTGATGACTCTGAGATATTGTATTTTAAGCAAAATATTTAGGGCTTCAGAATTTTATATTTTCTAAGGAAACTTCATTTCTCCTAGAAAAATATCAACTGGCTGCTGATTGTTATTCAGTACTATTTTAAGCTGAAAGACCCATGCAATCTGAATTTAATTCAGTGTGATTTAAAATTGTAGGGTGGTTGGGTTCGTTTTGGGCTTTTTTTGTTGTTTTTTTTTTTTTTTTTTAATCTATA
>JAOXNG010000001.1:128048422-128061380 GCA_028566535.1 Scolopax minor | reverse complement strand
ACTCAGTCTTTCTTATAAGCCCCCTTCATATATTGAAAGGCCACAATAAGGTCTCCCCAGAGCCTTCTCTTCTTCAGGCTGAACAGAAAACACTGCATGTCAAAGAGGTGTATGTTTACTCTGAGGTCCAGTTTCAGAAGAATTATTTGTACAAGTTGAAAAATCACTAACTAGGGGATAAAATAGGAAAATGTCACAGATACAATCAATGGTGAGGGTATATAGCAGATCCTACAGCCAGAAAAATCTGGTGAGTAGGGTCTTTTCTACAAGCCCTGACAATATCAAGGAATTTTAACTACAGAGGTAGCTGTTAGACAAGCAATATCACAGGACTCTAAGTAGCCAGAAGATTCTTTAATCCCACAGATACCTGATTTTTGATACAGATGATGGTGAAAAGGAATGTCTTCTTGATATCACACAGAGGTCATGAAGCAGGTTCAGGATGTCAAAGTAGAAGTTAGCTTGGATGATCATGAAATAATAATACACTTCACCACTAAAAACTAACAGAGAAAAATAACTCCACAATAAAAATAATATGCCTTTCAGGAAGGCAGTTCTCATTAAATGAGAACTGGAAGCAAGCTGTCCCAGAATGCTGTCAACTCTTTAAAGTTTATTAAAGGCCAAGGCCATTTTTAAAGGCCAAGTACAAACAATTCCATCACAGGGTAAGAGAAAGTCTTGGCTATACTGTGAGGTCTCCTCTGATCCCAACACAAGGAAGCATGATGGAGATGAAAATAAGACCAAATTACTGAAGAAGAATACAAAACTATTTTGTATTTCCCCATATGAAATTGTAAGGAGAAATCTGATCATTAAGATGAAATACAATTACAAGAGAATGTAAAGTAATTCAAACACCTACTGCTCTATATATCTAAAAGCACAATGTTAACTGATTCACCCTTGCACTCAGAAAGTGACTAAAGGGGACACAAGTCCAAAGACCCTGTACGTAAGCCTCTTAATCAAAACCAAGTCAAAATAACTCTTTTGTTAATTGTTTTGATCAGCATTTTAAAAAGCAGCATTTAAAATAGGAAGAAGAAAAAAAAGTATGGCAACTCAATAAAGCTTTCTTCAAAATCAAGAGAATGCATCACTTCAGAATGACATCTGAAAGCTCCTAAGAATGAAGTCCAAATCTACACCTTTACAGATACTCCACTAACCACTGTATGCACCTCAGCAGTCATGCACCCAGCTAAGAATATGCTGGGATCTGTCATATTGCGGTTTCATTCATTATACAACAACAAATGCACACCTCAGTCTATTTGGCAGTTCCACAATATAGTTATTTCCCAGGGAAATCAAAGGAGTTATTTAGTTCAGGCCTTTTACATGTGATCAGATTTCCAGGAAGAGATATATAAAATAAGTCTCAAATGAGACAATCGTCACATGCCATCAGTGCCACCTTGTGGTGCACAGTTTACTGGGCTATCACTACCATGAAAATACTTGCCTTGAAAGCAGTTTGGCAACAAGTAAAATGATGTTAAAAACAGGTGTTTTCTTTTCAAATCACCTGAGTATATCTTTAGCATTTCAAATTTAACATCACTGTAAGGGAGTTAGAATGAAATGACAGTGCATAGATGAATGAACAAGGCAGTGTAAGGGTTAAAACACATTTGTTCTTTGACTACCTCGACCCACAGCTACAACCATGGGCTTGTAAACCAGTGGAGAAATTATAATAGATTTTCCATTCCCTGATCCAATTTTTGGACAGCCAATGAGGAATAAGTAAATAAACAAGCAAGTCAAACAAAAATACCTTGTAATCATGACTCCAGCCTACCTCCAGGCACAAGGAAGCATGTTTCTTGTCTGACATTAGTAAATACCCTCCATTACAACTAACCTCTGACAATTCCAGCCCCAGATTGTCTGATGAACAAGTTTTAGCTTTGCTCCAGAGCCTTGCTTTTGGGTGATAGTGAATGGGTTTGCTGACAATATCTCTGCTCTCAGCTAATCTCTCTGGGCAACCCCTGTAAACTGTTTAACTCATTATCACAGACTGACAATGCATGTTTTATATTTAATAGACTTTTTAAAAGCTGTTACAAAGTGGATTATTTGACCAAATCGAAAGAAAATAAATATAGCATGGTTGAAATTGTCCCTCTTTACCATCTGCATTGTCCTTTACTCATCTCTGAGTTTCTAAGTTAGATCTATGTTTCAGTCACATGCTAATATTGTATGAAGTGGCCAGTGACAAGTTAAACAACCTGTTTTGGCCCAGACTGAAAGGCTAGCCGGCAAAACTACATCTACATCCTCATTATGCAAATGAAGTATGAAGATAATTTCACGTTATTGTTTTGATGTCTTAGAGCAGATGGCAGAAAATGAACCCCACTGGAAGTAAGCAAGTGAAATTTTTGCAAACTGTTACTTTCAATGACTTGCTACCACTCTTCACATTATGATCCTGACATCCAGTCTGTCCTCACCCTATCGGATCGCCTGTGTTGCCAACCACCTCTTATCATCAGTGAGCAGAAACTCCACTTTGGCCTCAATAAACTGGCAGTTCTATTTGCAGCCAGATTTTAAAAGAAGCATCTCAAAGTTCCATAATTCATGGAAACGGATGTGTCTCTCTTCGTAAATCAAGATGCACAAAGCTGCAGTTCCTAAAGAATGCATTAAACTCATGTCTTTTTGTGTCATGTCTCCTATATTTTGCAGGAGAGTATACTATAATATGCTCTATCTATAAAAGACAGAACAGATAAAAAATTATTGTAGTCTTCAAATAAAGTATTTGTGCAATAATATTTCTGTTGGTTCTTTGCTCTTGAGAGCTTTTCTGCTTAACCTGGTTTAATATTGTTATTATTGTTCAATTAAACACACAATCACAGAATCACCTAGGTTGGAAGGGTCCTTTTAAAATCATCTGGTCCAACCAATGAAAAAAACCCAAACAAGCAAAGAAACACCACAAATCACACACCACACCCAAAATAACACCATCCCAATACTAATCCATATCCCCGAGCACCATGTCAACTTGTCTCTTGAATAACTCCAGGGATGGTGCCTCAACCTCCCTGGGCAGCCCCCATTCCATTGCCTTCCCCATTGGGGAATGGGGGAATGCCCCATCCCATTCCAATTCCAGTGACAAACCTTTCAGTAAAGAAATATTTCCTAATATCTAACCTGGACCTCCCCTGGTGCAACTTGAAGCCATTACCCCTTGTCCTATCATCTGTGACTTGGAAGAATACACACTGATCTTGCTGTAGCCATAATTAATATAAAATACATATTTGTGCTAAAAATACTCAAAATCAAAATCAGTAATAAAACCCACCTGTTAATGATGATGCAAAGTATTACACATTTGAGGATAATAGATGTGACCAGCTGATATTTCTGTGGCTGATAAACAGGAATGTGAGTATTTGGTAGCTGCCGTATGAGCCAAGCAATTGAGAAGCAGGGGAAATACTGCATACAACATGCACTGAAAGTAAAAGTCTGCATGTTATTGGTGACCCCAGGATAATGACTTGGCAGCACTTGTACCAACCTGTTCTGAAAGTGCACTCAGTCTCCCATAAATCAAAACATTTTGACACACTTTTGAACCTAGTACAACTTTAAAGGCCTTGGAAAAGACTTTATGGATTTGAATTCACTTGCCAGTATGCATTACGTTGGAATTAATGGAGACCAGACAAAGTCTGCACTTCCAATTGAAATCGCAGTAAATTCCTCTCCCTTCCCATCCAGTCATGAGTCTTTGATTATTTAAAGTAATAAACAAAGGTGAGAGAGTTGTGCTACCAAAACTTGAAATCACTTAAGTCATTTAACTTTTTTATGTTTTCTATCCTATCCAAAATCAAGGATTCTGATATAGGTTCAAGCCATCTATTGGTAATAGAAGATATTAATACTGTCTTTTTTAAGCTTAACTATGACAGAAATTGGCAAAATCATATCTATCTGAGTGCTACATTCTTGTGCCCATAGCATGTGTGACTACTTTGAACTCTACTTTAGGTGAAAGCTTAAGTAATGAAGCTTACTCAAAAGGAAGCAAAATTCTTGAAATTAATACAAGAAGGAAGGTGGAAGAGAGAGTGGTCTTGTCTATGCGCTGCATGGCTGCAAAAAGAATCATTCTGATCACTTTCAAGTTAATATTGTATCAAATCAATATTTAACAAAGATACCAAAGCACCTATTTAACACTGAAGTGGAATGTGAGCTACTTCTGTTAAGCCATCACTGATTTCAGACTCTATGTTTGGAAAAATCCAAACACTCCATAAACTATCAAAGCTTAATCTGACAATGATTTTCTGGACAATGAAGAAGGAAATCAATAGAAATCAGATTTAGCAAATGAGTTCTCAGATGTTACTTTCAAATCACTCAAAAAATATGTAGTCCCAGGATCACGTGACAGGTCCAACCTGCTGCTCAGAACAGATCTTTAGAGCAGGGTGCTCATGGCAATGACCAGTCAAGTTTTGAATATCTCCAAAGTAGAACATACCCAGCCTGTCTGAGTACCTTTTCCAGTATTTGACAGCCTACAGAATAGAAAACATTCTTCCCTATATCGGGGCAAAATTCCCAGCTTTCAACTTATGTCTGTTGCTCTTTGTCCTTTCATTATGTATCTCTGAACAGTGTGGTTTCAGCCCCTTTTCACCCTCCTTTTGAGTAGCTGTGGATATATAATAAAAAACCCATAATATATATATTCGCATATATGAACTGGATACTCTGAACTGGATACAGTCTGTGCCTATCTCAGCCTGTGATTCCATCACTAAATTCTTCAGACTGATCAGGGAACAATGTAAGCACAGAGCACAAAGCAGAACCCTTTTATTAAGCAAGACCTCTATTCTGCCCTTTTCCTGTGTTCTGCCTCTTTTCCTATCCTGTTGTTTCTCCACACTCCATCATATGCCTGTGTCATCTGTCTTGACTTTTTTTTTTTCTAAATCACTGCTCCAGCAAAAAAATGAGAGACAAAGTCAACAGCTTTTGACTGCATTTTCTTGGCCTCATGGAAATAACCCTCCAGTGATATTATGGGCAGCTTTTCTGGCCAATGCAGATTCTTGAATGCAATAGCTTAGGCTGCCAGCAGGGGAAAAAAAAATACATATGTTTAGTTTGTTGCTTGCTAATAAATAAATCTTTCATATTGAAGAATTGAGAACTTTTATCTATGCATATGGCAAGTCCCTTATTGGCATTATCTCCAACTATAACATTAGCTATTGGCATTATCTCCAATTGCAATATTAGCAATATATTTCATGTAAGGAGACTGCCCACTGATTCTGCTGTAGCTCTTACAGATATTTTATGCATATAATAGAGCAAATTAGGCAACATGCTACACCTATAAGTGTTTCATTCTCCTCTCCTCTCCTCTCCTCTCCTCTCCTCTCCTCTCCTCTCCTCTCCTCTCCTCTCCTCTCCTTTCTCCTCTTTAGTAATAACATGGCTTTTTTGATGGTGTTTTGGTTTTTTGTAAATGAAATTTCCCTGTCCTAGTCTTTGAACTTGAGGAGTAGAACTGCTAGTAGAAAATGGCAGTACTGGTGTTGATGCTTATAATTTGATGCCGGGGTTCAATTTCCTCTGAAGAGATCAAGAATGTGAGAATCTAAATATTCATAGGCCTCAATTTGAAATAGATAAGTACATTGATGTACTGGAAGCAGATAGCAGTGGTTTTTTTATATTGTGAAGAGAAATTGAAATCCTAGGATTTTTTGTAGTCTAATTTATCTTAAAGTTTAGAAATTAAAATAAAAAATAAACATTTCCATGTATAAAAGTTCTTTATAAAGAGCTGTCTGTACAAAAGAACGAAATTACTTGGCCCACAGTCTAAGTGCATGCAATATATTCTGAATGACTGTAACAAATTTACTCTCACAGATAATTTAGAATGTTGAAAGCAAGCAATGGCACTCAGAGTCCAGAAAATAATGAAAGCTCTAATTGAAATTATGCAGTTATGTAAGAATATATAGTTGGACCAAAAGTGGAGGCAGCTCAAAACTTTCTTCTGCAATGATCTGTCACCAGAAGATATCTTTTAAATTTTTTTTGAGGAAAATCATTTTATCAGATAATCTATCTAGCAGAAAGCAACCAGAAAACTGAATAACACTGGTTCTGAAATGTGTTTTCTGTAACATCCTTTCCACTAAACAAAAGAACAAATATATTAAATATACTTGAATTTGATCCTCAATAGGGATTGCTGTAATATGTAACTGGTAGAAAATAGAACCATATGATTACCTCTAAAAGTTTATGGTGAACATCTTCACTTTCTTAGTGGAAATCTGTGTAATCAGTGTCTACATATCGATAGTATTCTTCAAACATGTTTTAGTACCTTAATTTAGTTCTCTTAATTTTTGCTTTTTTTTCCTACCTCTAAATACTCGTTTTGGCTTTATATGTGGTGACAAAAAAAATCTCAAAAAATGTTCAAGGCTAGGCAATGGTTTACTTACAGTATGTTTTGTACCTTTTTTTTCTTTCTAAGCCAAGTTATACTAGTGCAGAAGAACCAGATTTTTTCCTCAGTATGTCTTGAGGCAAATCAGTGTTCTGAATAAGAGAAATGGATAGTTTTGATTTAACCAAATAGAACTGGTTTTCACAGAAGTGAGGATGGGTATCTCAGTAACTGTGAAGGAATAACTGCAGAGCAAAGGGCAAGATCCTCTCATCATTTGCAGTCCTTGGGGAATATCAGTCTCACTTAGATGAGGTGTTTGGACAAGAACTGTAGCAAATTTGGGACTAAAACAAAGGGGAAAATATTTTACTCACAAGAAAATGTCAGGACATTTAATACAGAAGTAATAAAGGATGCACTATACTTTTCAAAGAAGCACAATTATTTTTACTTCAAGGTGTGATATGTCAGGTACATATCTTTTCTCACTCTGACTATTATACTGTTCCAGAAATGCCCAAGACAGCTCCACTGTTACCCTGATTACTGACAAGTTTTATTGCTTTATTTGACTTTACAGCAGTATTTACCATATTATGGTTCTTTTGAGAGACTGAAGATGCACATCCTAATAATAAGACTTTGGGGTTTTTACTGGAAATACAGTTCTCCTCCCCCTTCTAACTTACACGATATTTTTGTGTATTTTGAATGTATCACTCAGGTATAAAATTAAGTCATAAATGAAGGTAAATTAGATCATCTATGCTACACCACCATGCTGCAGATTATTTATACAGTAGCATTAAATGTGTTCTTGTAAACCTAACAGACTCATAAAAGAACAAGGATTGCAATTAGTATGAATATTCCACAAGAAAAAATATGTGAATGTTAGCTACAAGAACTTTTGAAAACATAAGGAGGTTGTGGGGTGGTTTTTTATTTGAATTTTTATATCTTACAGGTTGTCACATCTGAGAGTATAGGTGCTACAGTTTTTCTTTGTAATTTACAGCTTTTAAATTTAGAACTTCCCATGTTCTTTTCATGGTTTTCATGTTTTTTTCTTGTTTTACCATAATAAATAATTTTAGAAACTTAAGTGGAGCAGATGGAAAGATTGCTATAGGTAATGTGCAGACAATGCTTTGTTTCTGAGAAAAGAAACTAATGAAGCATCTATTTTTAAATCTGAATCTAATAAAACTTATAGGAATGAGCTGGCTGAGATATGAGTGAGGTAGTTTGAGCAAAAGGCATCACAAAACATCAAATATCTTTGAAAAAAGGGAAAGTGTGAAAGAAATATTGTGAGGAAACTGAGCTCCTGAAAACAGGCTTCAGCAAACCTAATCTAAGGAAGATATTGCAATATAATTAATATTAATTATATCTAAACCAGACTGTTCAAAGCACAAGACTAAACCAGCCAGGTGTCAGTGAAAGGCAGCAGCACTGAGAGAGACTCCTACACCAGAAAGGAATTGCAGGAATACTGGAAACTGGCACATGTCTAAGAATAATTCTGAAAAAGAATAGAACAAATTTATAGAGATAAAATTAGAAAGAGTAGGGAACAAAATTACTTAAAACTAGCAAAAGGCATAAAAAGCACCAAGAAGTAAGTTCTGTAAGAGAATCAGAAATAAGACAAATTGAGTGCTCATTTCTGAACAGAGTTTAGAAATGTCCTTTAAGGCTATGGTGTGAGCATACATTTGTATATATATTAGTATGAGGGGCAAATCTGTTCACTGGGAAACTGGAAGTCTTTTATATGAACTAGCTAAAAGGGGGCTGAAGCTGAAATTTCTTTCCATTTATCCCTTTTGGATTGTTGAGGCTCTTATGTAATGAGATTTTAAAACAGGCCAATTAGAGAAGGATCAAGGAAGGAGTAGCTTTTCCGAGGAAATAACTCGTCTGACTATATGATCTTATAATTCATAAAGTGTAAAAGGCAATGGTGTAAATACAAACACTTAAAAATAACTGCATCTATGACATCAAGACTGCAGTTTGGCAGGACAAAAAAAATCCTTCACCCACAAAGAACCTTTTATCTTCTTCTTATCCATAATACTAAGTCAGAGAATGTCTAGTCAAATGGAAAAATACCTTCTTCAAGCATTGGCAGTTAATATCTGGCTCATGCCCCAAAGAATAAGATTTTAAGTGCCTTATAAATATTAAATCCTTTCTAATCTAAGTATAGATGCACTTAATATCCATGTAGCCATCTAATTGTATTCTGAATCTTGCTAGAACTTTTATATCCATTTCTCTGGTTATTTCTATCTTTGGACCTTCTTGATTCTGGTAAAGTCACTATAAGTAAAGCACAGAACTGTTGAACTGTTGAAACTCTTTGGAACTGCAGTGGCCTGTTACACGTTTGATATCAGGATTCAACTGTATATTATACATTTTTCATATCATATTTCATTTGTAAAAAAATTGTAGACCTTTACTTCCTTTCAGAAAACAAAACTCGTGTTCATAACTCACAGTTATCTATTTTTTATCTAGTATTTTTGCTAGAGTTAGAGGCACAAAATAGTGATAAAGATTCTTAAAACTAGTTAATTACTACTCAAAATATCTTGAATTTTGCTGATGACTCATATGTCTGAGCCAGTCATTTGATCTATGACCCACCTTAGAGAACAAAAATGTAGCCTATTTGTACTGGTCTCTGTGACCAGTACAACTGAATTAAAGATCAGCAGTAATAAGTGAAAAAGTCCACTCAACACTGGTAAAAATTAATTCCATTCTAATGAATTTATATTCCTTTTTTTTTTATTATGTGATGATACCTTGAAACTGCTGTGAGCTGTAGATGACTTTTTAAGTTGAGCACAGCAAAACTACCATCAAGGCTTTAAGGTGAAATAGATTGTTTTATTCAAATAGATACAAGAGGGGCTTTTAAAAGTATTTTTTAAAGAAGGCCAGTAGATAAGGTACAAGAGAAATGCTAACTCCATACAGTCTATTCTGAGTTCTTGGAGGGAAGAAGTTGTCCAGAGGCTTGGTTGAGGCTGTTGGAAGACGTCCCTGCTCTCTGAAGTCTTTCCTATTCATTTAACTTCAGCTTCACTGCTAGCTGCCACTTGCATTTTCAGAACCCTGCTCCTCTCTGCCTGTTCCATATCTGCCCTCTCAAAGGTTTCAGGTCCAGCATATGCTCAGCTTCCCCTCGGGGAAGGCTCATGTTGCTAAAAGTTACCACTGCCTCCAGAGAGGAGCACTCAGGATACAAAAAGAGCATACCGTGAGAAGATGAGAACATCTGTCACCCATCAGAGTTTGCATTGCAACCCCCCCAGACATTAGTAGTATCCCAGTTAAAAGGAGCCAGGGTTTTTGTGTGGTATAAACAAGGCTTCCCTGTATAAGTGGACGAAATGTCTTCAAACCAAAGTTAAATCCACTGAGCATTGCATAAGGCTTGTGGTATTTCTGTTCAGACTTTAAAATATATTCATAGACTGATTCAGTTCACTTTGATCTCATCTGGATTATCTCCTTTACCTACAGCAGAGTTAGGTTAGCCTGTCACTTGATAGAACTATTGTTTTCTCTTTCACAAGCCAGCTTATCCATAAAGATATAATACCTTTGCCTAATGCATTTTACTGAGTGATTAAAGTTCTTTTGTTTGAGCTGAAATAAATGAAATTTTTCTTTTCATATAATAGCTGTAATGAGAATCCTGCTCTGCTGTATCACTATTAGGAGAACAATAATTACAAGATTTGTAATAACATCAATGTTTGAGGCAAATCTCTTTCTAAAGAGGAAACAAGGTTAGATGGAGCTCTGCTGGAAGTCCTTTTATTTGCCATGATGCCAAACATCAAACTATGAAATCATTTTACTCTCGTTATTAACTTTTACAAGAGAGGCACTGCTTTCTGTTGAGTTGTTTTCAAGTCAGTGGGGAAAAGACAGATGATTTTATCAGCAGAGAAGGAGATGTAGAGAATTACAGAAAATTTGATGAGATGTAAACAAAGAAGCAGCTTGAGCCAGAGGGTGAACTGTAAATTGCAACATGCTAGTGAGAAAAAGAACAATTTGCAAAAGAAGCTTAAAAACTGTTAAACATCAAGACAAACAGCAGTACATTTTTAAAGCTTATTTAATCAATAAGCTACAATGGTACTTAAGTGAAGAGAGCAAACAAAGAAGCTTCAACCTTAAAGGACAGTACAGTTGCTTCCTTGCATTCCCTCACACAGGAGATTTCTTCAGAGTTAACTCTAGTATCGTGCCAGAGATTTTACAGTACTCTTTTTTTGAAAGGTCTAAAAATGGAACTTGTATATTTTTAGTGGCTTAATCTAGAATTTGAGTTATTAAAACATGATTGGAAACAAATTCCTTGATGTGCTTTTAGTATGTTATAAATTTTGTTATTTTTTGATGGAATGTCAATTGTAATAGCTTAAGTAGATTATTTCCCTTGGTATATGTAGGTGTGTTATTCATTAGAACTGCCAAAGTAAAACAAAATTCAAGGTTGGCTAGACTGACACAAAAAAGTGTACTTTTAAAGATTAAAAATATTTTCTACCTTGGTATCAAAAAATTTTGTTTCCAAGTAAGTCTAAGGCTAGAAAAGCACATCTTCCCTTAACTTACTTTCTTTTCTCTTTACTACAAAATGGCTGGTATCATTACATGTTATTATCTTCATATTTATTAAGGAAATACAGCATACAAATATATTTGGTGCTTGTAAATTTTGTGGCTGGAGAGGTGAGCTAATATTTGCCAGTCTTGACCCACATGTAGTTGGTTTTGAAATGAGGTATAGATTCCGCCCATGCTGACATTAGGATGATAAGCCTTTTCCCACTGGAGACACAAATAGCTCTGCAGGATCAAGGATGAATTTTAAATGTGATTGGTTTGGGTTTCTTTGTATGTTTAACTTGAAAATCTGGAACAGTACTTGCATTTGTACCAGTGTGATGGAACCCTCTTCTGGACTGGAGTACCTGTGATTTTTTCGAAGAGCAGAAACTATGGAACTATCACCTTTGTGAAGTGGTATTTCAACACACTAACATTCAGAGGATTCAGCAATATAATATTTTAAAAATTTCACATGGATACAAAAAGCTAGTTGAATGGAAGTTGAATGAAAAACAGGCAATTTTTGTTCCAATTAAGTGACTTTTTTAAAGCTACTTGTTTCATACTCACGCTCCTCCTCTTTTTCCAACAAAAAGTCTAGGCACTTTTCTGTTGTAAGTGGGCCATAATTTTTATATGTCCCAGCTCAGAAACATCAGAAGAAAATTTGAAAAAATATGCGGAGTCCTTTCTGATGGCTCTTCTCATTCTTTAGCTGTAAACCACTATATATATTTTTTTTCCTTATTTTTCCAGAACTTGAGGAGGGTGCCTATTTCCAAAAAAGATATCACATAGGTCCAAGATGGGAATAGCAGATACTACTGCCAGAATAGTGGTTTTGAACTGTATTTAGGCAATTAAATATCAATATCTAAAATCAGAAATTCAGTCAGAAATTCTACATATTAGATTGAAAATAGCATATAAGAAACACCATTCATTTCCATTTCTGATTTTTAATATACTGTCATTTAGTAATGAGTTTTAGAATATCCATGGGAAGAAAATATATATAAAAGATTGTAGAGATTGAAAGACTTCACAGCTCTTCTGAACCTCACTAAAAATTAATAATAATGTGATATTATTCATATCCCTTGAGTATTTTAGCTTCACAAGCTATGTTAAATATATGCCAGTTATTGTGCATTATATATATATATTATATATAGAATATGCAGAATAGCGGATGGAATCTTAAAGTTACATGGATAAGAAGATACAATGTGTATAAATCTCTACGTGAAGTAAGATATACTAACACCATCAGGACAAAGTAATTTGAAAAGATGATATTTATTATATCCTGTTTACAGACCAAGGAAATTGGCAATGTTACGATTTTGCAGAACAGTTATTTACGCAAAAAGTGAACAGCTGAATTAGAAAGAATGTTTTTTTCTTGTGATTTTTCTTCCCAAGTGCAAGGATTTGGATAAGTCTGAAGTTTTCCTGCTGATAATTTGTGCAAGTCCAGCTCAGAGATGTCACAGATTCTACAGGATTGCAAGAATGAAAAGCTGAAAGATCCTGATGTAAAAGATCTTCAACAGCTCTTTCTCTCTCTCTCTTTTTTTTTTTTTTTTTTTTTTATCCCAGGTCAAAAAGAGCAGTAATTATTGTGCCCCTGTCCTTCAGGAAGGGCCCAGATTTTAAAATTCAAGACAGTCAGGTGTAATCCTTAGTAACAACTGTAATACTGCAATGTAGTAGGAGTTACAGGTACACCCAACAGCAGTGGCAATTAATGAGAAAACTGATAAGGTAGCAGGAGCTTTAACTCCATGCCAAGTCATAAGAGGCTTATCTTTGTATCTT
>JAOXNG010000001.1:128013286-128024837 GCA_028566535.1 Scolopax minor | reverse complement strand
GAAATTTTATGCATAAATTTATGTGTGTGAGAAAGACATCTAGTTTATTTAATTGTGGATGAATTCACAGAGCTCAAAACTGGCAAAAAAACCCCAAAAACAAAACCAAAAAACAACCAAGAAACAAACCAAAAGAGGAATAAAAGGAAGGGGATCCAGAGAGTCCTTACTTTTGCCACAGTTCAAAACTGGAATAGGAGTTCCTGAGCAGGAGTTTGAAATCCTGTCAGATCCTTCCTGTTACAAGTATTGGATTTTTGTTAAATGTAAAGACATTTTGAAGCAGAGAAGAGATTAATAGCTCCCATGATAAGAATGAACAATAGAGGATGGGCTAATGGAAAAATATTCTAAAAATCAAAAGTAAAAATTGTAGTTCAGACAGCAACAGAATGATAAACACATTTATTTATTTGTCTGATTTAATTAATTCCTGCATATTAACTACTACATAACTACTGATTAATGCAATGCCTAGGTCTCCAAATCTCTACAGGCATAAAGCCTCTCTAAACACTTGACTCCAGGTTTTACATATAACAATGCTTAAACTTGAGTCGTACAAACAAGATTACCCACAGTCTTAAAAAGAGCTACTCTGTCTTGGACAATGAGGACACTGGAACTTGTGTTTACTTTGGAGGTCACCATAATAGTGAATCTCCCGGCATTGTTGTCAACTGTCAAGAAATGTCTCAGGTTTGTATTATTCAATTCCTTCTTCTCTGAAACAGGGTGTGCACATCCAAATTTCCTACTGGAAACTGGTCCTGGCTTGTGCTGCTGCCACCATCATGCTCTGGAATTGTTTGGGGCACTGACAGTTGTCTCTGCAGTAACTTATTTCAGGGATCCTTCTTAAATTTTCATCAGTAACAGGATATTCAGAAGTTCTAGTTCATGGAAATATTCCCTGGTGCACATTCATTTGCTAGTATAGAAGAACATGTGTTACTTCCTGTTCAAAGAACTATTGTGCCTTCTTTTTAAATGAATCCTTCACACAAAGTTTCACTTCTTGTAGCATGTAATATCAATTTCAGTTTAGACTAAAACACAGGGTTTTTTTGTCAAGTAATAGACCATATAGGAGAGGGGGAAACAAAATATACAGCCAGTGTATGAAGGAAAGTACTTTGAGATTGAATAATGTACAACCCAATTCTGAAATCTTTGCTCATAAGGAATAAGACCTAATTCTTTTATTCACCAAGTATTTAAACTGAATTAATGGAGTTTTTTTTTTTTATATGATATTACTCAAAGTAAATGGAAGGTGAAGATCTGTATGATAAATAATAAAAACATAGATTTAGCAGATTCTGCCTTTAAAATGTCGTGAATATATTTCAGGTAACATATTTAGAGAAAATAAAATTTCAAAGGCAGTAGAAGAATGTATGATTTTGCAATTATATAGATAAATTTTCAACCAAACTCTTTTGTACAAATATATTAGATAGAAAGCACCCTCAGCAAGTTTGCAGATAGCACAAAATTAAGAGTAGTTTGTTGCCATTTGTGAGAACCTTGTCAGGCTGGAAAAATGGGCCAGGAGGAATCTCATGAAGTTCAACAAAGGCAAATACCAAGTCCTGCACGTGGCAAGGAATAAACCCAGACACCACTACATGCTGGCTGAAGAGCAGCTTTGCAGAGAAGGAACTGGAGGGCCTGGTGGACACCATGTCGACCATGAGACAGCATTGTGCCATTGAAGCAACAAAGGCTGACAGCATCCTGTACTGCATCAGGCAGAGCTTTACTGGCTGTTTGAGAGAGGTGATCCTCCCCCTCTCCTTAGCCCTGGTAAGCCACATCTGGTTCCAGTTCTGGCTGGTCAGGACAAGACAGACAGGGACATGGTAGAGCAAGTCCAGAGAATGGCCATGAAGGTGACTGTAGAGATACATATTACCTTTCTTTTTAAACTTCCTTCTGTTCCATTTAGTTAAAGATATAACTTGCTATTCAAAACAAAGTTTTTAATTTTTTTTCCAGCTAACATAATCAATTATAAAAAATTTTTATATATATATATACACACATATATATGTGTATTTGTATAAATTTACATCATTCCCTGGAACATACAAAATATCTTCAGCACAATGTTTTTGATGCAGTTTGCCTTTTAATATGAAGTCATTTACTTCTAATACTGAGCAAGAAACTTTTGAGGCAAATAGAATTATTCTTAAATCTATGCCTTACCACATATCTCCTTAAACATAGTTGCGAATAGTTCAAGTCTTTAACAAACATTGTTCAATAATAAGCCTTACGTATATTACCAAAAGAGAGCTACATTTCTTGTTCAGAGGTGATTTATGTGGAAACCAATTCCAGTTATACTTGTTTCATCCAGAAATCACCTAAATTGCTGCATTCTGTAAAATAATAAAGTTAAAAGTACATGTTGATTATACTGAACCCATGCTCGAGCTTGGGGTTTTCCATTTTTAAGGCCATTCGGATTTGAATTCCAAAGACAAGAAAAATGTGTCTGGATGTAATAAACATTTACCTCAATAGGCAACACACTTTTCTGCAACTTTCTTTCTCTGCCAGATTTATTAAATGCATATTTATTAAATGCATAGATCTTTCAGACCTTTTCTGATAATAGAGAGAATGTATATAGCCTGAACAATATGTATAGAAATACAAATGTGTTGCCTTCATACACATTATGTGTATGAGAACACATACATATATAAATGTGTAGCGTGCATACGCATGCAAGACTGGCCAATTACATTGTACCCTTACTGTGATGCACCCAAGCATTATTTTAAGAAGTAAAATGAGCAATTCCTGTAAGAAAAATACATGCAGATTACCTACTGGCACCTGCATCTTTCTGAGGAATTTTAAAAATGTAGGTGTTAATTCTCCATCTCTGTCAATAAATTTCTAAAGCCAAATGAAAGTCTTACCTCACCTTCTGCAAGGTGTTATTCAGCAACGAATATATCTGTTTCATTTTTCTGGAGTCCTGTAACTCAATTTCTTCAGTGCATCTCTGCAAAGAAATTTGATAATCACATTTTTTTCCACAGCAAAAATAAGATTCTACAGTAAATTTCTCAGTGTTGCATCAACACATTAAGTAGTTGCACTTACACATTTCACAAGCCATCCATAACCACTAAAACTCCTTTCGCTGCTCCACTGTAAATCTAATAATAAGAGAATCAGAGGTTAAGTATTCTTCCATACACTTCTGCAAGAGTGGAAAGAACATCCATTATCCTGGAGGACAGTGCAATATAATATACTCCTGAACAGCGTCAGCAAAACAATCATTTCATTGATTATTGTAAATGACATCTTAAAAACATAAGTTCAGTTCTGCTGGTATGGTGCTATCTGACTTCCTCAGATCTCTAGGAGAAGGGTGTATTGAACATTTCTTGTCAGAGAGTTTCAGCCTGTTCTGACAAAACTGTATGGCAGCAGCTGAATACATATAGTAACTTCAGGGCATATGCAAAGAGGTGGAATTTATTGAACTTGACATATCTAATAACAGGAACCCTTGACTGTGTTTGTTGTTTTTACAGTTATTGAAATCTTTAACAAAATAAGCTTTCCATTGGCTATTCTTATTTTATCTCTACAGTTCTAAATGCAAATTGTTGAAACATTGTCTATTCACATATAATGTTTTTTATATTGTGTGAGGATGTGCTGAGGCACATCCTCAGCACCACCACCTTTGAAGACAGAGCTTAAAAACTCCAGACCTGTGGAGATGAGGACATTCTCCAGAACTTGTAATCACATTCTCCCATTCTACTAACTGGCTTTTCTCCCTGTTAATAGCGGTCTTATTTTCAATCATTCAATGCACAGGTCTCCTCAAATCCATAAAGAGTATGTAACTCTCCTCAAATCCTACTCTTGCAAACATTGACTCAGGCTTAGAGTTTTCCATTTTTTCTCTTCAGCCCCTGTGACTAAAATCTCTAAGATAGGATTTTCAGCTGTTACTCACAACATACCTCTTCTTTTAGTCTTCTTTGCAACATGATTGATTTCTCCTAGACAAAACCATGGATATGTTCTACCTATGTTGACACTTCTTTTGCCAGCTACAGTCCATCAGATTTTCCTGTGGTGCTTCATAATCAGGATAACAAGGCAAAAAGATCTAGCAACCATGTTTCCTTCCCTGCAGTCCAAGTTTGCTTTTGGTCTGTTTTACTTTGTTTCATTTTTCTGTGATATTACGCAACCCTCTGCAGGCTTACAAGAACTTTGGAGTTTAAACAATAATGTGTTAAAAATACAATCATAACTTTGGAAGTATTAGAAAAAGAGAGAAGGGATGGCAATCATGATGATTTCTTCCTTTCTAAGGTGACTTTGGCACAATCAGTGGCATTACCATATTACTCCAATGCTGAAGTCCAGATTTGAGACAACACAAAATAATTTAAATTAAAATCTCAACAAAATATGTTTGTGTCACCTCAGTGAAGATATAATTGCAACTGATCATCATGCCAGGTGGGCAGGGGTTGATGAAAAAATTCAGAAGATATAGCGGGTGAATTCAATCTTTTCAAGTCAGTGCAGCAATCACATCTTCTGGAAAGCCAGAAGGGAATCCTCTGGAAGGACATTGGCAAGCAAAAATAAATTTAATTACATTATGCTATTAAAATATTTAATAAGGGATACTTATGATTCATGAAATATTGAATGTTTATGTTGAAAGGGCCTTTAAGATCATCAAGTCCAACCATTAATTAAACCATGTCCTTAAGCACCAAATCTAAACAGCTTTTAAATACCTCCAGGTATGGTGATTACACCATTTTCCTGGGAAGCCTGTTCCAATGTTTGATAACACTTTCAGTGAAGAAATGTTTCCTAATATCCAATCTAAACCTCCCGTGGTGCAACTTAAGGCTGTTTCCTCTTGTTCTTGTTTCTTAACAAGATGAGACTGAACCCCACCTTTCTACAACCTGTTTTCATATAGTTGTAGCTAGTGGTAAGGGTTCATTTTCACTATAAAACTATTGTAGTACCAGCAGCTTGCAGACACAGTTCATACATATATTACTTGAAAACAACAAATAATACTACTTTGGCTGATGTATTGACCAGAGCCCTGAAAATGAAGCTGATCCTATCTGGAAATACCTGCTTCTTGGCTTAAGGAGTATTCTAGTCGGATGTTGCAATTATTATTTTTTTTTCATTTTTTGGTCTAACAATAATGAATTACTTAGGTCTTATCAGATTTTCTTGCATATTTTCTTTAATTTTTTTTATACTGTAGGCATTCCCACCATTTTATTCCTTTAGTATCTTCTTTTTTCTTATGACAGCAAAGCAAGTTCCAATCATCCCATTATTACTGCAATCAGTACTAGCTGGTTTTTCGTTATAAGGTTGCAGGACATTCCTTTGTGTCCAGTGCCTAGGTTGTTGTTCTTTCATGGGATACTGTAGTAAACTTATTATTACTACAATCACACACACACAAATATACACACAAAAACTTTAATTAAAAGAGAAAGATGGTGCTTTCCTATATACATAATTGAAAATAGACTTATCATTCTCTGTCTAAATACAGTTTGCAAAGCATATATGAGATTATGTTATAGGGTGTTTTATTAGCAACTTTCAAGATCATCAAAATGGTGGCAGCATTTCTTTTAGCTAAGTTGATAAAGAAGAACAGAACAGCAGTTCAGCCTCGCTCATCCACATTATCATTCTGAAAGCAGCTGCTATACTGATGACACATCTATAATTCTCCAGAAGAGATATAATGAAAACAGAAACTTCAAAGGCTCTCTTATAAAAACGTTTTTGCATCTTTGTGATACATTCGCTGAGATAAACTACGGAAACATTGTGGGTTTATTTGATTTTTTAATTATTTTTTTTTAACCATCGTCATAAAATGCATGTTAGCAACTTACATTTTTTTTAGTGTGGTGGGATTTGCTTATTTGTTTCTTAGAAAGATCTTCAGGACAAAACTTTTTAAGTTATTCTGAAATGAAAATGGTATAATAAAACCTTATAAAGAATCATGGACTGCTTTCAGAGGTATGGGAGATATGTATGGGTTGGGTATTAATGTTTTTATACTGAGTTATAAAAGTATCCTAAATAAATCAATATTTTGTAACTATTCCTTCAGTGAATTGTCCAACACCATAGATGATTAGTGTATTCCTTATTTTTTCTTTTTTAAAACTTCTATGCTTAGATATGCTTTCCATCTCAGATATTCAAAACAGAATGGACAGATTAGGTATATAGATCAAGGCTTCCATCTGTTTATCTTGAATATGTACAAATAATGTGTTACATTTCCAAATTTTAGTTCTCATGAATCTCATAACCGAGATAAATTTAAGCTTGATACTACTTTCACTCCTTGTTTCAAATTACTTTTCTGTTATACATGTTCATTTTGCAGACATGTCTGGTGGAAAGGAGTCTACAAGAATTTTGGGGGAGAGTTCAGGCTAATTCTATTATATTTTTTCCTCCTTCTTGGTTTTTCTTTTTTTTCATTCAGTATTTATCTATAATTTATCTTTAATTACAGTCTTAGGGTCCTTACACATGCTACAGTTGTTTCTAGAATTAACCAAAGTAATGCACAATTTATGGAACCTCTGATTTTTCTGTATTCCTCACACCACATTTTGCTAAAGTATTCTAGCAGATTTGATTTAAACTTTGATTTGTTACAGAAAATTAAATTTTCTCTATGTAAATTTTACAATCTCCTGTTTTTAATGATCTGCAAGTAAGATTTTATCTCATTGCAATCTACATTATCTGTTTGAGTACAGTGAATACTGTGAGAGACCCATGTTTAGAATTTGACAAACACTGTTACCATAGTGTCTCATATCTAGTACTTATCTGCCTATTTTAAATTTGGAAAGTCTTGGTTTCTAAACAGTAAGCTATAAAAACAGTTGCAAAATTTCTAGTGTGTAGAAGATTTATCATATATTTTTATATGTGATTACTATTGTTATTGTATATATAATCATTATATTTTATAATCACCTGCTTAGAGTGATAAAGTTTGGTATTTGAGAAAAATAATAAAGAGAATTGGGGAGTTGGAAAAGAAAGAGGAGGAGTAAGAGAGAATTGGAAAAATAAAGAGAAAAAAGAGAAAGAAAATTAAATAAAAAAAATAAGAAACAAAAATATAAAGAAATAGAAAAAGATGAAAAATATGAAGATGAAGACCAAAAACAAAAGAAAAAGAAAAGGAATAAAGAAAAAAGGAAAGGGAAAGGGAAAAGGAAAGTATGAAAAGGAAAAGGAAAAAAATAAGTAAAAGTTAAAGGGAAAGGGAAAGATAAAGGAAATATGAAGAAAAAAAGAAAAAAAAAACAACATAAGGAATTATCTGGAATGCCAAATGTACTTGGCCGTCTTCTCACTGTTAATATTTTTAGAAAAGGTATAGGCTCCATATTATCCTTTACTTTGGCTTTTCTTTATTGATATTTCCCAGACCATATTCTGTTGTCTCATCAGACCACTAAAATCCATCGCAATTTGTCAGCATATAGCTCAGAAGCTCTGTCTGCATCCTGATGTGCCCTGTCTGAATAAAAGTGATCATCTAAACATGCCAGCAGACAACTCAATAGAAATCTCGTGGAAATACATCTTTTAAAGGCAATAATTTAAAAAATTGTTAGTAGAGCTGAATCAAGAAGCAGCTTGACAATTAGAACTTCAGAAAATTATAGCTTACAGCAATACAGTTATCATTTATGAACAGTTCTGTTTAATGTTTCAGCAGTTCAAATTTTCAATATATTATCACAAAAATAGAAGTAGTCCTTAGAGAATGGTTGTCTTGTTCAGTATCAAGCATCACTATTTTCTTTGTTTTTTATCAACTGAAGCAGTGGCAGCCTTGAAACACCGGGTCTATCAATCAAACTCAGCTGACCTGCAAGATTAGATAAGCAAAATGTAAAGAGAAAATGAGATAGTGAAAGTTTACTTAAAAAGCAGCAAGTGGAACTGCAAAACACTGATTGACATTTTTTTCACACTCTAACACTCATCTGTCTAAATTGTTCATTTGTAAATTAATTGTCCCAATTTTAAAACAATCAAACTTCCAAAAAATTTTGTTTTATGTGTGCAACTTGATTTAAGCTCAAATATTTATTACTTTGTAGTCCTTCAAGGTTTGTATCTTTGTGTTTTTAAATGTAAATAAGATTTAAAGCATAGGTTATTTTTTATAAATTCTTCTTTACTATACCATTTTTATTACTTACTAATTTCAGTATCTGATTGGCCAGGTATAACAATTGGTCTTAGTCCAACTCTGTTTTTTTACTGAGAGAATAATAATGTGGAAGGAAGAACTTAAGCACACTTGTGGATTATGAAAAAAATTGTCTTTGTGAATATTCTGTTTCATAAATATTTTCATTGACAAACAAGCCATCATCTGAAATCTGAATAAATTCGTGTTACTTCTCTAGGTTTATAATCTAGAACACTTTTGGTATTTTTCTTTAATACTTTTAACCCTTTTATTTAAAAGGTAAATTTTCATCTTCATCTTCACATACTCTTTGTGAGTAAACACTAAACTGATGTAAGCACTTCAGCAAATATTGAATATTTTAATATAAATTTGTAGAAATTTTTCCATCCAACAAATTCCCAAATTACAATTTTAGTCATCAAAATAAACTATGCAATGAATGAATGAGTAGAAGTCACATCCTGGATCTTCCCAGAATATACTGTACTGCTAAAAGAGTGTAGATAGCATGAAAAGACGAGTAGAAAGCTGCTATTTTTTCTCTAGAATTTAGGAGTGTTATTCTGGTCAATGAGCACATTTGGATCCTGATATTGTGTTTGACCAAAATAAAACAAAGAGGAAAAGAAATGTAGAATTGTTTCTATTCCTGTTGATTTTCAGCCTGAAATTGAGATCAAAGAATGTTAGCCTGGAGTAGCTTTATTCTTGTATCTGCAAGTTATCAAAATGAAAAACAAATAACAAACAAACAAACAAAACAACAAAAAAGCAGCTCTCCAAGCCTATTCAGATTTGGTCTTTGATATCTTGGAGTCTGTTTTCTTTCATGGGATCTGAGAACAGAAGATATTTTTAAGAGCTGCTTTATAGAAAAAATGATAATAGATGTTGAAACACAGTTTAAAATATACATGACTACCATTTGTGCAGATGCATATACTTTTCCACAAATGCCAGTTTATATAATTGACATTGCATTATAACAGCTTTCTATGGCTGAATGTTTTCTGTACAAGTTTTGGTAACTGCCTTATTTGAGAGGTGGACCCTTCCAAAGTACCACAATCCCTTCAGCTAACTGCATGTATCTGTACTTAAATGTTCTCCATCCGCTCTGAATACCTTCATAAGTTGTACATTGCAGCAAAGGTATTTGTTATAAAATTGTGATATGTATAACTTGCTTTACAGTGGTTTTTTACTTAACCAGACACGGGTGTGGATAGCAAAGGCAAGGTATGTAAAGAATATGCAGGCCTATAAAGAAAAATAAGCTGTACATTTAACAAGGAATACATAGTGAGTTATATACAATTTCAGGGTATTTGTAACTGTCAATCATAATGGAACAAAAATTTAACTCTTCTAAAATTAGAATCTAAGCTACCACAGTGCCAGGGTGAATTTTTTCTAACAAAATCTGTTTAAGAAGAATGGAATGTCACAATGTAGAGACCTAGAGGAGTAACTGAAAATCAAATCCACCATTCCTCTGACTTATTGAAAATATATTTTAGTGCTCATAAAATTTTAATTGCACGTCAACTGTTTTTGAATTCTCCTTTCCAATGAAAAGTATTTTCCTTGATTGTAGGCAGCACATTATATCTTTTATTCCAGAAAATCTGATCTCTTAAACAAATATCATTTGATAACTAGCTGATATTCCTTTCTTACATATGACTTGTGTGAAGTTAATTTTACACACTGGCTTAAGCATGTCTCATATTTAATTTTTATTTTTATTGCATACAGTTTTCATGTATAAAAAAGAAAATAGTCCACCCAGAGAAAAGCAAAATTATTTTAACCATATTCTGGTTGAAGCAGAGAGCTACTTTTTGATAGAGATCTCAATTTAAGGATAATGCCTGGTCTTTTCTGAACTTGAAATCTGTGGGTCTTTTCCACAGAAAAAATTCAGATTTGCTAAATTGCAGTGTTGATTCAGAACAATTACTTTTAAGACCATAATCCTTTAAGGCACAATGAGCATCCAGTGTTACCTGCATGTTTGTGTGTGGAGTATATATAGATTGGCTCACTAATCTGGAACTTTATTATAGTTGTCCTATACTTGAGCATAGTAGACATATAACTCATAAGCAAATTAAGTAGGTCAACATCCCCACACTCTTGGATAGGGTGATTTTAAGTATCCTTTGGTGACACATTCTATCCTATTTTATAATAAACTTCTTTTATATAATCTTTTCCTTGAATGTGCCATTAAAGGAGGATGACAGAAGGTAGGAGGTGAGAATGACTAGATGAGTATTCAGCACCAGATTGATATTCCATTAATATGAACTACCATTTCCTTATCATCAAAGAAAGACATTTACTTGGATATCCATAACCATAAAGTTTTATTTTTACTAGAGTCTCACATTAAAATAAGTCTACATCCTAGTATTTTATTTCTTTTAAATGATAAAATGATTTAGTGTTGGCAGAGATTCAAACAGAAACATTTTGTTTTCTCACCAAAGGTGTTCTAAAAAGTATATTCCTGTGCCATGCACAAGACACAAAATATACTGCCTTCTCTTTGCTCCAAACACCCAAAGAGGGAAAAAAACCCAAACGCCAAACACAGTCTTGTATTAGTTATATTAAATTTTATTACATATATAAAAGTGATGTCTGCAGCTACAACTACATAGTCTGAGAAAAACAGCCAGAATTGCCAGTAAATATAAATCTATAATGAAAATATGCTGCTAGTGTTTTTCTTCCTGTGGTCTGTTTCTGTAAAAAAAGTGATCTTTTATCTGTCCAGGCAATCACATGAAAAAAAATTAAAATCTTCTTTTTCAATAAAGACTTAGTATACTGGCTATAGCAAGAATAGGATTTCACACAAAGTGGCTTTTTTCTAGATTAAAGTGCAGAAATTTAAGTGACGAGTGGTGTTCCTCAAGGGTCATTACTGGGACCAGTGCTGTTCAAAATGTTTGTTGGAGATATGGGCAGTGAGGTAGAGTGCGCCCGCAGCAAGTTTGCTGATGATACCAAACTCAGTGGTGCAGTTGATACACTGGAGGGAAGGGATGCCATCCAGAGGGACCTGGACTGGCTTGAGAGGTGAGGTCATGCAAATCGCATGAAGTTTAACTAAGCAAAGTGCAGGGTCCTGCACCTGGGACATGGCAATTCCAGAAACAAATACAGGTTGGGTGGAGAATGGCTATAAAGAAGCCCCGAGGAGAAGGACTTTGGGGTGTTGGAGAAGAATGAGAAGCTTAA
>JAOXNG010000001.1:127988655-128006665 GCA_028566535.1 Scolopax minor | reverse complement strand
CTGTGTCCAGTTCTGGGCTCCCCAGTTCAAGAAGGACAGGGAACTGCTGGAGAGGGTACAGCAGAGGGCTACAAAGATGATGAGGGGCCTGGAGCATCCTATGAGGAAAGGCTAAGAGACTTGGGTGTTTTTAGTCTGGAGAAGAGAAGACTGAGGGGGGGATCTGATCAATGCCTATAAATACTTAAAGGGTGGGTGTCAGTAGGATGGGGCCAGTCTTTTCTGAGTGGTGCCCAGTCATAGGATAAGAGGAATTGGGCACAAACTTGAAGATTAGAAGTCCCATCTAAACATGAGGATGAACTTCTAGAGGCTGCCCAGAGAGGCGATGGAGTCTCCTTCCCTGGAGACATTCAAACCCTACCTGGACATGTTCCTATGGGACTTGCTCTGTGTGGCCCTGCTCTGGCAGGGGGTTGGATGAGATGATCCCAGAGATCTCTTCTAACACCATATCATTATGTGATCTTCATTTTATGGTACCTTACTACTGCACAGGTTATAAAGCACCCTGACATTCTCAAACAATGGAAAGAAGTCTGTTTTTATGTTCATTGCTCTTTCAGAATCCCCTTCAAACAATGCATGTGGACAAAATTCTGCTACGTTTCCTGCTCAACTGTTGGTCAGTTTTGGGTCACCTCTCCTGTCCACTCCTCCCCACATTTCCCTCCCCTCTGTGCTCCTCCCCTTCCAACTCCCCTTCCCGTCCAAGGTGGTACACAACAAAGTGAGCTGACTTTGGCTTTTATAGCAGTAAATATAAGCAGGAGCCTCTCTGCACACCATGCCTTGGTATTCACTATAAACATTGAGACTCTTTGATAGCAGACACTCTCTGAAGAATATGCCATTAATTGCAGAGTCTGAGGAGGCCAAACTGGAAAGTAAAGTTACTGAAAAGAAAATGGTTTCTGTTTTACCTCAAACCAGGACATGCTGTTAGGAAATGGAATCTCATTTATTATGAACTTACACCAAGAAGTTAAAAAACATACTTAACGCCGTAAAGTAGATCTGCATGTGATATTACTGTTCCCTTCCATCTATATCAGGCTCTTTGGCAATGCAAATAAATCCGGTTCATTTCTACCTTTTATGATTGGCAAGTTTTTTCTTCAATGGCTAAAGAATCCCTAGAGTGAATTATGTTTACAGTCATTGTTCCATTCTTACAGAGAAAGATCAGTCCCAAACCTAAATCCCTGAGGAGGAGCATGATTGGAGGGAAGTAAAAAAAAATAGCTTTTGTTTCAATCATGCAGGAAAAATACATTGGATAGGAGCAGTCTATTTTTTAAAAGGAAAAAAAAAAACAGAATTGGAGTGAAGTTTTGTGTTTAGCAAGGCTTATACGTCTTTCACCACCATGAATACAAATTTTATCTATTGCATACCTCAGTGGAGTTCATGGTGATTTTGATGAATGTGAATAATTGTCTCAATGGTTTTATCTAATATGAGGTTTTCTTCCCAATTTCCTTACATAAGGCTTTGGGGATACCATTATCCTACTCTTCAAAAGTACAGTAAAGACCTATTAAGCAACAAACCCTTGGAGAATTAAAGGGCTATGCATTCAGATAAAGAAAAGCTAGCTGAGTTTAAAATAGAAAGCGGCCAAACTCTTTCCATACAGTACATGTATTTGGATACATACTTTGAAAAAACATAGTTCTATATGATTGAAAAGAATCACTTTGCCTTACATCTTTACAGTAAGACAAGACTTGAATTTAGAAAGAGGTTATGTTTCAAGAGATCTTGACTACATCATCAGAACCACCATCTTTCCCTTTCCTATTTGATCTCCTGTTTACGAGCATGATTATGAAGCAAGCAGATTGAAATCAGTGTAGTATTTTATCCATTTCAGTCTGGGGATGCAAATCAAATATTTTTCTTTCAATACTTATTCACAAAGAAACACCATTGCAATTTACAAACCAAATATGCCCCTACAGGGGCCATCACCAAGAATAAAGTCAGATCACAGTGAAACTTGGAGTAAATCATCCTTTGTTTCTAAGAATGTATGTTCAGTAGATAACTTCCCCATAGACATGTTTTAAATCTAAGTTCCATTACATATAGAGAAAAAATTTAAAAATACAGACTGACATCTGGATTTAAAAAAGAATTGTTGATCACCTAAAAAGGACTCTAAAGTAATATCAGAAAAGGTTTGTGATAGATACTGATAAACGACCTTGGCAGAAACTGACAATCTGTGTTTGAGGGAGACTGAGGAAGAGGGTGCAGTTGCTGATAACAGATCATAAAACAGCAGAAGTTATGACTCAGTCAAAGATGTCTTCAAAAGATACGCGGCACAAAGAAGGGCTTGTATTCTTAAGATATGATCAATGCTGCTGCTTCCTTTAGAAAGAATACATTTGACAGAATAATTGGTGAACTGCAAGATTAATGCAAAAATAATGACTGATTAGTAAGCAGTGGATACAGAAAAGGAAGGAATTTTGTTTTGTACATCAGGTTGCTTACTTGAGAGATGATAAATGTCTGTAGGAGATGAAAACAAAAGGGTCTTGACACAGTGTGATCCTATAGATCAATAAGCCAAGATATTATTATAGATGAGGCCTTTTGCAAGTACCCAACAGGTCATCTCTAGCACAAGGCTATGTGATAGTAAGGAATTTCAAATAGACAGATATATATTGGGAAAGAAAAATGGCAGATCATGGGTAGGCTATTTTACCCCAAGTTAATGACAGACTTCTCCCTAGGGCTATTCAGAACATCTTAGTTAGGGACATTGTTATTGCTTTGTCCATCTTTCTCCCATTCAAGTAATTCAACAAGTTCTTAAACTGTCCTAATCATTGTTTGTTAGTAAAGGAAGGGATATGTGAAGGTGAGAATAAGCCTGAGTGAAAAAGCTAAAGTGATAGCATTTCCTAGCCACAGGGGAAGGGTGTAAAACAAAATAAAAGATCAACATGTGAGAAAGTCAGTGTGGGTCTGCACCACCTCAGAGTGAAAGCTAAATGAAAAGTAATATAAAGGCAATAGAAAAATACCAACTAAAAGATTCTATTTTCTCTTCATAAGTTTAAGTTGCTCATCCTGTTGAATTTTACAGTGAATAACTTGGAGTGGGCTGAAACAACCTCAAATGTTTAACTATTGTCTTTGATAACTCATGCAAGACAAATAAGGCATCAGAAGCCTAGAAAGGACACATCTTCAAGCAAGAAAAATGACAGCCTTGGGATACAGCCAGGAGCTTTCTTTCAAGCACCTAAAGTACTTGAATGAATAATAAGAAAAAAAAGTATTTACGAACACTGGAAGTTTAGTCAGAAGATGAATGACAGCTTGTAAGCATGTCATGAATACATTAAATCACATCTACTTATGCACATTCTCTAACAAGGTAATAGGCTTTAAAAGCAAGAGAAAAATACCCAAATTTACACAGGTAGACTTAAGTGACAGCTCTGGCCTTGAACCCCTCCAGGGATGGGGCAGCCACAGCTTCTCTGGGCAACCTGGGCCAGGGTCTCACCACCCTCACAGCAAAGAATTTCTTCCTAATATCTAGTCTAAATCTACCCTATTTAAGTGGGAAATTACAAATTCCTCCCTGAAGGGACTCTGACATTACCGTTTCTAAAAGGAAAAATGAGATTTCCATGCACCCAGAACCTGGTTTGCTGATAAAACAAGCCACTACAACAGCCAACCTACAGGTATGGAAACAAGGGCTCAGCTCTGCCCCCCATTCTGATGCTGTAGTAGGTTCCCAACCCATGTGTGCCAGGCAAGAGCCCTCACTCCAAGCTTCTCCCTACTTTCTCTGGCCCTTGTCACACAGAGAGAACCTGCCTGTTGTCCCCAGCCTACGCAAAAACAGCACACGTCCTGATTTCAGCCCTGGAAACAAGAAGAAAACCCAGCACAGGAGCTGAGCCAGAATCATCGAGCGATGCAAACAACGTTTGATTAAGATTCAGATCAGGTAATGCATATTACACGTGCCCTTCTGAAGCTCCAGCAAGGGCCAGCTCTGCAGCTTGAGGTTCCTCCCACTGCCTTCAGGGCCGCTGAGCTCCTTACACCTCCTAAGGATCCGTACAACCCTGAGGGTATTCTGATATGATTTTTTTTAATTGCAAAGTCCAGCGTGTGCCACAATGATGTGACCAGCACAAAGGGGGGAAAAACACCACCCTAAAGAGCAACAGCCACTTTGAAAGCATGCCAAAGCATTCCCTGACCCTTCCATCATCTGTGTGTGGGAAGGAAGGAGGAAAGGAGAGAGAAACAGCCTGATAGAGCATGTGAAATTGCATGCTCTTCTTTCCTTCTCCTCTTCCCCTTCTCACAAGGGTGCTGGAGTGTTACTTGCACCCCCGGAGGTGCAAACACATATGCTGAAGGCATCCAGGTTGTTTTTCTGCAAGGAGACTGTTGTTGTTAGCCAAGAGGTGAACAAAACCAACTCTTGGAAGCCTCCTTTCATATTTTCAATCCAATTTGCTAATACTTTCATTCCTAGCAAAGGAACAGAGACTGATGCTTATGGAGAAGGGAAACCAAGCGAAACTGCATTTCCTGCTCCTGTCACTGAGAGTCAAAATGCAAAAGTAGAGTAAAAATTACAGGTGGGACGCAAGGTTCTATCCTTGATACTTGGATGAAAAAAAGAAGTATTATCAACATCATTATTACCTTCCCATTATTTCTTTATGGAGCTGAAGCACACGGCACCTGAAAGCCCCAGACCCTGAAAACCCAACTGAGCTCTGCCCCAGGGTCCTTCTCAGCCCTTCATTGCCTTCCCCATGCTCTGCTTGGATCCATCCCTGGCTTCATGGAGAAGAATAGCAGGCACTGTGTCCCACTGCGTGTGTTCATGAAAAGGCAAAGAGTTTGTGTGCTCAAACACCCACCCTTCCCTAGCCTGCCCAGTTTCAAACCACCCCTACATTGAGCCAAGTCCAGAGAACGGGTGGGAAGCCCAAGCTCCAACAGACAGATGCACATTCAACCATGGTGAAGGACAGAAAGTCTGTGGTTTTGGTCCCAGTCCTGCACTGGGTGTAGCCGTGAAAGCAAAACAATGTTCCCTCCCGTCTTGATGCCCCCCAGGATGCCATTGGCCTTCTTGGCCTCAAGGGCCCATTGCTGGCTCATGGACATCCTGTTGTCCACAAGAATTCCCAGGTCTTTCTCCTCAGAGCTGCTCTCCAGCAGGTCAGGCCCCAACCTGTACTGGTGCTTGGGGTTATTTCTCCCCAGGTGCAGCACCCTACACTTGCCCTTGTTGAATTTCATTAGGTTTCTCTTGGCCCAACTCTCCAGCCTATTCAGGTCTCTCTGGATGGCAGCACAGCCTTCTGGGGTGTCAGCCACTTCTAGTTTTGTGTCACCAGCAAACTTGCTGAGGGTACACTGTATTCCTCCATCCAGGCCATTGATGATTATATTGAACACAATACTGACCTCTGGGGAACATAACTTGTTATGAACCTCCAACTAAACTGTGCCACTAATTATGACCCTCTGAGCTCTGACTTTCAGCTGGTTTTCAACCCACCATAGGTTGTACACCCTAGGGTATATAGGCACTTCCTATATAACCCTGGGAAGACATCCTACTGCAAACACAATCCTGCAGCAGAGAGATATCTCCCTCCATCTGCAGCAGAAGGGATGAAGGCTTGCTTTCTAGCAACCCAGGTCTAGCACCCTCCATGGGCGCCAGTGCCCTTTCTGCACTTTTTACCTTGCCTCAGCCCAAATGAAGATGCTTAAAGAAATGTTCAAACACACAGTAGCTAACTTTGGTGGAAATGGAGAAGAGGCTGTTCATGGTAAGAGATCATCTAGCAGATGGGAAGGAAAGGGGTTGTTACTTCCAACAGTGAAGTGGGAAAGATCAGCTGGGAGTGAGGTGGCATCACTCCGCTTCAGTCAGCACAGCTGCATCCGGAAGAGGATGTCTTTCTCCACCCATTGTACTTAAAATCAGAGGTACACTAATTTCAAATCTAATAACTAGCTTCAGTAGTCTCACAGGATGAATTTGGGGCTTGATGAAGCATGAGTCATATCCCATGAAGAAGGTCAGAAATACTGCTATTCATGGAAATTATATGGGAGTAACAAGTTCAGGAGCCTTGGTTAAAATGCTTTTGCATCTCAGTATTTTTCTTGTTGCATATGTTGGTTCAGTACAGAAGGCAAGTCCACTACTTGTGTAGTGTCAACAATAATGAATAATTTCTGGTAAGAAATCAAAAGCATGCAGCATGTTATCTTACTTCTTTTATCCTCTGTTATTGACAAATTATTTTGTACAAAGATAGAGGAAATATATATATGGAAGACTGATTATAACTCAAGTATTCTCTATGTCCCTCTTATTTTCTCTTCAGTACAGGAAGGTTAGCATTTGAAATTAGCTCTGCTTTAGCTATAAGCAGAAAGTATTTGAATTTTAAATTTAATCACTTCATATTCCATGTAGTGTTAAGTTAAAGGGAACAATTACAGTTACGATTCCTTTTTTTTTGTAACAGTGTGCAGTTTTAAATAAATATTTCTGCTTTATATTTAACTCCATTAAAATCTAACAAAATCTGATTTATTTTCCTTTTTGCTGTCATCACTAAATGCTGTATTGCTCTTCTTAATGCTGGCATAAGGAAGGCATAAATTTGGAAGGAACAACAGTTAATCCAGATAAGGTACAGGCAGCATAACATGTCTGACTGTACCTTTAGCAGCTGTGGTGTTTAGCATTCTCAGCTGGTCAGCCATCTAAGTATTTACAAAATGTCAGCTTTCACAATCAGACAAGAATGGATATAGTCTGTCTGGCATCGCCTTAGCAAATTTCTAACTATCAGGGAGAGGGGTTGGGAAGCATTCCTCTCCTCTTTATATTGATCACAAATATTTTGAAATATTTTTTGAAGGGCTTAGTAATACCGTGTTGAGTTTGGTGTTGAATTTTACTCAGGTACAGGTTGTTCTTTCTCTTTCTCAAGATAAATTCACATGCATCATTCTCTAATAGGAAAAGAAGAACAAAAAGAAAGCAAGAAAAACTAATCTGTGATAGTATATTTCATAATGTCATAGCACAAAGGACGTGAATTACAAGAAATTTATCTTGTCTTAAATGTATTAGCCATAAATCACTATCAAGCTTTCAGAAAACCTGATGTACTGCAAAGATTGAAAAAACCAATTAACTCTTCTTCAGTCTTCCTTCTGTTTATTATACCGTTTTTCCTAATTACAACATTTTTTTCAATAACAATAATCACATTGTTAGGAAATATACGATAAAGAATAAAAAAAAAGAGAGATTACAGTTATTTTCCTCTGCCATTGTCATAACATAACTAAATGTTTATGTGCAAATAATTTCCAACATAAGCAATCTAGGGGGAGGGGAGAGTCAAATAGTAAAGAACAATCTATAATAGAACAGAGATACAAAATCTCTGGGGTTGGGGATCATTTTCTGATACGTGCACTGATAATGCATCTAATTAAAATGTCTAACTAAAGACATACAGAAACAATGATTTAACAAGGTATTTTCATAGGATTTTATACTGCAAGTTATAAACGCATTTCATATTAGACTGATCATTATGTAAATGTGACAAAGGAGAAGAAGAAAATTTTTAAAAAGAATAAAGCTTTCCATGATTCCATGTGTTGGTCTAGCAAAAAATTCAAACAACCTTGGGTATCTTTTAATGCAACTCTTATGATGACTCTTTCTTCAGGTTTGGCCTAATGTTTCACCTGGAACTGTGCAACAAATGATCCAGAGGCAGCAACACTCATATTGTGTGGTCTAGGGTAGTCAGATGAAATCTGTTTCCTTGGAAATGGCATACCATACAAGTGTATGGCCCTTTATGCAAATGCTAGGTAATCTGAAAGTCCTGGTAAAAGTTTACCATTAGCATCTGCCCATTTTGCACAGGCCCATATGGAGATAATTCATGTGGGGTACATCTTCCTATTCATTCTGTGACTTGGCATTTACAAGTGAAGCCAGAATTACCCATCTTCACTGCTCAGTGTGTCAGCCTCTGGGCACTGCGTATGAAAATACTGCATTTAGACAAAGTTCACTGTCACCTGACTGCTTGTTAAACATGAAAAAAAAATTTCCATGGTTTTACAGCTTTTCTTTATGAACTTGGTCAAACTAAGTTGCCTATCAAACTAAGGATTTATCCTGCTTTTACAGATGGACACCACTAAAAAGTAAGTTAGTCTTTTTTTTTTTCTGAATACACATGATCTACACCCAACCCAATCATAAGGTTTTCCTTTGTCTTGACAGAAATTAAATTAAAATATACACTATTGTAACAGTGCTATTCCTTTAGCTACTGTGAATCAGCATATGTTTTAAAGAACATGATAACTTGTACTTTCAGAAAATAAGTTCAGTAAAGAGTTTTTCAGCTAAGGATATGATTTTCAGTTCTTTGTAATTGCTTGTTATTCTTTTTAATCCTCGAAATATTACTCGTTATGCACTGAAAAAGCAAGTTAGTCTAGAAAAACAATAATAGATATTTTAAATACAGTTTGAACTAGGAATAAAGAAACCAACCTATTACTGACATTTATTCTTGTCCTCCAATCTGCTCCCAAATCAAAAAGAATTGCTGTTGTCAGGTGGGTCAAGTCTCCTGTGAATTAATTGAGATTTTCTGCTAAGGGATTCATCTCACAAGAGATTTCTGGCCATCATTATCATGTAAAAATCTTATGCTGCCTTACTTATGTGAACCTTTCAAGAGCATACATAAGCGGGAAGGGAGAGGAAAAGGAAAAACAGTATGGAAAAGAAGTAGATAACCTTTAGTAGGCCTTTATAGGAAAGGAATGTGACGATACAAACTCAGGCTATACTTTGATGTTCACAAGAAGAGAAAATTCTCAGTCTAGAGTCCTGGATGTGCAAGGCTTTGTCTTCTCTTCCTGCATTTCAGCTCAGTTCAGTTTATAAAATAGATCCGTGGAGTGGAACAAATAAATTAAACTGAATACCAGGAATTCACTTAGTATGAATTGTGTCAGAAATACTCTCGTATTACACTGTACAGTTACTTGGCTGCAAATGGTTTGTTTTTTTTAGCACCCCAAGATACACAAAATATTTCAACTTATGAAACAATTAGAAATATTCCTAATTTTAACTATTTCAAATTCTGTTTTGTGCACATGGCTTTATTCTACATTACATGGTTTACTTGTGTTTTGTGAGTCTTTTGGGGTTTTTGTTTCTTTGTTTGCTTGTTTGTTTGTTTTTTATAAAAGGAACTGCAAATTAAACTCTTAATAATTATAATGCCAGTAACAGCAGCTAGTCTTATATTGCTTCCCACCAGGCTCGTGAAGTACATTAAGAGCAGCTGTACCAAAAAATAATTACGATACACAAATGTGAGGGGAACACGCTGCTATCACATTCATCAAACGTAATTTTGTTCTCAAACAACAAATGCAGAAACACAGCAACAGAAGGAGAAAGCACTGAGGATATTGTGGGCATCAGCTGAGAAAGCAACCTGACTGGGGAATTGTCCTGAAAAAGAAATCTCTGTGGTGTTGGCAAAGGCAACACACCTTTAAGCACACAGTTATGTTTCTGCTGCAAGCACAGACAGCAAATGACCACCTTCATACATGCCTGCTACTCTACAGCAATGCTTTGAACCAAGGGGGAAAAATAGCTAGTGGCTGCAGGGAATAAAAGAAACAATAGGTGATTATTAGAGCTGCCATTTATCATAAGATATATTTTAGTACCTTCATCCTGATTGTTCTGGTTTCCTCAATTTACAGTTAAGTGAGTGATATGTGGATCTTTACCATGAAAAGATGTCTTCATTAGAAAGAGATTGCAATTCACTATCATTTTACTAATTACCTCACTTGTGGCTTTCTGTGTCCTTCAAGTCCCGGTTTTAATCTTCTTACTAATTGTTGGATGCAAATGCAATAAAGTTATACAGCTTGCATAAGGATTCCCAGAGAGCAAAAAGTTTACTTTGTGCCATAGATCCAAACTGGAATTTCCTGTTTTCCTGTGCCATTATTGTCTTTAGGAAAGAATGGAATACCTGAATGCAGCAATGATGTTACTTTTACAGTCCAGGTAACAAATAGTTATATTTCTGTTTACCTATTATCTTCTGTGAAAACATCGTCAGAAGCTTAAGATTTTTATTATTTTTTTTATAACATTAGGGTAAAATTATCTTCTTATAGACAGTTTCTTGCCACTAATTCAATTCAAATTCTGATTTTCTGTATTAGAAACATCTTCAGGTTATTTGTATTACAAATTTCACTTTTTTTTTTAAAGTATCTGCTACTCAAAACAGCTGCATTGGAGAATTCTTCCAGTATTTGAAACAGAAATTGTTTTCTTGATAATGCCTGGAAAATGTAATGTTGTTGGAAGTGTTATTTGTTCAGCATTATGTGTAGGCACAGTTGGAGAGCTCTGGGTCACAGCCTGGGTAGACCTCCTTGATATGACCTCACTAGAATGCTGTATATAGGTCTCCCCATATCCATATCTCTGAAAGCTTTTCTAGGATGGAATAAAGCCACAGTAAATTCTCATTTTTGGTCATTTTTTTCCTAGGCATATCATCACTACTTGTAGCCTCATCATGGAAATGGTCTTTATTGCCTTGTCTTAAAGCTTCATAGCTAGCACAGGTGACACACACATACAGATACACAGGCACACACACACTGTAAACACCAGTGAAATTTTTTATAACACCTTTCTAATAACAAATCTGAATTTACAATTTGTCTTTTAAGGATAAACGGCAGTTGAAACAAATGGATATAATTACTTCATAAAGATGTTAATATGAGTGTTTCTAGAGATGATAAAAGAAAAAGGAAAAAAAAAAAAGAACAGAATGAAACAAGTATTTTCATTTGTTTCCCTGTCCTGGTTTATCTCCCTTTTTTGAACAATGTTTTAGTCAAAGGACGCCTGCCACATCACAAGGGCTCTCTTGCCTTTCTAATTGGTTTCTATCTTCTGTGGTTCACCAGACTCCTAACAATGAAAGCATGAAACACTATTTTTCTTCCCTCCTCATGTCTCTCCAACTTTCCTTTCTTCTCAAAGTCTCAAAGTTCTGTCTTTTTGAAAAATGTAGACTTACTCTGCTTGTTCATATTCTGGAAAATTCCCTCTTTGACAACACACTTACCTGGACAGAGTATTTAAAGTTCAACAACATCTTGATCTAGAGCTGTTCTTCTTTATAAAGAAGTAGGTTCTGCACACCTCAGACACTGCATGTAGGTGAAGAAGTATTATTCTGTAAAGAATAGGGTTTACAGTGATTTAGAAGTGACCAAAACAAGGTAATATTTTTCATTTATGTGTTTGGAAAGCATCTTGAAATCCTTTAAGACACTTCTGAAGAAATAATCTTTCCCCTCACAATCTAAAAGCACAAAACAGAGAAAGGAAAAAAAAAACAGACTAAAAATAAAATCTCTTTATTTTTCTTTATTTTCTTATTTTTTCCCTCATAGAGGTATTTCCATTCCACCTTAAAACCCGATATACATTCGGATGACAGAGCATTATGTTCATCACTTATTAATGTAAGACTTTCTCCAAGAATCTTTTTCTAAGCTGCCTTTCTCTATAATTATTCAACTTACATAGTTCCTCAGAAAGAGAGAACAGATGGATTAAATAAGCAACCTGATTGAAATAAATGGGTTATATAATAAAGTATAAATTAATATTGGACTTAAATAGTGAGAATAATTTTCTTTCAAATTGTAGTGCTTTTTTTCATCAAAGGCAAAACGATGTCTTTAACATTTCATTTCTGAATATTGTCGATGAAAAAATGTACAACTGTTCTCTGCAGGACATCAGATCAAAACAATACTAATTAACCATTATGTTAATTTTCAGTTAACAGCTAAAACTATGCACTTATAGTTTATTTAAACAAACACATGTGCTAATATACACAATAGATATTTTAAAATTGTAAAGCACAGCTTGTTTCCTGTTTGCCTCATTATAAAATAAACATCAAAATATAAATTTCTACTGAATCTTTTAAAAATATTTTGTTGAAGGTCAATTTTATTACACATTGTTTGATGAACTTGTCAAAGTGTTACTGAAGTATGAAGGGGATGGAATCTGTTAGGTTTATGACACGGTTAAGGGATAGTGATCCCTTGAGTCCATTTGTTAATCTACAAGCTTTATTAGGAGGCAATTTGGTAGATGAAGACTATTCAATGCAGAAAAACAGGATGAAAAAGCAACAGCAAAACCCCTATTACAATAGATGGGCATTTAATCATTTGGTGTTCCTGACTAGGAGAACTCCTTTGCATTTAAAGTTCTAATCATGTGTTCACAGTGGTGGGTCAGTGGCAGTCACCTGAAATGCAGCACCTCACTTTCTTTTCCATAACCTTGGAGCTAGTGCAGCAGATTATCCTTGGGTTGATACTTTTGTTCTTTATTCTTTTACGAGACCAAAATTAACAAATGTGTGTGTGTAAAATTTATCTATTGAAGTACAAGCCTTTAAAATTGTTTCAGAGCAGGAATAACTTCATAAAAGGGTAGAAAAAGTTCTCAAAGAAGATTAAAATAATAAAGAATCCCCTCAAACAGGAGTTCAGTGGGCTTCAGCAACAAAGTCCAAACCTTTCATGATTACTAGTTTCCTGTGTTTGGAAAATAAGCAAGGTTTTGTCTTTTATTACCTGAAGGTTTTCTAGACATCTGACTTTCTGCCCATTATTGTCTGAGCTAACTCCTGCCTAGACCACATTTGGATCCAGCAAGTGGGTGCTCTGACATGTCATAAAGATGAATATCTTTAACTGTCCCCTTTCTGACGGAGGCCTCTCCTGTGTGGGAGTGTTCCACCTCAGTCTTGATGAATCTTCTTAGGACCGGATCTGGAGCAAGGGTTGGAAAGTGCTGGGCACCTATCAGGTGTGCAGAAAGAGAAGCCCAGATACAACTGTTTTTCGTTTAGGTGGTTGTAACTCTTCGCTCAGCTTTTACATTTATCTTTTTGAGTCAGAAAGAGTGCATCTGGGGGTTCTGTGCAAAAGTAAAGCATCTAAATAAAGCAATGTTATACTTCATTTTAAAATCCTAAGGGTTTTATTGAGTCTGGTACATTTGTCTTACTATGCCAAACTGGTGATGAAACTAAAAGAACAGTATTGGATACTGGTGTTCCCACCAAGGGAGGGAAGTAGGTATTAAAGAGGACAGAAAACAAAGTAAGGTCAGGTAGCTCCATTGCTTCGGTGTTTTTACCAGGTGGTTGTACCTCAATTGTCCTACCCCAATTTGTCCTACCCCACTCACATTAACCTTCACTATCTCACAAGATTAACTTGCTCTATTTTCTCTCTCTTCCATTCCCAAAGCCATCACCTTTCCAATCCTTTTCCTCAGTGAACTGCTCCTACTGCTCCTCATCACAGTTTGTTAACCAGGACTGTCCAAACCCTGTTTTTTGAAACCAAAGGAAATAGAAAATTTGACACTGTGGTTCCTTTTCCAGGCTGTAGATTAGCTAAAATAAAGATGACTTTTATTATCTTCTTTATTATTAAATACTAAATATATATTATTTTATTATTATGTTTATTATGTTCTTCATGAACACATAGAAATCCTTATTTTAGTTTAGCTTTTATATAATTTGCAAAGTTAGAAAAGCACTTAATTGTGAAGTACCACATATTTTAAATTGTGGTCTCTTATTAGCTATTATTATCAGTTATAACCAATTCACAAATTCACATTGATTAGCATCTGACTTTAACAGGTTGGACTACTTTAATAAAAATGCCCGTTCTTCATAAACAACTATAGTTTTTCTAGAAATTTCTCAATTAAAGTATAGTATATATTATTCTAGGCTCAGGGGGACTTGAATAATGTTTTCATTGCAGGAAAAGATGGATACAGGTACCCTTAGAACTTTGGGATTGCTTTATGAAGCTATAATCTTTTTCTTTTCCTTTCCCCAGTGCTACCCTCACAGATTTGTGCATCAAAAGCTTATTGCTATTTCACTGATGCTGAAATTCACTCTGGTGTTCTGCTGTAGGGGTGCACCCCTAAATTTATGGATAATTCAATTTGTATTTACATCCAATTTAGAAGTCCTAGTACTGGTATTAGATTAATACAGAAATATCAGTAGCAAATCTGTGTCATAAAGTGTTTTGCCTACAAAATTAGACAAAAAAAAGTTCAGATGTGAACAAAGAATGCATTTTAAAATAAATTGCTTCTAAATTATAAGAAAAGTCTAGTCTTTTCTGATAATTCCTATAGTGATCTATCTACTACAGAAAGAAAAAAAAAACAAAACAAAACACAAAAAACCCACTTGCCTCTTCTATTACACATTTGGGAGGAAGAAACACACTTCTCTGCACTCCTACTTTCATACACTGTTGTACCACTAAACTTCATTGGAATCAGAATTTCACACAGAATGTTGTATGGTCCTCAGTGCTAGTATTTGTGTTTCACATCTTTATGTTTTCCGTTACCTACAAACTCTCAATTTTGTCTTACATGTGCAAAAAGTTCTGCTGGATATTGTGCCTGGGATTTTTTTTTACAATCTGAAAAACAATAATATTATTCCATTACATAATATTTTATTTTTTTCCCCTAAAATGACTCGGAACATTTTACTAGAAATTAGAGATCATTAAAATTCAGTGTCAAACTATAAGTGATATTTTATAACCACTAAGAAATGTACTGAACTTAACATGAAATAATTAGTGACTTCACCAGTTTGGACACAAATAAGTTACATGATCAAATTAAGCTAATTCCTTTAGAGAAATCAATTCATCCCAAACATTTGAAATTTTTAATTTATATGCACATTCACCAAATGTTTTTGAAACAGCCATTAATACATTTGGAAAAACATTGTTCTGAAAAGATTTTTAAAAGAAATTGTTTAAATGCCAGATTTTATTTTACTTGATATTACAGTTTAATATATGCTTAACTATCCTTGCATTTCAGTTGCATTAGGAGGGGGATGGTGAAGTGTTAAATATTTTAAATATCTTTTAATATCACTTTCAAGCCAATTTTTTATTTTCCTATTATTATCAGATATTTATTTATCTTGCTATGCACATTGTGTATAATGTATTACAAAAATGGTGTGTTTATGTTGCAGAAGTAAATCATATAGATGGAGGTGGTGTAGGATGTAAATTTTATTTCACATTATTATATGCTTATGTATTATTGATATCTCTATATTTATTTAACCCTGATATTGACTTTACCCTTACATGATTGCAAAGAAACTTCCTGAAAATATTGGTGATTTCTTATTTTATTTTTTAAATAAAAATACAATTTTTAATGACCATAACAGTTCTTTTGTTGGTTGGACTGAAGTGATAGTAGAGAAAAAATCAGAAAAGTTTGTTCTCTAATTGCTGTCCTTTAATACAATAAGTAAATGCATGTTTTTCACTGTGATGAATCAGAAATGTGACAGAAGTTATTTTCTATGTAGGTCCACAATAATAGTGTGAATACTATGAAAATGATCTCACTGGTATTGGTCAAGTCATCTAAGAAGACAAGAATTTCTTTAAAGAAGTAACAGCAATTGCAGTTGTATGTCCCAGACAATATTTTTATCCATTAAGCCCTAGCTCCAAAAAATATACCTAAAACATTTAAAAGAAACTGTCAGATTATACTAATTCAATCCATGGATTCCTTTTTTTTTTTTTTTTTAATTTCAAAACTCTCAAGCCATATTCAGGGGTATATCGTTACTTCTGAGATGCAGTCTACCTCAACAGCTTTCCCTTCAAAGCTGTTTAAATCTGTTCTTTTCAATATGTCAGAAAATAATCTGCCAGTGAATAATTTTTGCAATACTTATTTAAGTCCGTGTAGACCCAATTTCAATTTAGTGAATCCTGGTGACCTGAATGAGTTCTGTGTCCACTGCAAATTTATCATTTGCATAGTGCTAGAATGTAGAAAACACTGCTATGGCCCTATATCAGGTTTAATGACTAAGCTCACAATAAATGAGAATTCTCATCTAAGAGAACAGCAAACATCAGTCCCATGCAACACATGGGATAAATGGTTTCATGATGTTTTCCTGACAAATGACCAGATGTTTCACTGATCACCAGTGGCTTTTCATTTTCTAATCAGTAGGACTCCATAGGTATTGCACTCTGTAGTGATCCTGACCAGAGGAGCCTTGTCCACTGAACAGTTAACCCAACTACACTCAGTCCTGTAGTCCTGTGCCCTGCGTGTACAGCGTAGTTTTAAGGTTGTGTTGTTCTGCACAAATTCCTCAGCTTTAGGACAAACTCAGCCAACTCATTGTAACGGAGTAGCCTGCAAGCAACTTCCACTTGATACCCATGATTATACTTTCCACATGGCCTTGCCTGCATCTAAAAGTGTGGCAAAAAGTTCTCATGTGAGCATCCTTTCTGTTTTATGGTACAAATGATTAACAGATTTGTTTCCTATAATAGCTGGAATGACCCAAATGGGTTAACCTCCTCCACAGACGAGCATGCTGTGTATGCATTGGGACTTCAGGTGCAGCACCATTCAGTGTTCCCATGCTGGGATGCGAGATTGTTGGTACTATTTTCTCTTTCTATATAAGTAGCTAATAAATAGCACTTGAAACAGCACATTTCCAAGTCAGAGTGCCTTTCTTACTGGGTTTATCATGGACCAGCACCTCCTTATGCAAAACACATACCCAGACAGAAATTCAACACTTATAACTCTTATAATTCTCTTATAATTCAACGAAACTCTTATAATTCAACTAAAAAGCTGAATGTCTCTTTGCTATTTTTATGTTGGTGTAGCTACTTCATAACAATTAATGGTACTTTTCTGGATTTACATCAAGGTATTTGAGAACCAAGGATCCTGGAGGCAGAGCAATTAAGGCATTTGGCTGTGTAACCAGAAGCGTACCTATCCAGGTTTGTGCTGAAAGCTGCCCTACACACCGATCTGTGGGGAGGAGGATGAAGGAGAAAGGGAAATTTAACCACTCCTGTTGGCTTCTTGCACTACTGTGGATATGATTTCCATTCCCAGTGCATCACTCCAGCTGCTCTGTAATAGGAGCAATTTGCTACCAGGGCAGCAGCAGGGGATAACAGACAAATGATAATAATAGCAGTAAGGTGTCCTCCCAGGTCTGTAGAGGAGATAAGAAGGCAGCATAACCCTTTCTGTTTGGGGCAATTCATTCAGGCAGCTTTTAATGAGTACAGACATTTTGCAAGCAGGAGACAGCTTCAAAGTATGACATAATTGTTTATTAGTTGTTACACACAATAGATGTTAAGGAAGAATGAACTACTAGGCTAACACTAACACAGGTCCCTAAGCCCATTATAGCACACAAAGCCTGTTTGCTCTCCAGGCAGCTGTCACTCAGGTAGGGACATGTCAGCCCCAACACATCCTCAGTGTTGCTGAGTTGCAGTTTTCCAGATCCCTGTTTTATTTCTTTAGTGTTACCTTTCTTTTTTTTTTTTTCTGTTAGTATTTTCCCTTTTGAATTCTTGGCCTGTGAACCGTCCTTTTTTCAATAGACTGAGCTCTGTCTACCACTCTTGCTGTCTTTTCTTGACCTTTTCTTGCTCCACTCTGCAGACTTCCTTGCAGCAATTTTTCAAAACTTAGAAGCTTTCTCAGAAGTTTAAGCCCTGACTGCACAGACATGGAAACCAGGCCTTGGGCTCAGAGAGCCAGACCCTTGGGATGAGAGGAACAGGAAAAGGGATGTGGCACCTTGTGGCTTGGAAGCATTTCTATAATCAGGATGTCATGTCCTCAGAAACGGCTTCCACAGGACTTGCAGCCTGCAGGAGCCCTTCCCCTCCTCCTGTTTTCCCCACC
>JAOXNG010000001.1:127964278-127979943 GCA_028566535.1 Scolopax minor | reverse complement strand
CAGGACGGGGATCCCCGTGAAATTGAGACAACGGTATTAGACATCAGTAAATCCACAGTAGTTCTGCCACATTAATCCTCTCAGTTTGGGAATTGAGAATCTCAGTAACGCCAGACAAACTGCATGGCTTTTTTTTTTTTTCCCTGTGGGACTAGAATATATCAGAAATCACCAGTGTTGCTTTGTTAATTCTTCATGTCAAGGCTTTTTGCACTGAATCATGACTGGTGATTATGTGAGTCCTCTGTTCACACAAGCAGGACTAGCAGGGCTGTGCACTCCTCTCCTGTGATTTACACACCAAAGGTGACTGAAGGTGAAGGTGGAACACACCTCCCTACTTCATACTGAAGTTCTATATGCTGGTACAGGCTGCAGAAAAAAACATTTAACTTTATTATATAGCTATAGTTAGAACAAGGTTTAGGAGACACAAGTAGCTTGACTTTAGAAAATTGGAAAAGTGCCTCCTTGGGAATAAGGCTATGTTAGCAGGGTATTTTGGCTGACTAAGTGAATTTGCATGCAGATTTTGCTGCTTCAACAAGCAAAAGGAAAAAAAATTTATCCTTTTTGGCTGTTAGATTTTCCAGAATTTGCCTGCCAGGGTAATTGTCTGGGATGGCGAGAGATTAAGATCTGTTTTGCAAACAGAAATATAATGAGATTTAAATATCTGGCATTTCCACAGCAGTACCCTAGAATCCCCATAAGATAAAATACGCTGTCAGGAAGAACAACAGACATCTCCTGGGTTGTCATCAAGGAGTCTCTGGTTTCAATGCCTTTGTGTGGTTTTTAAAAAAAATAAAGAATTGAGACGTAAGATTATAATTATCCATAATGGCAACACAATGCTCATAATGAGAAAACAATGCTCTTCAGACTTCAACCCAGGGCAGCACTCACCTCTTCCTCTCTCCATGCCTCTGATTATCTGAATTAAAAATAAAATACGTCCCGGAAGAGCAGGCACGGTGCCCATCAGCAGAGGGAGCGCTCCCAGCCCTGCTGTGCCAGCCCCGTCCTGCTCCTGTGTGAGCCATCCGAAAGCCCCCACACCATAATAAAGCACACTTTGGGCCCATGCCAGCACCCAAAAAGGAGGATATTGGATTATTTTTTCCCTTTGACAACAGGAAGTTGGAACATTGTTCTTCCAGCATTATATGAATGGCCTTTAAAAGTGTTGTGGAGAAGTAAACACAAAGGAATGTCCCACAAAAGAATGTTTTTTAAGAATGCCCCTGTTTTCTCTGTGTTCAGCTGCACAGCTGAGCATGCTCCCTCACAAGTCAGGGCAATTCTGCTCACATCATGGCATGGTGACCTTCCTCTTCTGTCCCCTTCTCTTGATGTCACTAACCACGAGCCCTCTTGCACTTTTTAAAAGGGCCATTCATCTGGGGCTCTAAGACTGATGATCCTCACCTGGCATTTGGGGCCTCATTTCCAACAGTATGGGAGAACCATTTTTCCAGGTGCTGCCCAGATCAAATGTTTCACACTCATTTCAGTCATGGAGAGAGCACCCCAGCCATGCTCAGGTCTCCCTGCTGAGGTCCCATTATCTCTTAGCATGGTTGAACAGGTCTCCATTGTCCTTGATGTCTAGGGAGAGCCTTTCCAACTCTGACCCCGCTGTCTGACCCTTCCTGGCTTCTTTTCACTTCTGCAAGTCCTCTTTACCCCACCTTATTCTCTTCTGAAAATCCCATTTTTTCCCATCTCTCTCTCCCCACCTGAATCTCTTCTTCCACTGTACCTCTAAAATAAGAATCTCATGTTCAGCACTACAATTTACAGCACAGTTTAGATACATCCCAATTGTTGATGCCCTCACCATTGCCCATTCCCTCCTCTTCCTCGTCCATCAGCTACTGAGCGGGTGAGATGTTGGCCTTGCATTTCAAGAGAAGAGGATCTGTTCTGAGACCAGCCCAAGGAGGAGGAAGAACAAGGTTGGCAAGGGTTAGCCCTGCACCATTTTATTGATAGATAATTACCCTTGAAGCAGCTGCTGAGGTTATTTTCAGCTGGAATCCTCTCCTGAGCAGGTCTCAGGTCTCCTGAGTACAGTCCTGACCAGGGCTTCATTTATCTTTTTGAATATTCTTAAAATAAGAATAAAATGCAAATCAGAAGCAGTAAGCTGTAATTTCTTTGTTGTTGTTTTGGGGTTTTTTATGACAACAAATGATCAAGCCCAAAGTTTTTAACTACTTATTCTTGATTACACTCCTGATTATGGCTAATGGTCTATGTTAAATACCCCTGTTCACAGTTGTCACTACAAACCCATTGCTGACCGTGTGTTGGAAAGATAATTCAAAGTGATGGATTATGAGACAGAAAATGAGTTCCCTTTCCTGCAGATACTGAGACTCCAGGTTGCACTGTGCTCAGTCTGGCACCCACTGCCAGCTTCTGAAGAGTGTATCTCTGAAATGTCGTGTTGATGGCTGATGCAGGGGAACAGCAAGCATTGGGATGGCTGGTGGACCTGCTGGATAGCTTCCTGATAGCTTCTTTCTTTTTATTATTATTTTGATCATTTTTCATGATGTTTCTGCAGTATAAAATAGCAGACATGCCTCCTGGTTGCTTCTGTACACTGCCCATTAATCAATCCTTAGCTAATTCACAAGTAATCCCTTTACATTCTTTTTGTAAGTGTCCAGCCCTTGGGCTGTTCTGTAAACTTTGCTACAGTGCATTTTGGAAAGAACCTTTAAATGATTCAAATATTGCTTGAATTTTTCATAGGTCCTCTGCAGAAAGGTGATGTTCATCTGAATTTCTATCACATGGGAAAAGGGGAAAAGAAAGGTTAAACGCTGTCCTCAGGGTCATGCAACGGTCCAGGGAGAGTAGTTTCTTGACCCTCGTTGAGACCTGGCCTCATACCTTGTGGCAAGTAAATACCTATCTCTTTAGAAGGATTTCCATACTGATCTCATCATTGGCATCTCACTCACTGCTTTTTTATCTCTAATTATGTACTCACATAATTATCCTTCATTACACAAAGTGCACGCTGTGCACTCCCAGACAGGAAAATAAGTTATGTAGTGCAGCTGGGGCATGCTTTATTCTGTCTAGAGGTAAAATTTATCCACCACCATAAGTTTTTAGCTATTGGGAGTAACAGAAACCAGTTGGGGGGGGGGGGGGATTTTTTTTTTAGACTTTAAATGCCCTGCTGTCATGGTTTATAGTTCATCCATAAAGATATACAAATTGTTTTCATTTCTTCTCACTTCTGTTCTACCATTTTCCCCAATATTAAAGCATCTTCTGCAGTAGATATGATAAAACTGCTATCACTAAAGCTTTCTGCTTGGTTTTGGGCACTTCCCCATGTCATCTACCTGTATTTATTTCTCCTTTGTGAGGCTATAAATAGACAAAATACACTGCCTGAGGCAATCTGAGTATAGTAAACTACTCCTTAAGTCACCAGATGGAAATCAATCAGTTCTTTACTAAGTAAGAGGTGAATAAGGATAAGGATCCTTGGCCTGAAGACCACCATCCACTTGGTCATCCATGAATGAGCTTTCAGAGAGAAGACTGCAAGTTATGCTTTGATGTTGCTGCACATCTGATATTTAGCCACACATCTGCCACCAACAACAGCAGTGACTAACAGAGCTGTGCGGGTGAGTTCCCTGGGCCAATCTCACCCTATCAACATGGCAGTTGGTGGTGGCAGCATGCCAGCTCCACGGCTTACACTTACTGCCCACAGGCTCCTGCAGAGACTTCACTGCACTGTTATTGCCAGTTCTTCTACCCCTACCTTTCCTGATAAACTACATGAAAGTAGTGGTGTTTGATGCAAATGAGGAATAGAGCCTTATATTTGGTCAGAAGGGCCCTCACCTAATGGCCTGAAGGAGAAGGCAGCTGAGGGCCATGGTTTGTAGGTGCTCAGGGTTTTTGAGGTGGCATGTTCTGCCTCCTGGTTACAAACAACTCCAACACCCCATGCCTTTCCTTGGCACACAGGCCCTCCAGATAACAAACCTATTTAATGGCAGGAGTTTATTTGTCCAAATTGGTCATAGGTCAGTGCTATAAATATTAACCTTTTTAATATCATGGCTCCTCCTTAGCATTTTCTCCTTTCATCTTCCCTATCGGAGTCAATCTGAGAAAGAAAGGGATGGTTCCTGGCACAGGTTAAACCTCCCTTTTAACAGCTGAGGATGTGAGCCTGTATGTCTGATACCACCTAGGAAAGGAACTTCTGTCAAAAGCAGACTTTCCTATTTAATTCAGTCCTCCATCCTGCTGCCTAGGCAATGAGTGTGAGATTCCTCTGAATTTTCTTGGATGAATGGTTAGACCATGCTGGTTTGCAAACTTACTGAAAAAAAAGGAGGCAGGGCTGTGTTTTCATTTGCTTGTATTGTTTTAAGCAAGTTGATATGTTCCTCAAACAAAAATGGTCTTTGTTTTATGCATAACAGTAAAAGAGGTTGGGTGGCTGAGGTTCTGCAGAAAAACCATCAGGAATTACCCTGTCTGGTTTTTAACCTGTGTCACCTCAGCAGGACAGAGGTTCTTTGTGACTGATTCATATGTTGATAGTGCCATAGTTCATGTTCTGTACATCAGGTTTTGGCACCATCAGAAAAGTTCTAGTGAAACATTTTTGTGGGAGGCAGAATGGGAGGCACACAAGAATATGGCTCTCCCCTGTCTTGGTGAAAGAAATGAAAAGTATCTCCCATAAAAAAAGAGAAACTGGCAGTTCTCAAGAATGTAATGCAGTCTGTCTGTGCGTCTGCCCTGTACTGTGTTCTGAAACACTAAAAACTCTTTTTTCTTTTTTTTTAGAATCAAGACAATCTGTATAATATTTACAGCCTTCTTTAACACATCAATGAGTGAGTCACCACACTTATCTCACACCTTGGTCCCTGACAGCATCGTCTGAGGCACTGTGCAGTGCCACATTACTCAGAGCAAGGACAGGAGATTCAGAACCAGGGCTAGCACTGGAGGACCAGGTCAACGTCTGGATGCCGAGTAGCGACGATACACACTTACAGAAGAAATCCTGCTGAAGTGCAGCCTGAATCTCTGAGTTATACTCTTCTTAAATTGGGGCATATTATTAAAGATCTGGGGACTCTTGGTGCAGTTTTTGTTTTTAAAGTAAGTTTTGGGCAAAACCCAAATAGCTTCAGCTTGACAAGTCAATGTTGCTTTTGAGCTGTTCATCCCACTTGTAACTTGACTGGTAGCAAATTCTATTTGAAAGACTATTTTAATGTGATACTTTACACTATTCCACCAGATCAGTAGTCACCACACAGAGCAGAAAGAGTTGAAAAACAGCTCTGAAACTGCATGTTGCTCTTGTCTGGAGTACTCCTCAGACACAGCTCAGTATCCAGCTGTGTCAGTGCACCTTAATTTGGGCTTTTGTTCCTGTGCCTGCCTTATCTGGAGATAATAGCCAGTGAAATTATTGTAACTGTATTTGGGGAGGTCTAATGTCAATCAAAGAACAGGATACTTTCACATACAGAACATTTTACTGAAAGGATTGTCAAGCATTGAAATGGTTTGCCCACGGAGGTGGTTGAGGCACCATCCCTGGAGGTATTCAAGAGACAAGTTGACCTGGTGCTCGGGGATATGGATTGGTAGTGGATTAGTGTTGTTTTGAGTGTGGTGTGGGATTTATCTTTTTGTTGTTGTTTCTTTGTGAGTTGTATGTGTGGTTTTGGTTTCTTTGGGGTTTTTGTTTGTTTGTTTGTTTTTTCATTGGTTCGATTGGATGATCTTAAGGGGTCCCTTCCAACCTAGGTGATTCTGTGTTTCTGTGATTCTGTGATTCAGCAGATAGGAGCTTATGATAAATGTAGCTAATTCTTTTCTTCTCTAAGAAAAGAACACACTCTAATCTCTTCCAGAACAAAACCAAAGTGCAGTAGTCTGTGCTGAAAATTATGTCTCCAGTTCTGTAAAACTTTGCCACAGAACCTAATAGTGTCATTAATAGTAATAGCAACAGTGTTATTAGTTATTATTTATCCTACAAAAATATTAACTGTATTAGGTGTGGTGCAGATATCTGCCAAAACCTGGCAGAGCTGAAGGGATAACTTGTAATTCCAGTATGAAGGGAAATCAACAATTGGCAAGAGCAAATTAATAAAATTATTTCGAAGTATAATAAATTGAGTTGTCAGAGAAGGACCTTATGATATACTTATGATACTTATGATTTGTTATTGTAAGCATTGAACAAAGTAGATACCATAGCAAGAGAAAGAATTAAGAAACAATATAAGAGAATTCAATGAAGTGGTTCTCTGGGTATTTAAAAGGAAAATATCACTTGTAGGGAGACACAGAGAGGACACAAATATACTTGTTTTAATATCTGAAAGAAACAAAGGCTGGGCATTGATTATAATTGGTGTATTGCTCTAGAAAAAATTACATTTTTTTCAGGCACAGCAGAGAGAGTAGAAATTGAAATGTGAGCTAATAAAGTCCTGAAAAGGCAAAGAGAGATGGCAATGAAAAGAGACATTTTATTAATGATATGGAGAAAAATAGCAGTCTCTAAAGATAGAGGAAATCATGCATAACATCTAAGTAGCAAGCTTGGATTGACAAGATGTTGTTGGTGTTCATAGTATCTGTGAAATGAGGGAGTAGAGGTATCTTTGAATGAAGTTTAGGAATTTTTACTTGACCCTGAATGTAAATTTTATCTCAGACATATGAAGCCAGACCCAGAGAAGGTCTGCAATTGGATGAATTTGTATAAGTGAAAATGAAGATGGAGAGGAATCTTGGTGATTTACTGCAGAAATTTTTGGGGTATCTTGAATAAAATTTGAAGAGGCATTTGAAATGGTAGCAAAATTAGAATACTATGGAAACATAGAAAATAAGAGAAAGACAAAATTAAAAAAAAAATAATGTTAGCTCGGGGGCTCAAGTTCCTCTAATAGAATAATAAAAGTAAGGGTAGAATATTGATTCTGAACTTTGCCAAAGAGAAAGTTATGAAAGACATTGAGGACATACAAGGTTTTTGTAATTTGATAGGTTAGTGTATGAGTTTTTCCCTGACATGAGAGAAAAATAAAGCACAGCTTAAGAGTTTTCAAATTTACCTTCAGGAGCCAGAAAGTAAGATTTAAGTCAAAGAAAGAAGGAAACATGATGTGAGAAAAATAATAACATATTATATATAATTTAATTCCACTGGCATAAAATTTCTGTCCATTGTTCCTCCTGTTCCTAACCTTATCTTGCTTTAAATGTCATTCCATGGACACACTCTATACTGTATCATTTGCTGAACATTTTCATGTCTTCTGAAGGAAAGTATTTTTATAAAAAGACTAAGCCAGTTTATAAATTCTGAATCTCAAAAATTTTATATTTTGGAGTAAAAGAATTTTTATTTCAATGAAATCTACCACGAAGATTTTGTATCCAAAAATGTTCTTGAAAGCTGAACTTCTATTCAACTTCCAAGCAGAAGCTGTGAACTTTTGTTTGTAAAACAGGGCGGAGTATCTGGTTGACTTAATCTTCCAGGTTTTACAGTATCTTAGAGTTTTGAGGAAATAGTTTTATTGGTGCATCTGAATGACTTGCTTGTCAAGCTTCTACCATGACTATGACTGCTGAATACCTGGTCATGTAATATTTGTGTTCTCCAGCAAAATGTTTCTATTCCCTAGCTAATTTTACTCTAGTTATCAAGGTGTAAATGACCTGCAAGTACTCCAGCCCCATCAAAGGGGCTCCAGCCCCATTGTGGTCCTCAAAGAAATTACTCTGGTTTATCACTGTTTTTCTTGTACTTGGGGACCTAAAACCAGATGAAGTACCCAAATGTGGTCTTAAGACTGCTGAGTACTGTCACTTTGTTTGATCTGCTGATTATGCTGCTGTTATTCCTGTTGATTGTCTTACTTTACAATGTCATGCTGGTCCAGGGCCTTTTCTGCACATTGTCTTCCTAGATTCTCAGTGCTCAATGTGCAGCACCGTCAGGCAGTGTCTGCATTTATCCTTGTTTAATTGCATAATGTTCTTTTTGGGCCATTCCCATGGTCTGTCTTGGTCTCCCTTAATGGCAGCCTTACCTTCCAAGTAGATTAATTTTTCATTCCAATTTGGTGGCATCCACAAAACTGGTAAACAAGGATTCATTGCTTCTATGTCCTTGTTAAAAATGTTTGAAACAGGACAGGGGTCAGGATAGAACATGGTGATACTCCACATGCTACTCACCTCCAGACAGAGTTCGGCCCATTAACCTCTAAGTCTGATCATTCAAAGAATTTCCTCCATTGAGGAGCATTTATGCCTTTTTATTTTTTTTTCTGATGTAAATATAATGGTTCATGAGCATTTGTGTCATCCTCATTACACCTGATGGCACTTCTTTTGTCCTCACCTATGTTTTGCTCCAGTCCTTAGAGATGTGCCAATGAACATAACTATTTTCTCTTCTTCGTAATCTTATGTCTTCCCTTCTATTTCCATAGCATGTCTTTTTCACTCTTGGAAGACTACAGATTTCCATGTTCTTTGAACAACTTCCCATATATGCAGTGCCAGCTACAAACTTTCAAGTATCTGTGGCTGAAAAAAATAACTGGGTCTTATATGAGTATGACTACCTCATTCTTTCCCTATTCTTGAACCATATTTGATGCAAAGCCTTTTCCGTTTCAGTTCCAGCAAAACTCTATAAATGTCTTTAAGCTTTCCAGAAATTTTTTATTCAACAGGGGGAATTCAGAGTGATGGAAGCAATTCTTCACACAGTTTGTACACCTATTACAAAATGGTCTTAAGGAGTTCTTGAACACTGCTCCCCTGTCTTCTCTCCTGCAGCACAGTCCTAACAGTGCTGACATTTGACTTTTGTCTGGCTGCAGCTTCCAGCTCAAGTGGTACCTTACTGAGCCCAGTCTAGTCTGGATTTCAGACCGTATCTTAGACATAGGTCTGGTACCTGATCTTCTTTTTGTATATCACTAATACACTGACGTTTCCCTAAAGCTATCAGCCTTCTTTCTTTGATGTCCAGATTTGGAATTTCCTTACACAGCAAGTCTAATTCTGTATTGTAAGCAAGGAGTATTAAAAATGCTCTCGCACTCCATGCCATTGAGTCCTTTATCAACTTGATTATTGTCTACTTCCCTGTACTCTGAAGTATAACACAAGTAATAAAAAGGGGCAGGGAGAAGGATAGAGAGAAGCGGGGAGGGGAGGGAGTGAATGAGAGAAACGATTTTATATTTTACAGTATGCTATGAAAATACAACCTTGCATTTTTAACATAATGAAAATCAGAAGCACCAAGCCCCATTTTGGTTGGAGTTTGTATCTTCACAGTGCTGTAAATTGAGTCTATTCCAGCTAAAAAATTGTTCTTTTGTAAATCCCACTATTCTCGAAATTTTAAGTATTTCATATTCAGAGACACTTTTTCTATAAAGGGAAATCAATGTGTTTTTAAGGAACTGTACTTTGAAGACTGAGAGTGTTTTGCAGGGCATTTGAAGAAGAGAAACTGCAGCACTAGCAACAGCTCATGAGAATCACAACAGGCAGTAATACTAGGATGGTTAGAGCTCTGTCTTGTTGCTAGGTAAAGACTGAGCATCTTTGTGAAATTATAAGGAACACTGCATTTAGTTTATGTTATTCTGGACTGCATTTTGCTTCAGGCAATTATATTTTAAGAAGAGAAAATGTCTTAAAAATAGTTGGCTACAAAATTGCTATAGTAAATCATTTACATAACATTCAATGTTATATCCAACAAAGAAAGGATGGTAAACATAAAAAACACTGATATATCAGCTACTCCAAATATTTAGTTAGACATCATAGTTTTGTTTAAAGTGGGCATGTTTGTATGTACACAATATGCATGTTTGTAGTTTTAAAAATATGTCTATCAATCTTATATACAGGGTAAATGAGGACTGGAAAGCTAACAAATTTTAAGACAGCAACAAATTCCATAGAAATAATGTACAACCAGTCTGTAGTCTATTGAGGTCTTTTTCTTTCAGGTCTTTGTGACTGAAAAGCTAATCAAACCAATCAATGCATATCTCTTTATAAACCATTGAGAACTCAGTATGATTTCAGCAGTGCTATATTTGTCCTGAAAAGAGGGAAACACATAGAAGACACTGCTTGTATTACTTAGATTGCTTTTTGTGTAATTATTTTTACTTAAAAAAACAACTTTTCTGGCAGAAATGCATACATGTGACTGTAGGTGGCATAGCAGTATAATTCACTGCGTTACTCATGTTACATACTTTGACATATATTGTCTTTTCTTTGGAGACAACAGGTCTCCAAACCTTTAAAATGCAACATTTAAAATGCAAGAGAAATAGGTCCTTGTAGCTAGCAAAGAACTGGGGATTTTGTATCTAAGGCAATAGTGGCAGCATATTATATAGTGTGATCATTTCCATCACATATTGTCAAACTCTACATGTTTACTTGCAAAAATTACACTCAATGAAATGAACAACAATTTAATAGGCTACCAGAATATAGATATCTATATCTACATATAAAGCAATATCTTATATATACATATACATATACATATACATATACATAAATATATATTTAAAATTACTGAATAGTTCCATGAAATGATAAAGTTATTCTAAAAAGTAGTAATATTAACAAATTCTATATTACTAAAAGTAAATCTAATTAATCTAGAATTTTTACTAATTACCTAGTAAAGGCAGAACTAATATTGGGGAGGCATTTATCCAAGCGGATGTTTACAAATACTTCCATAGTTAGCAAGTTAAATTTTAGACATACTGTTTGGCTTTTACCTTTAATTCTATCAGCTTCCCAAGGTTTTAAAAAGTAGATTATGAATATCTGATTTAAAAATTTCAAATTCATTTTTCAAAGCTGTAGATATACTCTACCAATTCATCTAGAACTGAACCTTCAGTATCACCAACCACGTTGCTTTTTGGGAGGGCATTTGAATTTAAAAAAAAGGAATCTTCATTCACAGAGGAAATGAGATAAACAATAATATTCATTGAAGAATAATATAATAATTTTAAAAATTATAAATTCATATTATATGAATTTTTATATTAATAAAATTAAACAGTGGTAAGATCATTGTGTGCCTGTCACAGAATTCCAGAATCACAAGATGATATGGGATTGGAAGGGAGATCATCTAGTCCAACACCCCTGCTAGAGCAGGTCTACCTAGAGTAGATTGCACAAGGTGGCATACATGCAGGCTTTGAATGTCTCCAGAGATGGAGATTCTACTACCTCTCTGGGCAGCCTATTCCAGTGCTCTGCCACAATCAAAGTAAAGAAGCTCATCTTTATGTTTAGATGGAACTTCCTATGATCAATTTTGTGCCCGTTACCTCTTGTCCTATCATCGGCACCACTGAAAAGACTGGCCTCATCCTCTTGACATCCTCCCTTTAAGTATTTATAAGCATTGATCAGATCCTGCCTCAGACTTCTCTTCTCCAGACCAAAAATACCCAAGTCCCTCAGCCTCTCCTCATAAGAGAGATGCTCCAGGCCTGGGCAGTTCCCTGTCCTTCTTGAACTGGGGAGCCCAGAACTGGATACAGTACTCCAGATGTGGACTCACCAGGGCAGAGAAGAGGGGAAAAAAATGGGTATGGAGTGTGTATTGGGTACAGTTGTGAAGGTATTAGCAAAAGGGGGCTGCAGGGGTGGCCTCTGTGAGAAAAGACTGCCCTTTGCTGGACGCCTCTGGCTTAAAAGTGGACTCACCACAAGACACAGCTGAGTCCATCAGCTAAGTTGGTGAAAACATATTTAAGGACAGAAAGTACTACAGGGAGAGAAGGCCACAAAAAGGAGTGAAAAACAGCAGAGGGAACAGAAAGGTCAGAGGAGGAGGAGGATGTGTGCCATGGCAGAGCAGATATTCCTTCCTGTCTGTGGAGGACTTGCACCAGAGCAGATGGATATTGTTGGAGGAATTACTATGCATGAAAAGCCCTTGCCAGAGCAAAGGAAAAGTGTGAGGAGTAGAAGAGTGAAACTGCTCTCTGCTGGTCATTATGCCCTCTTGTCCTGCACTGTTCATTGCCTCACTGAATCGACTTAGCATAACCTGCCATGATAACATGAGGAAAGGAGAGTCTGGATTAAAGAAATCCCCTGGGAAAAGTGAAGGAAAAGTATTTTCCCTATGTTTTAATGTCCCCCCATACCTGATCAAGTAATTAAATATACATATTAATTATCAATAAATTTGATTAATTTCCAAAAATCAGGTAATTGTTCTCCATTTTTTTTTGTCTTGACACCTTTCATGTTCTCACTCTTACTGTTTTCTCCCTGAAACCTTCTGAGTGCTAGCTCTGAGTGAGCTAGTCGAGGGTGGAGTTTGGCTGCCAGTTGGGTCCAACCCACCACAGAGGAGAAGGCAGGCTGGTGCAAAGCCTGAGCTTTGGCAACTCCAGACACATCAACAAGTGCATAGGAAACTGATAGCTTATTGCAGCTCTTGTTAAGGGATTTCATAACTACCATAATTTTTGGCATGCTGCACTGTCAGTGATGGTGAGATTTCACTACAGACATCCTTCTTCCTTAAAAAGGATATAGCCCCTAGCAGGTAGATCTCTTCTGTAATTAACCACTGATGAGCTAGCAGCCTATTTGGGCTCAAAGAACTTTTGTTCCAGTTGTCTATTTTAAGTCAGCACTTTGGACTCCCAAACTGTGATTTTCAGCACCTGGAAAGAGGCATACCAAAAATCACACTTTGGAAGTACAAATTTTTGTAGCAGTAGGTACGAAACTGGATCACATACATATAGAGGCTTTGCCAGTGGTTATTTGTTATATCAGATGAACCTGATATTCTGTGTGCATGCACTACTAGTAGTAGGATCTGAAAACACCACTAATAGTGGAAACTGACTAACAACTATCAGGTCCAGAGCAGGGGCAGAGGGAAACACATCCTTTATATATTACTGGAATTAATTTTCCGTTGTTTATCAAAATTATTTTGATGCAGTAAAAGAAAGATACACACATTTTAAGAGGACATTTTAAACTAGAAGTAATTTTTAATTATATTTATTTTCAAAATTTTTTTCAAAACTATTATACATACACAGGAAAAATAAACCCAAACTAAAGTACAAAACACTCACAAGGAAATACAAACCAAATTATATTAGTGAACAGACTTGTTAATTTAAGAAGAAATTTAGAGGAAACAAAAGATGTCACTAGAAAAAACACCTGCGAGAAAATAGCATGAATATTCTTGCAGAAACAGAAATATAGTCATAGGTAAGGGAGGGAATGGAAACCAGCTGTCTGATGTGGTTATTCTAGAAGATCTACAGAAAATCCCTTGTTTGAACATGTTATAGCAAAATATATAGAGTGAGATCTGAAAATGTGTTCTTCAAATGATATAAACTCTCAGCAACCCATAACCATTTGTATCTGTCATAACAGCTGAAAGCAGAATCAGCCAGAAAGGCAAGACAAGACCCAGATGCCACTGCTAGAAAAAAATTCAAAGCATATCATCTGTGTCTTGTGCCTGCCAAGCTCAACTCTTTAGCGGTGACCAGCTCAGTCTTGGAATAGAAAGAGAACTACAGAGATTAGAGAGCCTTATAATGTTCTTGCTTATAGATAACTACATAAAGAAATGGCCCAAAGAATTTAATATTGTTTGTTGATATTGAAAAAGGAGAGTGTGTCTAGAAAATTCCTTCCTTTTTACAAACACTGTGTGTGTGCATGCCAGGTAGGATTCACATACAGATATAGAGTTTCACATGTGATAGATGATCATGCTCACCAAAAAATGTTCAGTGCTGTTACTTTCTGTACCCCAAGAACTTTTCTCCTGCAAAATATGAACAAAAAGAAAGAGAAATTCAGATGCATAATTTGCAATATGTTTTCATTGATGAGGGCAAGTTATTTTTTATTTTCTCTGACTCATTAATCCCATGTGATTTCTTATGCAAGATCAGCAGCAACATCTGTAGTTAAGGTTGCATACATGTTCTCATTCCAATAATCACTTTTCTTCTAATAGCTTCTAATCTTATGCAACTTTCACTTTTTCTTTTAAAATATATCAAGCTTCTGCTCTGTTAGAAAAAAAATTGCCTCATGGATGTTGGAGAATAAGTAGTTCAGCATTTTTTAAAATGAAGAATTGTTTTTCTGTATTCGGATGATTAAAATAATCATCCAATAATCATCCCAGCTATCATCCATATGAGGGATTCTGCAGCTAGGGAGACATAATAGCATTCTTTAATTTCAGTAACAACAAAAATACCCACACAAACTACAAGATATAGGCTGAAGAAGACAGAGACCCACTAAATCCAAAGCAGTACACTGTAATTATCTCACAATTTACATGTAAACCCAATATTATCAGAGTATTATTCTGCCATGTGATTTAAGATTATATGTCAAATTTTCTTGTAATAATAATTTAATTGTGATATTTTATGAATTCTGAATAATCAGGACAGTCTATTGATCCATTTCTTTAAAAGGTTTTCTAGGTTTTCAGAATCTCCAAAACTTTCAAAGGGTCTTAGAAACCTTACTTAAGCATGACATTTGTTAGAAAGACATTCAGTTGACAGTGATAGTAGTCTTTGCCACTCAGCCACTATTGCCACACACAATAATCAGAAGACCACTTAAGAAGACAAATGCCAGTCATAGACAACTTTGCTTTTTAATTACTATTTTTATCCACACATGGTGCAGGAGCTGTCTGCTTCTTACAAAAATGCACACTTAGAGGTTTCAGTTCAGCAAAGTCAGTTGCAGTAAATAAAAGTACAAGAATTAATTTGTCCAACCCAAAGACAACTAAAAAAATTTGTGCAGAAAAAGGAGGGGTGAAGCCCCTGAGGCTTACCTGATCTGAGATGGAGACACAGTACCAGATGTGATGGTAATGTGCCTGCCAGATCATAAGGCCCCTTTGTGCCTGGAAAATAAGCAGCCAACCTTCCACTGGCTGCTAAAACCACACACCATTTTTTCTTGTCAGCTCAAGAAATTTGATCAAATGCTTCTGTCTTAAAAAATAAACAGCGATTCCTGCCCATACCAAACTTTTGGGCAGCATGCCTATCAATGAGTGTAAATAGGAAGGTTTTCAGACATGTGAAACCAGGAGTCCACGCATATGAAGTCCAAGAAAATAGATTACTGATAATGAAGACCATAGCATTCAGAGCATTTTGCAACCTTTTGATTATGTTAGCTCTATTTAAAATAATGTTCCGTTTCTTTAAATAAGACTTGAGTTCTTTTTCAAAATATATCAATATGTGTCTACCATATTAATTTCCTAAACCACTTTGTTACATGTTTGCACATTGTTAAAGGAGGATTTTCTATCAGAAATTTAATATTGATACCATCATTTGGTTACCCCTAAATATATTGCTGTATATGCAACATATTTGTCAAAAAAGAAATAGAGCCTAAAGTATACCAAAGTAACTTGTTGAAGGCCTAAAAAAGGTTCTGTGCCGGATGTGATGACAGAAACATCATCTTTGCTTTTTACCTAGACTGTGCATAAACAA
>JAOXNG010000001.1:127882936-127906358 GCA_028566535.1 Scolopax minor | reverse complement strand
AGGTCAGAGGTTTGTTTTCATGTCCTATTAATGTGCTCTTGAACTTGGGTTTAATCATTATTTTTTTTGTGGCCAAAACCACAGCACAATCAACAGACGTTAAATTGAAATAAGTAGATAAGAAAAACAATATTATCTCAAAAACATTTATCCAAACTATTCAGTGAGCATCTATGTATAATTAACATAATTTTGAAATAAAATCTAATTTACAGGCAGTCTGCTAACCAAAACCAAAACAAAACAAAGCAAACCAGATTGCAGTTAAAGAACATTTGGGGGGTAATCCATCTAGGGCTCTGATCTGTTCCAGAGTGCTTTAAACTCTGTTACCTTTACTCCTTCCTGCTGAAGATTGATCTGATCTCTGACACCAACAGCTGCTCAAAACTTTTTGAGCTCATTATTTACCAGTTTAATCAGTAACAGCAGTGCACCACTGGACCCTGTGTAGTCCCGTGTTCCATGATCTTTTCTCTGCTCCACCACAAGCCTCCCTAAATCATGCCTTCATCTGCTTTGCATAATGTTACCACAGGGTTCATCAGGTACAGAGGTCACATTGGCCACTACACCATAGATGAATGTTGTCCGGAGGATTAAAGTATTTTTCATAGCAAACAGATAAGCATTGCCATTCTTTTCATGTCTTTTCATGCTTATTCTTCAACTTTTTAGAGCAGAAGGTCATAGAAAACCTTTAAGCTGAAATATTGCCTTAAACTGTTTAATTGTGATTTTTAATGGGATATTGTGGGTTGTCCGTGTACAAAGGCCAATATAGAAGAAAGAAAAAAAATCTCTTCCAAAGAAGCCTATTTTTTTCAGATATTGCGACTGTTGAAAGATCTAGCTAGAGATTGAGGTGAAGGAAGTGGCTGAGGAGAAGTGACAGACAGCAGTCTTTCAATTGGCACAAAAGCAGAAGTGGCTCACTTTGGGATCCTTTCACAGGGGGAGAGGTCGCAGTTGTCCAAAAAAAAGAGGGTCTCTTATCAAGAAGCCAAGTTGCTTATATTCTGCTAAGTTGCTACTATTAATTTCTAATAAAATACTCTCTAAAGCAAAGAAAGGTGTCCCTTGATGCTATCGCATACCTTGAGGGTTTTTTTCCATTTCAAAGGAAACCTTATGAGTCACTTGCATGAAACCACATCTTTCCAGCTTATTAAGGCTTCATATAAAGAAATTCTACTTCAGAAAAACTAACTCAAGTTGAGTAACATGATAAAAAAATAGATTTATTTGCCTTTAAATAAAGAGTTCTTCTTCAAGGCTTTATACATTAATCCTAAGAAACAATATTTTTTTCATTTGCATATTTCTCCTAAAAAAAATCCATCTAACCAGAACATCAAAATTTATTTTTTCATCTCTAAATAAATATATTTTAAAATATATTTATGTGTATATTAATTGTTTAAATATCCTCCTCTATTCTCATTGAGGGACTTGTGTAATGACATTACAGCAAGGAAATGATAGGAAAGAAAGGATGAGGTTGGGTTTCTTTTTCAGATAAATTGATCACTCACTCCTAAGAGCAGGTGTTTGGCACATAGACTTGATTACTGCAGAGCGTCACTGATTTCCACATTTTTCTGTGCATTTCTGTTGCATTTCCAAACATTTAAAAACAATCTTGTTTGCAGAAAGAGGAAGGTTTTCTTTTCAAAACGAAAAAACCAAGTACACCTAATCACAATAAGTTTTATGTTTCATATTCTTCACCAGTAACAATTTATCTGTATTCATCACAGTTTATTTTTTCTCTTTTTTTAAAAATAAAATTTGACATAGATTCAGCAAAAAAACCTTATGTTACACTATGTGGTGGTATTCCAAATTGAGGATGGGTATAGCTCCAAAGGAGAGTCTGCATTAAAATTGAGAATCAAAATTTGCCATTTTGGCATTCACAGCTGGATGGGTCTTGAAAAGCTTTGCACAGCTGACTGAATTCAAGGGCATCTTAACATATGCACACACACAAATACATCAGTTTTTCAAAAGAAGGCATTTAATAACTAAACCTGTAGGTTTAATTACAGACAAAAATGTCACGTGGTAAATCTCCCTCTGCTGGACAGTCATTATGTGACTCCGTTTGAACACTACATAATGACCCTGGTGGTCTTTTGCCCTTATGGAATGAAATAAGCTGCAGTTTTAAGGAGTAGTCACTTCTGTCTCCCTCCCTCCTCTTTCCTTTTCCACCCTCCCTTTCTGTCTCTCCTTTTTGTTGTCATCTGACCAAGCTTATGATGAATGTGGGTCCCACTGTATAGTCTCTGTTTTGTTGAATCTTTCTTTCTAATATTAAACCCTTTTGTCTTTCTCTGTGGGGATTTCCTTGTCTCCAAATATCTTCATGAAGTCAAAAGTTGTTAAATTATTTCACAGACAAATTTTGCCAGTGTGCTGCCCAGTTTGCACACTAAAAGTAAAATTGATTTTCCTTTCTTCTATGTGTTGATTAAAAAAACTATTGAAAGACAAATGTCAGATTAAGTCAGATGGTTTCTCCAAAAGGGAGAAATTAGCAAATGTTAGGATTTCTGTATAACCATTCTTCTAGTCCTAGATTCTACATGTATAGTACACCCCACAAATTTCCCCTGAACGAACACAAATGTGTAAATATAAGAAGCTCTCCATACAAAACAGGACAAGTCTAGGTGCCAGAAGGACAACATAGAACATCTTGACATGCCTTTCTTTTTATACACCATCTACTCAAGAGAGACGGAAAAAAAGTTGTTCAATTCTCATAAAGAGAGAATTTAGGAAGTAATGGATGGAGATCAGTGGCTAAGGAACTTAAAGGAACTGACTTGTATAAAAGAAACTGCATATAACAGATCTGGTCATGAATTTAAAAGTTTGAGGATCCACATATGTTTCAGAAACATGAAAGAGCAGTAAAAATGCTGTCAGATGTTACCATCAACAGTTGCTTCAGTAAGAACCTGTACTTTAGCATGCCTAACCTAAAACAAAAGTTAAAAATTGAATGATAAAACAATATGTTTCTCTCTTGCAGTTTCTTCTTCCAAACTTCCTACTTTCTACAACAAAGTCTTAGGCTGTCACTTTTGACCAGGTTTGTTTTCAATACATACAACTCACCTTGTTCTCCTGCACTCAGGCTTGTCCATCTGAGTGTTCACTAGTTTTATCTTGTTGCTTTTTTTTGCCTGATTCTTTGCCTGGCATGTTCAACTCTCTTCAAAGTGTTGCCTTCAGGTCGATCCAGTTGTTCATTATAGGTCAGAACTACAAACTGGTGGTGGAAAGTCATACTGGTTCTTTAATATTAGCAGCCATGAGTCCATTAAGGTGACCTTAACTGTTATTAATAAGGGCAAGAGAGAAAGTACAAACGTCTGAATTGCATATTTTGATTTTAGCGGCAGTTGATTCAGAAAAATAAACAAAAAATATGATAGAAATATTTTGTCCATTTTATCTTTTAAAATATTATTATTCCTATGTAAAGGGAAATCCAGCCTCCAAGTGGGAATAATAACTCATTCATCAATGTTTCTATACCTGCAATAAATTAACCAGGTAATAATAACTTGATGCAGAAACTGCAAGAAAATGTCCAATAGCAATATATGAAAACAAACTGTAAAAAAGAACATAAATAGCTCAATTATTTTATATTCATATCTTGAGGCAGAGTGAAAAAAGATTGGAATCAGGAACTGCATTTCTTATTGTGTGTGGACAGAGTGGACATAGCAAGAATATAAGTGTAAATAAACAATGAGAGATTTGAGCCATAGAAGACTGCAGGGAGTGAGTGCCTGGTAGAGGGAAAGCTGTGATGACAGTTATCACACCAGCTTGTCTGCTTTTCCTCCTGTTCATTAGAGGAACTAAAAGGGACCTCGAGGCAACTTTGGCCATCCTGGTGTTTGACCATTCTTCCCTCAGCTGAGAATTATCCTAATAATTTTGCTTCTGAACCAACAAAGTATACCCCTGGAGTTCAGTGATGCTTAGCTTGAAACTGAGATAACTTGTATCACAACAAAATACTTGTAGTGCAGGGACAGTAGTATAGATACCTCATAATATGCTGGCTGTAAAAGATATGGTACACTGGGCTATATTTTGTTTGTGAGCAATCCTCTATTGCACAACTATACACAAAGTTTGCCTCTGGAGCTAAAAAACTTTTTTTACTGTTCATGTGGGCTAGATAAAGTCCATAAGCATGAAGACCCCATTTTGTCATAGCCTTCTGCAGATCCTTTAAATGGGAGAACTTGCATATGAGCTAAAAAAAAGATACAGGGGAATAGAAGGAAACAAATTTTGCTCTAATCTCCCACTGTTATCTGAAGGTTTACCAGGATGCAATTTCATTTACTGTCAATTAGAATTTGTCTTTTTTGCCATGATAGTACCTCTGAATTTCTGTCTGTTCATATAACACTATAAGAAGTTTTGAGATAAGAATATGGTAATAAGGTAATAATGCACAGGAAATACTTTTTTTTATGGTTTTATTGCAGGGAGGCAACTTCATTATTCCTGTATAAACACCACTGTTTTTCTTATTGTCATTATCGAATCCCCTCTTAACAAAAGTAAGATTTCTTGACACATTTTCTACACAACCCCATTGTCTTCCTTTGCCACCATCTCTATACTTGAAGCTGCTTACCGTAATTACAGGCACATCATACTTTGCAATCAATACCTTACTGGAGAACTTTAACAGGACATGTACACCTGTTCTAATCTTAAAAAGAAAACAATACAGGATAGAGGACTATTGCTTGTGTTTTGGGAGGTTTTTGTTTGGGTTTTTTTCCCCAGAGCCAGACAATGTTTAAGCAAAAATTCACGAAAAACCAAGATGTCATTTATTTATGGTACAAAAACATACATTAGAAATCCTTTAATTTATCAATATATAGACACTGTTTATTCAAATATCCACCTGGAAAAAAAACAAGCTTTGTATTACAAAGATTTTGATCAAAGCTTTTCATTGTGGAATCCATTTTGCAAGAAAAGTTATAATGCACAGTTAAACTGCATATTCATTAAAAATACTTATTTAACATATTATTTTACATAACATGGTAAAACCATGTAATTGCATATCTACACTGCAGTGTAGATGTTTGCATGTCTACAAAGCACACGGTACAAATCACATACTCATTTTTAAAAAGATCTGTGTCTCCTTGAATTACCTGCCTAACTACTTCACTGAGTCATTGCAACAATGCTATGTTCAACTTCATAAAGCTTCAAAATCTTATTTTCATAAAATTTATTTCTTAAACTTTTGGAGAATATTTTGAAATTTCTTAAGAATCTCCTAATAATTATTTTTTTCTTGGTAAAAAGGGGCTTTGAAATGAATGTCATGTTAGATATTGGAAATAGCTAGAACCTTAAAAAAATAACAAAAGAGAAAGACTAACAACCAAACACTCTCCTAGCTTATCAAGCTTTCTATTAAGTTATTTTTTGAATAATCAGTCCTTTCAGCAATGAGATAAGTGCTGTAAGATCAGAATGCTATTTACATAAATCCTTATTCTATTTCCCCCCTCTAAAACATCTGTGTGTCACGGACAAATTGATCTGCTTAGTTAAAATTCCACTATTACATGTAAGTTAAATATAATCATGCTTTCTGGCATTAGTGTTTCCAGTGACTGAGGATATAGTTAGAAACAAAAAAACCTATTTTTGCATTAATATTTTCCTCACTATCAGTGGATTTATGAATATGTAGAATCCAGTTCCAAGTTTTCAGTGTATCTGTACTTCAGCACATTTTATGAAAAATGTTAACAATTTTTTTTTGCCTAAATGACTACATTCTGGTAAAAGCCACTGGGAAAATGTCAGTTCATACTCATTCCAAATTGTGACATTGTTTAATTTTCTGCTAGGAAGAACAGAAAAAAAGGCTTCTGTTTGCTCCACTAGCAATCACAAAATAAATTCAATGGGGAACTCGTCTGCTGATGCTGCAAGCATACTACAAACACTTCATCCAACAGAAAGAAAGGTAACAAAAATACACTTTATTAGGTCAACACCTTTAGCTAAAACCAGGTAAACACATTCAGTTTCTGTCTATCAGAGAACAGCTTCTGACAAATCTTTAAAACACTAGAATGTAACACATTCATATTCTTTAAATTGTTAAATATTTGGCAGCATGTTATTAGCCTTCTATATACCAAAAATGTGCTTTGTTCTTTCCTTCCTGCTTTCATGTTCAGACATTTCAAACTACTGAAGCATATGTAATAATGATGCAAATGGTAAGAGTTTAAGATAGCATGTTATTGTTAGTATTCTAGCTTGTGTATATTCTTTTCACCATTTTGCATCATAAATGCTGCAAGGTGCGGGTTTATATTTTGAATGAACAACGTAAAAATCATAAAGTTAAAATGAAATTATGTTTTGCCTTTCTCTTTGATGATATTTTTCTACATAAGGACCTAAAACTTTGTATTGAAATTATGCATGTGCCTGCATTTTTTATTACTTCTGTTTGTTTTCATGGATTTAAATACTGTATATTTCCCCAAAACTTGGCAATATAATTTTTAGTTAAATTTTGCTGACTGATCAGAAATGTTGCATTTCTATGACTAAGAAAATGGGGAGTCACTGCAGTAGAGTACCATACAAAAAAGTCACTGGAGTGCCTTTATAGGGCAATGGATTATGGGACACCCTAATGATAAGAGGACAGTAGATAGTGCTTTTCTGTAGATTCGGAGACTGTCTCTATAAAGGCTCTGTTGAGATAGGAAAATCTTCTCTTAGACTCTTTATTTTCCCACCTTGCAAGATATACTTGAGATTGTCTAATGTTTTTCAGAAATTGAAAGGAAATGCTCAAGAAGTTATTTGAGAATATTTGTTATTTAATGCATTGAGCCAAGATATTTTTTGATTATGCAAAAATAATTATTTGGCAGGGTAACAGCTAGTAAATTGGCCTTCTTAGTATGGATATTGGCAGCAAAGCTCCACTGCACCTTTAATGCTGAATTTTTACTTTTATTTTATTTCTATTGCCTCTAATTATGGAAAATTGCTAACAGAGAAAAAAATAAAAAAATGGTTGTAAAATCAATGCTGTAGAAAATAGATTTTAAAGGACAACTTAAATGCAGTGTTACAAACACTTTTAAATGCTGAATTCTCATTGTTAAGTGTGAGAAAAGTGTATTAGCTTCTACTATCCTCCATATTACTAGACTAGCAGTTTATTAAGAACTAGTACAGAGCACTATTGAGGCTCTCCCATATTCTTTAAGTCATTCAGGTTGGAAGGAAGCTTAAAGATCACCTAGTTTCAATCCCCTTGTCAAGGGCAGGGACACTTCCCACTAGACCAGATTGCTAAAAGCCCCATCCAAGCCTGGCCTTGAACACTTCCAGGGATGGAATATCTGCAGCTTTTCTGGGAAATCTGTTCATAGTGAAAAATTTCTTCCTAATATCTAACCTAGGTCTCCCCTCTTTCAGTTTAAAACTATTATCCCTCAACCTATCACTACATTCCCTGATAAAGAGTGCCCCCACCATGTCTCCTAGAGGCCCCCTTTAGATATTGGAAGGCTGTTATAAAGTCTCCCTGGAACCTTCTCTTTTCCAGGCTGAACTACCTCAACTCTCTCAGCTTGTTCTCATAGCACAGGTACTCCAGCACTGATCATTTCTGTGGTTGGCTTTCTGGTCTGCCAGCTTACATTGCTGACTCATTTTGAGCTTCTCATCCACCAACATGCCCAAGTCCTTCTCAGGTCTGCTCTCAATACATTCTATGTCCAACCTGTATTTGTGCCTGGGTTTGCCATGACCCAGGTGAAGGACCTTGCACTTGGCCTGGTTGAACTTGATGAGTTTCATCCACGTCTCAGGCCTGTTTAGGTGCCTCTGGATGACATCCGTTCCCTCCAGCATTGCTGACTGCACCACACAGCTTGGTGTTGTTGGCAAACTTACTGAGGGTGCACTCAGTCCCACTATCCACGTCTCTGACAAAGATGTTAAATAGCACTGGTCCCACTACTGACCCCTAAGAAACGCTACTCATTAATAATTGGTCTGGGACAAGTTACACAATTACATTAGCAGTACAAACACCCAAACTTTGGACACTTATCTAAAATTAAATACATGCCCAAAATAGGAAATAAGCTGGGTACTGTACAGACAGTTGAGAAGAACAGAAAGTTATATAAAGTAGAACCATGATTATACATCAAATTAATTAATATACCTTCATAAAATATTCTCCTCTTGTGATAAGAAACATCTTTTAGAATTACATGCTGCATTTTGTAAACAGGAGGTGACAACTGATCAAAGAGAGAAAAAATGTTCCATGGTGTGGTGGGTTGACCTTGGCTGGATGCCAGGTGCCCACCAAGTCATTCTATCACTCTCCTCCTCAGAACAATAGGAGGGGAGAAAATTAGATGGGAAAAACCCTCACGGGTCAAGACAAAGGCAATTCAATAAAGCAAAGGCAAAGGCCAAGGCGATGTGTGGAGGCAAAGAAAAACAAAGGATTTATTCTCTATTTCCCACCAGCAGCCAGTGTCCAGGACACATAACTTCAGGACACATAGCAGTTGCTCTGGAAGACAAACATCACAATAACAAATGCACTTCCTCTTCCTTTCTCTAGGCCTTTATTGCTGAGCAGACATCACATGTTATGGAATATCTCTTTGGTCAGTTTGGGTCAGCTGTCCTGACTATGTCCCCTACCAAGATGTTGCCCACTCACAGCAGATGGGAAAAACAGATGTTGCTGGTGAAGGGGGAAGATGGAGAGAGAGCCTTGATGTTGTACAAGCACTGATCAACAATAGTCAAAACACTGGTGTGTTATCAACACTTTTTTAGCTACCAGTACAAAGCACAGCACTATGAGGGCTACTATGGGGAAAATTAAGTTGATATCAGCTACACCCAATAGAGATAGTAAATTTGCTATCTTAATTTCTTAATATTTTGTGTTAAAAGAATGAAGATTCAAAGAACTTGAGGTGTAATTCTGAGGTATAATTGCAGTTAACAGCTTTGAAACATCCTAGCATAATAATGCCCCATAACAATGTTTCAGAATAAAGTAAATAATTTTTAGAGAAGTAATTGAGAGAAATTAGCTCTGAATGCTTCCTTTTGCAGGTGTTACTTCTTCACCATATATAGACAGAAGGAAAACAAACAAACAGACGTTAAATTAAATCAAAATACAATAATAATTACTTAGAAGTTATTGTTTACTCACCCTGCAAAAGCTTCTGTATCCAATGTCAAAGTTATACAAAATAATTAACAATTTTTGTCCTCAATTAACAATTTTTAACATTTGTACAATAGATTGGAAATTAAATTTAAAAATGGAACAGTACAGTTAAAAAAAAAAAAAAAGCTGAAATGGCCAAATGGAAAAAGCAAAAGTAGAGGAGGACTAAATCCTTTGGAACTGACCATTGCCACTGTCTGTGATTGTTGGAGCCATGAAACAAAAGAGCATGATTATTTACTTACTATCTAATCTAAATGTGATTCAATAATTTCCCAGATCAAGTGCCTTTTCCTCCTTTTCCTACCATTTTATTTTCAAATTGAAGGTCAGAATATGCTTAAACTTTGTGTTAGAACAACAGTGAAAGCATCTGAATAAAGATTTAGTACCTTTAAGTTAAAAACTTTCAAAAATACTCGTTTTGTTTCATCTTTACAAAATAAGCTAATATGTGTAATGCATGTTTTACTCCTTTTTTTCTACTATACACAAATGATTCAGAAAGAAGAGTATGATTTCTAAAGTCTGTTCTTTGTTATTTTTCCTTTCTCTCATTATTATTCTCTTTAAAATGTTGAAAATAATTTGTGATTGATGATAAGAATCTATTGCTTGGGTTGTTTTTCTTTCATCTAATTATTTATGCATTTCTGTTCTATGAATTCTATTAAACTGATTTTTCCTGTTAAACTGTCTTTGTCTCAATCTATGAGTTTTCTCACTTTTACCCTTCTGGTTCTCTCCCCCATCCCACCAAGGCTGGAGTGGTGGGAAGCAAGTGGCTGTGTGGACTTGAGCTACCCACTGAGGCTAAACCATGACAATTTGATAGTGAAAGTGGCCATTTCCTCAGGAAGACCAGAAGAAAATTAGGTGCATTGTTTAATTTTAAGTAAAACCTGAAAATTACTTACTGATATCTTTTTTTCACTTAGCTCTGATAGAAGGTGAAGATATCATACAAATTGTCTCACTGTTTTTTAATCCATTGTTCTTTGTTCTAAAGGAGAAGATAAGTCTATCAATCTGTTTCTTTATGCCTGATCTCTTCTGACTGTTTCTAGCTATACCCTAGCTATACATTTCTGCCTATACATTGATCCTCCTCATTAATATTCTAAAATATTCCTTGTCAGAGTCATCAGTGTGATTTTATTTTGTGCTGTCACCCCTTGCAACTTTGGTTGTTTATTTTGAGCAGCCTCCACTGGTATGGGACTCTGAGGAGGACTCTGCCCTCCTCACACTGTGTGACCTGCAAAGGATATGCACCTCACAGGGGCACAACCTTCTTGTACATTCCCTCAGGATGCTAGTTTGGCTGTGTGCAATCTACTGTACATGAGATATAGAGGGAGATGCAGTGATCATGGACATGACTAACAGTCTTTTTGCTGCTATATTAGTACCTGTAAGCAGATTCCAAGGCCAAAGCTGCAAGCTCAGAATAAATTAATTAGTTATGTCTATGCAACATGTGCTTAAACCTATGGGGATTGTGTAAAATCCACAGAGATAGTGGGACCAACATATTTCTCACATGCACACTGACCTTACAGACTTCAAGGAGAACTGTATTAGTTTAATTTATTTCTCAGAAATATTTTTTTTTTTCTGTTCAATTTACAATATCCCCTTGCAGGCTGGTCACGGTAAGTTTTATAGTCATAGTATTCCATGGAGAGAGATTACATAGAGGAGTCTCTATATTCCCTTTGGAAGAAGGAGATGAATTTTTTACTGCACCATCAGAAACAGTTTAGGCTACTCTGTCTTTTCCAGCATACAGGTCATCTGAATATGCTGTTATTTATTCTTATTTCCTCCATGTAATTCATCAATTGATCCAAACAATACTGTTGGTACTTTCCAACTGTAACACCTAAGTTCAACCACAGAAAATTCACTGCTTCTCAGGAAGGAAGTGACAAAAAAGCCCAGCATGGGGTTCAACCACCTTCAGAAATCTGGGGGAATTTTCCTGTCCTACTTTAAGAACAATGGAAGAGTGTACAGTGAGTACTCAAGTAGTAATCTCAGGTAGAAGTCACCACTGGTCCTTCTTCAAGGAGATATTTAAATTATTGCTAGCCAGAGCAATATTTGCTGTTACTGTTAGCCAGGAGAAGGATCTGGGAGTCCTAGTGGATAGCAAATTTTCCATGAACCAGCAATGTGCCCTTGTTGCCAAGAGCGCCAACGGAATCCTGGGCTGCATAGGGAAGAGTGTGGCCACTCTTCGAGGTCGAGGGACATCATTCTTCCCCTCTACTTTGCACTGGTGAGGCCACAACTGGAATACTGGATCCAGTGCTGGGCTTCCCAATTCAAGAGAGACAGGGAACTACTACTGAGAGTTCAATGTAGGGCAACTAACATGATTAAGCGATTGGAGTACCTCCCTTACGAGGAAAGGCTCAAAGACCTGGGGCTCTTTAGCCTGGAGAAGAGAAGGTTGGGAGGAGACCTTATCTACATTTACAAGTATCTAAAGGGTGGGCTGGATGATGAAGCTGGACTCTTTTCAATGGTGTCCAGTGACAGGACGAGGGTCAATGGGCTCAAGCTGGAACATAGGAAGTTCCACTCAAACATGAGGAAGAACTTATTTACAGTGAGGGTGATGGAGCACTGGAACAGGCTGTCCAGGGAGGTTGTGGAGTCCCCTTCTCTGGAGATTTTCAAGACCCACCTTGTTGCAGTCGTGAGTGATGTGCTCTGGGCAATCCTGCTTTGGCAAGGGAGTTGGACTAGATGATCTCTAGAGGTCCCTACCAACTCTGACAATTCTGTGATGTCATTATTCCATGATTCTGAATCTACTTGATTTTGAATTCAGTCAAAAATTTGGGGTAAATGAAAGACAGGGTCAAAAATTTAGAGTTATAGAGAGATGAAGAAACTAATGTCACATCAAAATAAAGTGAAGAAAAATTTTGTGAAAATATTTGGATCTCGATGCCACAGTAGTTAAGGTAAAATTCTTATGCCAAACATGTTAATTTATTTAAGGAAAAAAGATGACATAACAAGATAATAGCAGTAAATGGGTAGTAAAACATGTTAAGAGGCAAGCAAAGATTTTTAGGTAAGTTAGTGTAATGCTGTCTTCAGTTAATCAGTAATAATTCAAATATGGATTATTTTTATTTTTTAATGATGCAAAAGAGGAAAGCTGAAGCAAAATTATAACAAATGTACATGTTTTAATTACCTGGTAAACATAGCTTAGACTAAACTATTGCAAGAATACCATCAGTACACAAGAACATCAATCACATGACAATATTTCTTGTTCAAACATTCTACTTATTCCAAGAAACCGAATTCTCCTTTCAGGTATAGCATTGCGATATCAGTAGCTAACCTAAAATAAATGATTTTTTAAAATAAATTTCACTTCCTTCTTTATTATTATTCCTTGGATATGGCAAATTAGTCACTGCATGTTGATAACTTATTTTAATTTTGTCAAATATGCTTTATCAGTATTTTTATACTTTTTACCCGGGGCTCTGTGTGTTCTTCTCAGTTAGAGGTTAATGTCTGTTCCCTTATCTTTATTTACATTACCTATCTGTCTTGAATTTCTCAGGCCATACAGCCATGATAGCTAGAATTTAATCAGATTCATACGGAAAGAAATTACTTAATCACTATGTTCATGGTATAATGTACAAATGGTGTATGATGCAATAGCATTCTCACGGGCTGACACTGGCCAGCAGCCGAGATTCTACACAGCTTCTTACTTATTTTCTCCCCCTTAGTAGGGTGAGGGGAGAAAACAGGAAAAAGAAAAAAAAGAAAACTTATGGTTTGAGATAAACACAGATTAATATGTGAATGAAAGTGGTGAGGAAAAAAAAAAACCCACCCAAAAATACAAATGGAAGAACAAAGAAAATCATTCACCACCCTTTACAAGACCAATGTCTAGCCAACTTCCAAACAATGGCTGCTTGAAAACCAAAATGACCCACTGTTTTTCTTCCTCTAACTCAGTTTGTGATGATGAGCATGATGTCATGTGGTATGAAATATCCCTTTGGTCAATTTGGGTTAGCTGTAGCTGCTATATCCCACCCCAGCCTCTTACACACTCTCAGCTGACTTGATGGGCAGGGGGCAGAGTACAAAAAAAAAAGAAAAAGCTTTGACACTGTGTAAACACTGTTCAGCAAGCACCAAAACATCCATGTTACCAACACCGTTTTAGCAACAAATAGAAAACATATCATACATCATACTGTATACATACATACGTAACTCCAACCCAGCTAGATCCAGCTCAAGTGTTTCCGATTCAAAAGATTTAATTCAAAATAAAGATTCTTCTCTGTTATTTTTTTAGCAGTAGTGCTTATTTGGCTTTGAGTTTTAAATATTGACTCACATCTTTTTATGGATATACCAAATCACTTTCTAAATAGGGCCTGTGCAAACTTATCAAACCATATGTTTTGAAGATTGCTTTTAAATAAAATTAGTCCCAAGCTAAAAAAGATATTATGCAAGGTTTTGATTTTATTGACAGTTGTTAGAAGGTACCAAACACAACAAATCAATATGGAGCTTGACTCTCAGTTATCTAGTTGTTATACAAGCAGAGGGTTTAATAGGTACAATGACACAAAATAATTGCATAAAAATAGCTGATTGAGTTTAGACAGAATGTTATTTCAGAAATAATACTGAAAGGAAATGAATGGAAATAGTATTCTATTCCTGCCATACAGCCTGCAAAATTGTTAGTCTTATGAGGAAAGGCTGAGGGAGCTGGGGTTGTTCAGTCTGGGGAAGAGGAGACTGAGGGGAGACCTTATCATGCTTTATAACTACCTGAAGGGAAGGTGTAGAGAGGTGGGGTTCAGTCTCATCTCCCAAGTCACAGGAGATAGGACAAGGGGCAATGGCCTCAAGTTGCAGCAGGGGAGGTTTAGATTAGATATTAGGAAACATTTCTTCATGGATAGGGTTATCAAGCATTGGAATGGGCTGCCCAGGAAAGTGGTTGAGGCACCATCCCTGAATGTGTTCAAAAGAAAGATTGACGTAGTCCTTAGGAATATGTTTTCGTGATTTTTGTCAGGGTTAGGTTGATGGTTGGACTAGATGATCTTTAAGGTCCCTTCCAACATAGACTTTTCTATGATTCTATGAGGGACAAGGAAGAGTTACTAAAAGAATGCGGAAATAATTTTAAGGCATTATTAGCTTTTTAGTTGTGTGCGAATAATCTTACCAGCCTACCCTTCTCAACCAGCAAAAGGCAAAAGACTAATGATGTTTTGTAGGTTAACAGGTAGAAATATTATGGTAATCAACATAAGGTTGTGTTTGCTAGCTACTGCTCCTGTCAAGATAGCTCTGACCTTTTTCCTCTCAGAAAGCAAATTATTATTACTAATAATTTTCCACTGGAACAGACACAGTAATATGTAAATCACACAGCTGACCCAATGTCTGCTCTAAGAATCTTTTTAAAATTACCTTTTCTGTAATCAAATGCATTATGGTACCTGGGGGATTCTCTTTGCTCATGTATCACATAAATGCAAAACCCACAGAAGCGACCACACACAAACCCTCTTATAGGTTAAGGATAGTGCATGGCTTGATAGGTAATCCTTACTTAAATAAATTTCATTTCATCTCATTTAATGGGAAGGTACATTGCTTAAATATAAAATGGATGTTATTCATAAAGAAATTGAAACAAATTATATTCTGAAAGAAGAAAAATATTAAAATGGGGAAAGAGAAAATAAATAGATGGAATGTGACAATTGTAACCACTTCAGTCTAGTTTCTGCTGGTGACTAGTACCATTCAACTCATTTTTATTTTAATCAACAGAAGAAGAACATGATTCTGTGATTCTTTAACTAGCTATCTATAGCAACGTGGATACTTCAAAATACGTCACAGCAGATGAGAAGCTTGTTACTATCATGCTGAAGTACTAGTTTATCTGCTCTTCAAAGCTATAACAAGCTAAATTGTCACCTTCATTGGTGATGTATTCTGATACTTCTGCTTCTAGATACAAATGTTTCATTTAATAGATCCCAGACAAAATAACCTTTCACCTTTCCCCAGATTTTCAAAACCAGATTTTGAATCCCTTCTGATTTAGTGTTCAAAAGCAAATTTACCTTCCACAGTCTCCAAAAAACAATCTCTTGTCATGTACAAATTGCTCATTTTTTTTTTCTAGAGGAGGTAACATCTGTTCTTAATATTCTGCAAAAACACCTGCAGAGGGTGTTTCCTGTTATTTATAAAACAAATCTCTGTTATTCAGTGAAGAAGGAGGAAGAGACAGCAGTGCTCTTTAGTGCTATTTTTGCAGTATTCTTGGCTTTTTAAATTTGGAAACCAGCAGGATACTGCAGTGAGTACACTATCAGCAAATGGTGCCTAAAAGTAGACAGGCAAAGATGATTAGGCAATTCAGGGATGACAACTGTGATTTATATATTACTGTAAAAGCTAGAGGAGGCTGGATATCTCTTTTGACATTAGAAAAAGGAAATACTAAAAGTAGATGACATTTCAAGGCGTTATCTAAAGAAGCAATATCATATTTCCTCTTCATTTCCTATAGTGATTATTTTTTACAAATCAGATACTGCAGTACAGCCTTCCTCCTATTCCATCCTTAAAGTAGTCAGAATAAGATACTTCAAAAAGAGGGCGAATAAATGGGAAAACTTACAGATGAAGCTGCTTCTTAGCTGGAGAAAATTATTGGTAAATATTTCTGATCATAAGATTTAATGACTCTCAGATATTTTCTCAATCTAGTTATAAATGTTTCAATCACTGACATTCATGTCCTGTTTCAACTTCTTGTAAGCTGTTCACTTCAATACCAAACTGAGTTAAAAATCATGTAAAGATGCATTTATTTTCATAACTTTTCATTTTCTATTTGCTTGAATACCTGCTTATTTCAGAACTGCAGAATGAAAAAAGAGACAAAAACCAAAAGCCTTTTATAAACCATTTCACTAATAAATACATGTATTGTGAATTGTATAAATCAGCTTCAGGGTCCTCTGATACCTCCCATATTTCTAACATCTATCACCAAACTTTTGATCTCATTCCCTGCAATACAAATTGATTCTTTAAATTATATTCATCATTGTTGATGTTGTTAGCTTAATTTTTTCTTATGCGTGTAACACAGGTTCTTTCTTAATCATTGATGGTCACTGTTTTACACTGATGACAGCATGGCCTTGATATTTTTCCCTAGTTGATGCAGCGAATTTAACACGATCAATGTGTACAATTGTTTGACATCATCTCTCATTATTTATGCTGCTGTGGTTTTTGCCTCTAGTGAATTTTGACTACTATCCCACTCATATTTACTTATCATTAAATCCTCCAGAAGTCTTTATAACTTTCTATGACTAATATATAATTTTGTGGTATGTCATTTTGTCAAGCTTTTATTCTACATCATTAATTATGTCTTCAACACCAATCCTAGCAAAATGATTATAGAGAATCCTACATAAGTCTCCTAAGGTAAACATTACTGTCTGAAGTTTGGGGCTTAGGGAGTGCTCTCCTTAATAAACCAGAAGAAGTATTCTCACTGTTGCTAATTCCAAGTTTCCAGGCTAAGTGCAAATATGTGGTGGTCTTTAAAAAGCTGCTAACTCATATGCTACTGGTCCACAGCTATGTATGAAACTTTATATATTCAGTAATATCAGTAGCTCAGTGACAGTATCGTTCTTTACCTTTCTTTTCACATGGCCAGAAGTACTAAGTGTGTCCTTCAGCATATTATATACACACATATACACAGTGCATGTGGTGCATAAATGCATAAATTATGAGACTGGCCATGGCACCTTAGTCACAAGATCTCAGAAACTAACTTCATATTTTCTCTTGATTAATGTAATGAACAAGAATTTATGCTTCTTGGGAAAAAAAACCAAACCAAACCAACCAAACAAAGAAATAGAAAGGGATTTGAATTTTGCCCTATTTTTTTTTCAAAAAATATACCAGTATTGGGTGATAGCTGTCATAACTATACTTGAAGTCATAATTGAACTGAAATGTGAGTGGGCAAAGGGTTCCTAAATTCTGAGTATGGTTCTTGCCCATAATGAACAATGTTCGAAGACATACAGTAAAAACCCAAATCACTAAAAGCAAATTAAAATATTTGACTGAATATGCTGTCATTTAACAGTAGTCTGTTGATTTCCTTGTTACATAAAAGGAATCATGAATGTGTTGGTGTGTGTCTGTTCAACAAACTTATCGGTGTAAATGTGAATTAAGGAACACAATGTAATGCTTGTGACAATTTATTACTTATATTACACTCTCCTGAGTCCATATTATCTTTATATTTCCTTGCAGGTTCTTTGCCTCTGGTATAATTCAGTGATTTATTTATTATCTAAGTGTCTTTAGATAGTTATTTGTTATTAAGATACACGCTTCACTATTTCAGTTTCATTTTGATACTCAGACTGAATACTCAGATAAGATACTCATTTCACTGTTTCATTCACTTTTTTTTTTTCTGCTTTTCCCTGCTATCATTTTTTTTTCTTGTAGCTATTTTTTTTTAACTAGAAAACATTTCTGCTTATTTAAAATACATCATTTTGGATCAAAGCCCCCTGGCTTTTTTTCTTTCCCCTTGCTTCCTATCTTGTTTTTAAGTGTATGGAATTTGGTTCCAACTTAATTTTCTCTATACACATCTTTAATTAGCTGGTGTTCTAAGTCCAAGAAGTTAAATTACCTTATGTTTCACTAACAAATTTTAATTTGCATTGTTATTTTCTATTTATTACCTCCTGCTGTTTTAAATTCCCCTTTGGAAGTTTTATCTCACAAAGTTAAATTTTGGCATGCCTTGTCTCCATACAACACTGAACTCAATACTCAAAAACAGTCTTTGACTAGATACTTCAAAAACCTACCTGACTTTAATGCAAAGACATACTTTTTTTTCCCTTCTAAATTATAATAATTCAAAAGACAGCAATATAAAGTCCTGGGAAATTTGGCCCATAAGGCCCAGTATTCTGTGTATGCCTAAAAATGCAAAGAATACTTAGGCAAAGTAAATTGTTTCTGAACAGAAATTCAGTGAAAAGGACAAAAATAAAAATTAATTAGGGGCATTTTGAAAAGGACTATGAACAATCAGAATATATATCTTCTACACAAATGAGCAAAAGCGTTTCTAACTTCCTATTATCCTTATTGTCTTGTCATTGTTCTTGTATATGAAATATATCAGTTACACAGCCTTCTATGAAAATGTTTGGGTTTTCCTTTTTACTTATTTTTATAAAGTGAACAAAATTCCTAACCACAACTTATATATTTTCATATATCTGACATGAAAATAGCTCACATTTTTTTGTAAACTTTCTGAACTTAATGATACCTAACCGAAGTAAGTAAATCTTTTACTTTATTCAAATAAGGCACCTTTTGATTGCATTGAGTTTCTTTTTTATATTATTGAATTTATCGATGGACTTCTCTATGCTTTTCCATTTTGAAAAATACTTTCTCTTTGCTTCCTCTTAAGCAAATATATGCCAATAAATAATTAGTGCTTACTACTGTAACATTATTATAATGTTGGAGTTCTTGTCACTTACTTGAATGCTTATAAATTGACTTTTAATCTTGTTTCACAAATAATACATAGACTTCTATAGATTTCTGACAGGACATAATCTGAAATACTTTAAATTGAGGTTGATAAAATTCAGTTGCACAAATTCAAATTTTTGCCATAAAATCCTGAGGCACTTGAAAAATATTAAAATACACCATTTTTTCCCTGTGTTTTAATCTGGACTAAAAATTACCACCTTCTTCAAAAATTAAGCCACAATTCACTATTTCTGCTCATAGTGAATGCATTCTGAATTCCTATGATTAGTGCTTGGTCACATCAGATCTTTTGCTTTTTCTTTGGTATGTTTTAACTTGAGGCAGAAATAAGAATACTTTAGGCAACATTAAATGAAACTTGCCCTAGCTATTAAGACTTCTTTTATGGCTGTTATGCATCTATATTTCTCCTTTCAAATCCTGTGCAAAAGTTCCATTAAGATAAGCAAAACCTAAGCAAAACCATTACGAAGTATCTGTATCATATACTTACCTTCGGAGTTTTGTCTTTGAACCTTTCTTAAATATCTCAGTATTCTGTGAGCAAATGATACTCTGATTTTGATTTTTGTATGAAAAAAAAAATATTAGCCAAGGCTGCAAATTCTGTTCATCCTGTTCCTCCCCACGAAGTTTATCAATAATAGATACCATCCGCAGCTAAAACTGAAAGCTTTAGCACTGATTCAAACATCTCTCTATATAATGTCAATAGAGCAAACAGAGAATCAAAAGACAATTTTGAATAGCTACATATATGAACTCCCTCTTTAACAGTAAATGTAAAGCGTAGAGTGTGTTTAGTGTTTCGTAAGATAAACACTAAAGAACTTCACATTGCATTAGTAATTTTCCTGCATCCATTGGTATAAATATAAGCAGGGTTGGATTCTTTACGGTAAATATTACATTTTTTCACTGGTTTCATCTACTTTTCCTTGGGTACACAGTCTTATATTTAATTACCTGTATGAACACCTGCATGAAATCCTCTAAAGAATTCTGAATGTTCAAAGGAAATGCTTAAACAGGAAATCATTCAATATTTGATAAAAGATATGATTTTTCCCCCAAATAAAGAACTGCTATTAAACAGGCAAATTTGCCACTGTTATTTTTTTTTATTTCAGAACAACCTTATTAGCTGTCAGAACTGAATCATGACCACAGAATACTTTTATAGGTTTTATTGATATTTTAGAATCTAAGCAGAAGTTAATGAGTGGATTAGATTATATCCAGCAATTGAATTTTGGTTGTTTTTTTTTTATTATTTGTTTTATTGATAAAACTATTCTCATTTATTATACCTCTTTGAAAATCTTATACATTTTATTCATTGAAATTGAAAAAAAAATCAATATTGAGACAATGTATCACTAAGTAATTAATTAATAGATTTATGCATATTTTGCATAGTGTGATAGTCACCTTGCAGATAGGCCAATGTTCCATTGACAAAATATATCTAAAATTAAGGACAGCTAAGCATCACTTAAGTCAGTAGATTAGATAGATTGTCAAGGGATGCTTTGGATTCTCCATCACTGGAGGTTTTTAAGAACACCTTTGACAAACCTGTCAGGAATGTTTTAGGTAGAATTTATCTTGCCTTAGGGCAAAAAGTAGGATGAGATGATCCCTTGAGGTTCCTTTCAGTCCTATTTTCAGTGATTCTTAGCACTTTCAGCAATGCTGTTTCTTACAACAGTAAGTATATTCAAGGAAGCGGAATGACCTATACCAACCATTTCCAAGTTCCTTTTCAAAGTCTTTATTAATTACTAAGAGTTTATTTTCTTGGAACTTCAGCAAACAAATTCAAAGAATAGAGTTTTTATGTATTCACACATGCATATGTACTTATCAGCAGATGTTGGCACTGAATATAGTATTCTCTGTACACATAGTCTTCCTTTTGTCTTTCAAGTAGGGAGAGGGCCCGCTACAAAATAAAGTCAGCTTTGCTGTAGGTTTTCTACTCTGTGGTAGCAATGGTGCTTAGACTTTCACTGAAGGTAAGATGTGCTGAGATGGACTCATAAATCACAAAGGGTGAAGGCAAGTGGTGTATTTATCCAATTGCTACCCTCTTTCCCAGCATGTGCTGTGCAGCCTCAGCCAATAGCCTCTCCTCGTAAGACTTATTCTCTAGTCTCTTCACCACTTTCGTTTCTCTTTGGAAGAATTAATAGACCACAAGAGATGATTCTGTTCTACTTATCAGTGATCTATTAAATGGATGGAAAAAAACCCCACTGCCCAGCTTCTAAAGAGATGTCCTCTAGTCTTTTAAGAAACCTGGCATTTGCTCATTGGGGCCAAAATGAAGCTGAATTAACACTGGGATTCTCATGTTCTTTGAGTTCTTTGAGCAACATTACCCATTCTTCTGCCAATTATCAATCTTTGCTTCATATAACTGTATCAAGTTATATACTGAAGCAAGTATATAACTATACGTAGCCTATTATGCTGCAGGAAAGCATTAGGCAATACAATGATAAGATAAAGAAAGGAGAACTTAGAAACATCAAAAATGTTCATGACTTCAAGATTCAGAAAGATATCTTGTGAAAAAATACATCGACTACTACTCAAAGCATACAGCTATTAAAAAAAAAATAGAAGAGAAAATCCAAAAAAGCTCCCACCAAACCCAAAATCACCACAAAAAAATACTAACACAAAAAGCATGACAAAAAGCCCTGGATACAATGCTAGAAGAGTGTTTATTAAGTAATTATTTGTTGCACTAAATAAATGAAAGAAGCTAATAGCACTCTAAAGAGTATTAAAATTTATTTAATAGTTCTGGTTATAAAACTGTATTAGCTATCAAATATCTCTCTACTGCTTGTTTCTTGTTCAATGAAAACAAAGGAGGTTTTATGAAGTTAAGACCATGGTGGCAAAAATCACATACTAAAGAGCAGTAGTAACTCGGAAGGGCAGTGATCAAAACAGCCCAAACAAATAGTGCTTTAATTTTCCTGACCCTAACGTTTCAAGGAAATATTTGGCAAACCTCAAATAATCAGGTATAAACTTCTTAAATTGGAATTGCAAAAGTTATGGGTTTTCTGTAATAGAAAGGGAATTTTACAAAGTTTCTAATTCTGTGTTTATCATAGAAAAAAATTCAAAATAAAATAAATATATTTTTTAAAAAACTACAACATGCTTCACATCTATTTGTTGTGACTTCACATTTATTTCTTTGTGACTGATTTTGCTAGGTGTTTATTAATTATATTCTTTCTTTACTTTCCAACTCATCTTACAATATAATGTTGACTCTCTTTATTAAGGATTCATTCTTATTTCAATTAAAATAATACATGCTTACCCTGTGAAAGTAATTGTGATGCCTAAGGTCAGAACTTCCTTAACAACATTACTTCTATTGCTAATTTCTCCAGTGCCTACAGACCTCCTGCTTTGAAACCTCTGCTCCCAGGAGCACAGTATCCTGATCTTGTTTTATGGTATCAGCATTTGTTCTTTTTGAAATTAAGTAGATGAAAAAACCACTGACAGATCTGCCTCCTTGCAGTGAACATTTTTGTTTGATGCTTCTCTTTTTCCATTGATGTAACAATGAAAACTTACTTCAGAATGACTAAATATGTAAAAAACAATCAAACCCTAAACTCTATAATATGTAAATTGAATAGTAAATCTTAAGTATTTAAGTGTTTATTGGAATGGTTGCACTAATATTAAAATTACATTAATTGAAGTTTAAAATTTTCCCATGGTTTATTTAATTCCTCTGCTACCATTAGCAGCTGCTGTGATTAATTTTGGTAGGCAGCTCAGCCCAGTGTAGCTACTTGCTTCCTCCTCCACGTTGAGACTCCAGAGAGAATCAAAAGGGCAAAAGTGAGAAAACTTGTGTTTTCTCACAAAAAAGGCAGTTTAACAGGTAAAGGAAAACAAAACAAGGAATTAATTCACTACTTGCCATTGGTATGCAGGTTTTCAGCCATCACCAGGAAAGCCTGGTCTCTGTCACTTGTAACAGTTACTTGGGGAGGCAAAATGCCATAACTCTGAGTCACAGAATCACAGAATCACAGAATCACCTAGGTTGGGACCTTTTAAGATCATCTAGTCCAAAAATTAAAAAAAAAAAAAAACCAACAAACAACAAACCATAAACAAACAAGACACAACCCACAAACAGAACAAAAAAAAACCAACACAAAAAAACCCGCACACAAACCCCATGTCAACCCTTCTTCCAGGTTTTATTGCTGAACCTGATGTTATACAGTGTGGGATACCCCTTTAAATCAGGTGGGGTCTGTGGTCACAACTTCTTGTGCGCACACACACACACACACCCGTCTTCTTGCTGGCTGAGAAGTATTAGAAGCAGAAAAGGCCTGTAGTTTCACATTTCTTCGT
>JAOXNG010000001.1:127868855-127880262 GCA_028566535.1 Scolopax minor | reverse complement strand
GACCCTAATTCCCTCATTTTGGTAAAAGGCATTGAGTAGGTAATGGGACCATTAATGTAAAGCATCATTAGGAAGAGGTGCTGAGGAAGGCTGCTATTTGTAGACATGCTAGTGCATCTTAGAAAGGAAACAAATAACTTGACCTGAATGTTCTGACCAATTTACTGCCTGACAGGACTGATATCTGTGAAGGGTTTCTATTTCTGAGTAAGACTGCTAAGAAAACACTAAGAAGACAATCTTTCTGTTGGAATTATTCCAATATCCTTGACTTTTTTCCTCTCTAGGTTGAACCAGAAACTCTTTGCTAGTTATGATTTTCCTCAAAATAAACATCAAACATGTTAGGATGTTATTTGATCTATCAAGTAACTTTGATGTCAATGACTGTCAGACACTGTTGATACTCTGAGAGCTGTAGTATAACTAATAGCTGTTTTATCAAGAGGCTGGGAAATAATCAGAACAGAATATTTTCCACAAGGCAGAACAGGTTCTTCAGAGATACTTAACACCGTATTCATTCAATGTTTTTAAGGAGAAAAGCTTACAGGAACAGTTAAACATCAGATTAATCTACAGTGCTACTGTTATATGTATTGGTTTTCTCTGGCTTCAAGGACTTTGTACAACATAACTGAAACTACAGCTATGAAAGCAAAGCTACTAACAAGAAACACAATAGAAAAAGTAATAGTCATCCATTTAACTAAGTGGCAATTGTCAACCATTAGTTGCCTATCTCTGCAGTGAAAGGATAATGTTGAGTTCAGTTGTATTAAATTACAGGAGCCCAAAATGTTTCTTTTCAAGTTTGCATTTTTTTCTCCTTGATGTACTTTGCCCTCTATGACTTTATTGCCCCAACTAAATCTGAACTGTCTTTTCACAGAAATAACAATAGATATGGACACAGCAGACCTCTATAACAAAATAAGTGTCACAATACATGACATGGTGAGTATATGAACACTAGGATGCTCTGAATTGCTTTTGTTCTTTCTTGTTTTCCATATGAATATCAGTCTCAATAAATCATATCTTTTCAAGTCTAATAGAACTATAGATGCAATTGTTAGAAGTGTAGGGGGAGAGGAAATTGTTGGTTTAGTTTCCTGAGAAGTCAGTAGTTTTCCAGGAGAATCATACTCCAAAATTGGCTTTCATCTTAGTATGATTTTGCTGGCACTTGGGTTCGTATCTATTTGGGAAGAATAGTGACTGTGTTTAGGCATGTGAGTTTTCATGCACTAGAGTACTATTGGGCAGCAAATGTAACTGTGTAAAGATTTAGATGCCCCAACAGTGGAGTTATTAATCTATAGTAAGTAGCATTTAGTGGCTAGACTTGGTTTTTAGACGTTTTCTGCAAAAGGCAATGCAGTGTACTACTTACCTAGAGAAATCCACTCTGACACTAGTGTACCAAAACTTCATTTCCTTTATCTAGATCATTACAATTTCAAAAAGCTCACAATATAGCAGTCCACTTTCTAAGGAGTGCTGATGCTTTTGATTCCTTAATGCTGCCTGAAATACATGGAATCTCTTTTTACTGCAATTGACATATAGATAGGTCCCATCCAGTACTCTGGCACACAGTTTGTTCAATCTTTTGTGCTAATAAAAGCAGATGGAAGTAGACAGGATAATGCAGTTTTGTGGAAAACCCATTTATCAGAATTACTTTTTTTTTTTTCCCCAAGCTCAAAACAGCCTGTTCTTTGGTCAAAACTTTTATTATGTACAAAAATATCCCTCTACAGTTCAAAATCTGAGAAACAGCAGAACAACAAACTGTAAAAAATTAGTTGAACAACTTATAAAAAAAGTGGAAAAAAATAAAACAAAGAAAATATTTTCTATCAATCAAGCATATTACAGATAATTTAATTAGTTGATCTGGCACCTTTCAGCTTTTATATATTTCCCTATATTTATTATGACTTTTAAATGCATATATTCTGCCAAATAATTCATAATCATTTTAGAGAACAAGTGTTGTCATTTTTTAATGTAAATTGTTTGGAGGGAAAGGAGTGAAGAAATACTAAGGGAATATAAAATTATCTCCTTTCTTGGAGCTTTTTTTTTTAGCTAATTAAAAAGTCATGTTATAAATGGTGAGTGAGGCATAAAAATATTGCAGATCTTCACTGCTCCCAGCAATTTATTTTTCCAAGGTGAAACCTTTACATTTGCTTTGCTTCTTGCCCTACATTTGAATCCCACACAGCCATATTAAGAGTGACCTCGGGAGACTCTAGTCATGCTGCAGGCCAGAAGATTCTTGCTAATACCATGTAATGGTTCGGCACTGCCTGTCAGCTCAGCCAAGCAATATCTTCCTCCCAAGTGGACAACCTCTATGAAGGGTGACACCTTTACCTGGTTTACTGAAATCTGGGAGTTCACTTCTAATTAGAGCTGACAAAAGCTTGACACAATGAGCAGCACTGGGAACTGAAATGCAGTTTCTTGAGCATAACAAAGCCTTCAGATCCTTCCTTTTAACATCATTATGAGCCCTGAGGATAACAACAGCATGTGAGGAAAGGATAATATGATCAAAAAGATGGAAGTCTCCACTATCTTTATCCGTGGCATGAACCAGGTTTTAACAAAAGTAAATTTCAGGAGCTGATACAGTAACAGTAGACACGAGTATACTTTCATAGAACTGAGGAAATACTACATAGAATGTTGCAAATATAGCCTTATATTTAAATAAGGCTCATTTGCTAAATACTTTAGAAGATTAATGTAAAGGAAAATACATATCTGTAGCTTGGATGTAGCAAATATATTGTTTCTTTACAATTATTTTTAAAAATATACGAAAGGGTCTCAGCCAGCTATATATTTATAGTGGGTGGAAATTTTCCAAGCCTTGGCTTTTCACTGTATATATGCAAAGTGAAACAGTTTACTCTTCTGTAGTTATTTAAAAAAACTGCTTTGTCAGCCAGCTCTAGCTGACCCTGCTTTGGCAGAAGGTTGGATTAGATGATCTCAAAAGATGCCTTCCAATATCAACAATTCTGTGAATAAATAAATGAAACTAGTGAAAGTGGATCAGAGAGCTAATGTACTAGCCTCCAAGCTCATGATTATGTCTGTGGACTTGATCTAAAAAGAAAACGCATTTGATGCTCACAGATTACTTGTATAGTTGCCCATGAAATACATTCAACATACTCAGAAGGATGCATGATGAGCATGCAGTATTCTACCTCTCCTGACAGAAGTAGAATAAAGGCTGTTGTCAATAGTTTAAGCTATTTCGGTGAGTACTATGTGGATCGGTATGAAAGCTCAAGGAGAGGTCATGACATGACACAGACTCAGTGCTACCAGTATCCAAATGATAAGATTGGTTTCTACCAGTATTTTAGTACAGATGAACAATGCTTTCAAAACACTATCATTTGGCTGAACAACATCTGAGTCAAATTTATTCCCAGTAAGAGTGAGATGATATAGTAGCGAAGACACGGCTTGAAGAGATTGCAAAGCTAGTGACCTCAAAGGATCTTACAGTTGAGTTGATGTTCAGGTAACTGAACTCAGCTCTGCTCCTAAATGCATAGAGAGAAGTTTGAGATAAATCTTTTTGATAAGTGTATGGGGTATTCTTGCTGGAATAGAATTTACCAAAACGAATATGCATTGCTTTAGAAAAATAATGTAATGTAAAAAGGAAATAATGACAAATCTTAAAGATAAGTAGTTTGCATTCATATATGACTGTCATGACCAAATGTCAAAAATGAGATACGTGCTTCTAACCACATCACACATGTAGTTCAATATAGGATTAAAGCAGCAAACACAGGTCAGAGGAACCCCTTGAATATTAAGACAAATTATCTGTAATCACAAGAAACTATAAAATATGAATCAAGTTCAGAAGGGTCCATCATACTTTATTAAATGTGGGGATTTTCCAAATATGTCTCTTAGTCTTCTGTATTATACACAGACTGAAAAAATTACCTTAGTATTTGGAGAAGTAGCAGCGGGAAGTAAAGTTTTCGACTTTCTTAGTGAAGGACTTTTATATATGGAATCCTTTACTGAAGGAAAATAGAAGCTATTACTTGAATATAATTCAAAACATTCTTTTATTCAGCAGTCAAAAATACAGCCATTTAGCAGATGGATATAGTAACCATAATAGGATTTACTCCATGGAGAAAGCAGAGAGTCCTGGTCTGTGAGCCAATTAGTCTATGTCCAATTATTCTGAATCTCAGAGGAAGACTGTTGATTCAGTAATCCAGTTCCCACTTGAGATTATTTAACTTCAGGCCATTTTCTAAGGTCTGACCATTCCACCAAGCTCCTTTAAGTCTAGCTGATATAGGATTATATACCGTTGTGGGAGATGTACTACTTCTATCTATGCACAACTGTTTGTTATTCCAATTGTAAATATGCTTCATGGCAGTAAAAAAAAAAAACCAAAACAAAACAAAAAACCAACACATTTTGTAATGCATGAAAATGAATATTTTGTTTCTCTGACCAGATGAAAGGAAAGAAACCCTCACATTGTTATGCTTCTGATACTGTGAAAACAGAGGAAACAGCTTAAGAACCAAGGTGAGAGCATGAGGGAGTTTATTATAATAGAAGAAAAGCACCTCACAAAAACTCTCACCCTCTGTTTGTAGGGTAAATGCATGCTAACATCTATAGATTTGTGTGAGGTGAATCTGAGGCAGTGTTTCTTCCCAGCGGAGAGTGCAGGAGAGAGAGAATTCAGTCTGAATCAATATTTAGAAGTACACAATACTGAACTGAAGGAAAGCAAGTGCTCATACGTACTCAAGAATACACACACACAAGCTGTTAAAAAGTGTTTCTCATTAATTTGCTTGTCTTGATCTCCCCATTGTGCTTCACTCTCCAACTTGGCAACTTAGCACTAGCTCTTGCCAAGCTTCTCTTTTCCTTTTCCATTTTAATCCTTTATCCAGTAGCTCTGAGCTTGCCTAGGATTTAACCTTGTAATCTTTGATACATGCATTTGGATTTGACAAATCTTTGCAGAATCTCTATATTGACAACTCAGATTTTCATATTGAGGCCTTTTTTTCAGGAGCAAATGCAAGATTTTTTTTTTTCTTCTATGGAAATAAACTTTTAATTTCCAAATATGCACGTAGAGCCATACATATGTTAAAAAAAAAAGAAAATAAACCAAAACAAAACCCAACAACAAAAAACAAAACACAAACCTACTCTTCTGCACTGTGTGTTTATATGCCGTAAGTGCTTGAGCATGTTGAGAGAGTAATCAACACAGGGATGTCTAGTATTACCTCTAATGTGGATGTGATGGAAAGTCAGAGAAGTAAACTAAGCATTGAGTTCATCCCTTCATACATCATATCTATGTGTAAAACACATCATATATGTTTGCAAAAGTGTGAAACTATGGTACTATAGAAGGAGAGCTGGAGAAGAGCTCTTCATCCGCAAAGCAGAGGAAACACGTTGGATTTTGGTTGAATTACAGGCTTCCCCCATTTTTAATGAGAAATTTTGTAATACCCTCACAATGAAAATTTCAGCTAATTATTAAACACTGGGAGTATCTAAAAGAACCACAAATAAAACTACTTGGTACCTCTAAGGGCAGTCTTTTCTTTACTATGAAGTTGCAAGTTGTTACTCAAATGAATGCATAATATTTTTTAAATATCCTTTAATTGGGAAATGTTCAGGACTTCTGTACGTTAAATACTTTGTCATTCCACAAAATTGAATTCTTCATCAGAATAAGTTATTAATTTTTTTCCAACATACAACTTACTAAAAAATGTAGGCATTTAGAGGATAAAAGGAGAGATTAACTATTAATGCAATGTGTCATCAATATTTGACAACCTACTTAGCATGACCATTATCTACTACAATCTACAAAATTTATTCCTCATGTTCCCACTGTATAGCTAGAGTGCCATATGGCTGGGCTTGTTTTTCTTCAAATAATTTTTACATAAACAGCTGGTGAGCTGTTTTGATTGTAACATGGCACATATTTTCCAAGACAGTTAGGAAGAACTGATGTAACACTAGTATCTGCAATACTTTTCATGTCAGAGTTGTAAGGAAACTTGCATGTATTATTCAAAAACTTCGAGCTCATTCCGTGTTTTGGTTGTTTTGAGGGGAACCTTTTTTTTTTTTTTTTTAATTGACTGCTGAGCAGAAAGATTACATTTTCCCACTTTCCACTGATATAATCTTTGAAATAAGACTTGGTGTAGATGAATGCTTAATCACACAAAATACATTCAAATTAGAAAGTCTTCTGGAAGCTCTTTAATGTTCATTTGATTAAAAGTTGGAGTTCAGATAACCTAGAATTTGACCCCTGTCATGTTATATAAAGGTAAATCTGAGCTGACTGGAAGCAAGGGTATTATTTCACTTACATGGTAAACAATTTGTTTAATTTATTGTTTTACCATATGCAATTCTGAGGGAACAGTGTGGTATAAACAGTAACAAAAGCTGAGTTAAAGTTGCATTTAAAATATTTTCCTTAGCTATCAAAGATGCTTTTTCAAGGCCATGCACCATAACCTGTTTCAGTCAGTGATATAGGTCTGCCACAAGCTTTATGTGAAAATTAATTTTCCCAACATATTTACCTGAAAAGTTTTGCAGTGTTCATGCCTCTCAATTGTAAATAAAGATGAAATAAATCAAAATAGTTTATAAAAACAAAAGTAAACTCAGAACTTTAAGAAAGAAGACTAAAGGATGAGGAAGTATTTTACAGATTTACTTTTAAAGTAAGTCTTTCTGTTGTTTTCACAGGTATGAGGGGTGATGATAAATATTTTGTATATTTCACCAGTGGCCAAATCAAGCATTTGCAAAGGAAATATATACCATGTGCTAGTTGACAACTGTTGAAAAGAGTTTATTGAAATGTCTGAGGAATTCTGGACTGGTGATTTCAGTGAGTCAACTGCTGCTAGAAATGTAGGATGAGTTTTCCTTCCTGACATCAGACTGTCACAGCAATTCACATGACATCAGAGAGATTGCTGGTAGAATACAGCTGTAAGACTACACTGAAATGGTCGTTTGATAGCAGCTGAGTAAATACATTCCTGTCAGCAAGAACCTATAATAAATTCTTCAACTCAAGGATCTGTTACTTGATTTTTATTTTCTAAGTAGATTTTCCTGCCTGTTTGTACAGACATTATCTGCAGATTAAAGCAGTAAACTGATGGGTAAATTTAGAAGCTCTTCAATTCTACAGGGAATAACAAATACTGCTGAAAATAAATTTAAAAAGCATGCAGTTTTTAAAAAAGGTTGTGACTTTGTGTGGAATACTTAAGAATTCCTAACAGGTTCATCCTTGCATTTTTTCATGTATGGGCTAGCTATTACTACTACTTGAAGCAATTGCTCATTATAAATCTATTTAAAGAATTAATAGTTAATTCTACCTAAGAGTAATCTTCTGTTATTTATAATTTTCAGTGGTGCTCAGTGACAGGACAAGAGGAAATGGGCACAAACTTGAACATAGAAATTTCCTTCTAAACATGAGGAGGAACTTCTTTACTTTGAGGGTGGAGAGCACTGGAACAAGCTGTCCAGAAAGGTGGAGAAGTCTCCGTTCTTCAAAACCTGCCTGGACATGTTCCTGTGCAACCTGCTCTAGGTAGACCTGCTCTGGCAGAGGTGTTGGTCTAGATGATCTCCAGAGACCCCTTCCAACCCCATTTCAATTTTTCATTCTGTGATTAGTGGCTGACTAAGAAAGTTTGATAGCTGCTTAGGCTGGTGTGGACAGAAGCTATTCAACAGCCAGCAAAAATGAATGAAAGACTGAAAATTCATCGGTTCTGAAGAGGAAAAGGAAATGTCCCCACTGGCTTTCTTATTCACTTTGCTCCAAATCCAGAAAGAACCCTGGTAAACCATGGTTCACATAGGTTCATATATGACCTTTTGCATATGAAAGAAAGCATACAATTTGCTGTAGACGGGAGCCTGAAGCAGTCTACTTTCTCTGCTGACAGAAGCCAAACAGTTGGTTGACAAAAATAAGTCTGTCTCTTGGGTGTCTGTTTGTCCGAACTTTCCATCATAGGAAAGGAAAAATTTGGTCTACAAATATCCCAGCTCTCTAGCTACATGGATTCCTAAGCAAATATAGGATCACCAAAGGGAGGAACTCAACACTGAGAATGACTGAGAATCTTACCAGGAGGATGTGACACCGGCCCAAATGGACCTTCTGCTCAATGGGTAAATGTTTGCAAGTTCAGAGCATAAGGGGGTTGAGGTTGCCAACTGCTTATTCAATACACATGTCCCAATTTTCTCTACTGTTGCAGAACATTGTTATAACTCCTCAGTATAATTATTTTGTCCAATAAAAGTGATTATATTTGTTAATCTGTTGGCCTATTTTCTTCTTTTCTTTCCAAATATCTTATTATGTATTTGCTATATTTTCTTATTGAAATTGTGCAGTAATACTGCCTGAAAGTGGTAATAATGATTATGTGATAGACTGTTTCGCATTGTTAAAACTGCCTTTTATGACTCTGTAACTATTTTAGCTCGTACTCATACTCTGAAGTTTAACTTGTGTTTGTACAATAGAGTCATTACTTTTTCTTATGCCTGCTGTGCAAGACTTAGCACCCAAGGGATCAATACTCTGGCAAACAGTTTATTACAGCTATGATATTAAATAAATAAATAAATAAACTTAAATATTTCTTAATTAATGGAAAACTATGGCAATAAATGTTTGTTGAGTGAATTAGTGTGTACAAGTAAGCTAAAGAAATCTCTAAATATTTAGTTTTCCAGCAGATGTGATTTGCATCCCTATAAAGCAATTTATTTTGGAAAATAAGAAATACTTAAGCTTTGAACAGGTGCCATATCTATATAAGATGTTATATTTTAACAGTTAAGAGTTATTTTGTTTTCTTCAACTGTTTAGTGAAATCTGATTTGCTGCTGTAAAAATTGGGAAAAAAAGGAGGATGAGAGGGGAAAGTTCAGAAACACTTTCCCTCAGTTTCAACCAGGAAATATATATTTTAAGTGATCCTTTAAATGTATCCACTCTTACAAGACTGTAAACATGTACCTTTTAAAACAAGATGCATTCACCTGCATAAGTATTTGGATACATCAGTCAGACATTGATTAAACTGGTTCTCTCTAAATCATCGTCTAAATACTCTGCTGAAGCAGGGCAAAGGGATTACAGCTTCTGCACAGTAAATTCTCATTTAATTCCAGTACTGAGCTGTAAAATCTGAAGTCAAGGTAAAAATTAAAGTACTGATCACTGAGCTCATATTCTCTGACCTTGAACTAGTAGGCATTGGAATTACTATTATTTAACATTGTTTGAAAAGAGCATTGATTTTGATTAGGAACAATACATGCTTGTGAACAATACATGCTTGTGAAATAAAGCATGTGAAATAAAAGTTTCTTCAATAGATTGAGACATATATTTGATTTTTTTGTGTGTGATATCAGGACAAGTAGAAGTGCATATACACACAAACACACACAGAGTGAGTGAGAACATATGAGTTCCTCTTTCTTTATCTGACCAATATTAATCACATAATTAAAGACATTTCTCTTTTTTGCCTGTAAGAACTTCTCATGGCCACAGTTTATAATTACTTTCATATTCATGGAGCAGTTATTTGTCATGGATCTTTGCCTGTGTTCAGAGGTCAGAATACATTTACAAAGGAACATCTGAAAACATGGTTGAATTCACATGTCCCTACGACATCTGAGAACAAGCAAGACATCTAAATCCATTTTTAAAAGAATTTTTAAATCTATTTTAGATCTGATCTTGATATGAGTATTTCCCTGCCGTATACCTTTAAAAATAAATAAATTAATTAAGAAGATGTAAATTTCTAAAGTAAAGTCTTCATGATTTTATTAAAAAGAAGATAAAATATTTGTATGTTCTGAAAATTAATATAATATTTAATAATTTCAAATAAAATTTAAATCTTTCTGATGTTCAAAAAACTGAGAGTTAACCAATTTTGCCTAAGAAATGTTTCAATCTGTGCTTATTTTACTTACACCATATGTTTTACTAGCTGAAAGATACTCAAGATTTAATCAATGTTATAACAGAAAATGAAACTCTCTCAGCTTATTAGAAAGTAAGAAGCTGGGTTTCTAAAATCAAATCAAATCAAAATTTCAAATTGGCTCACATTAACAAGGTCATAGCACTCTATTTTGGTGTATTAGATATGAATTCATATGTGTGATAAGTTAAAATTATTGGATATTATAAGATCTTTGCGGAAGTGGAGATGTGACAAGGTAATTGAAGTAACTGCACAGGAAGATGGATCAACTGTGACACTCCTTTTTACATACTTCTCGACCAGAATATTTTTCATCCACAGTGATCTGTGGATAGTGTTGCTTGCTATTGTATACACTTACAGAAAATGCTCCCCTGCTAGGTCTTAATGTAGACAGACAACTTTTGGGATAATAAAAAGCCCTGAACCGACTCAGAATTACAGTTAGTTGTAATTTATTTGATTACTTGCACTGTGTGTCTTGACTGTCTTTTTTTTTTTCCCATCATAATGAAGATAAAAATGGCTGTACAGGGTCAGACCAAGTGTTTATCTAGTAAAGTGTCTTGTGCCTCACAGTACCTAGTTACACATGCCTAGGAGCAGTGTGCCAGACCATGCTTAGCAGGCAGCAGCTGGCACCTTCAACATAGTTACCTTGTCAGTACCTGTGGCTGGCCCATTAGCTTCCAGTGTTCTTCATGTAAACTTCTTAGTGAGTTGGAGGCAATGGCTTTGAAGGCATCTGTGCACACATAGATGAGTGTGGATCAGGAATAACCTTCTGAATCAAGACTCCCAACCATCCCTACCCACTGTGTAGGCAGCAGTCTCAAAATTTCAGATGAAACTACACAGGAAAGTCTTTATGGAACTCCACCTATTAGCCCCACCCCAGCTGTTAATGGGATACCACCAGGATAGAGCTTGTACACAGCATGAAGCCACTGCATGTGTTCCTGGTGTGTCCCAGCAGACACTGTTTAATCCTGCAGAGCTGTCATCAGTGGTACTACAGCTCTGCATGCACTGACTGGCTCTGTAGCCTACCCTCCATTTCCCAGACTGCCCGAGGCCAGCTCCAAGCACTGTGGCCCAGGACCTGGCAGCAGGGAAAGCTACAGTACAGTGAGGAAGAGTGCAGGGAAGCCCCGGGCCATGACCGGTGTGGAGGAGGGACCCAGTCCTCGCCTGGGGCCTGGCCCAAAGGGCCTGCCCCCAAGGACAGCCTTGAATTCTATTGCCTCCATCCCTACTACACCCACATG
>JAOXNG010000001.1:127701173-127719431 GCA_028566535.1 Scolopax minor | reverse complement strand
TGTTCCAGTCATGCATACCATCTGTCTGATACTGTGTGCTTGACCTCTGCTAAGCTTATACCAACAACTTCTCGTGGCAGAGGAACCTGCATGTGCTGGAGGGTCTGATTGACTACCCCTTTCGGTAGCATGGACCTCAGTTGTTGCACCCACGTTTTTCCAAAGACAATTCAGCAGATCCTTTGCCTTTACATATGGCTCAGTGCTGAGTATTTCCACCCTGCACCACTGCCTGTATCTCATGACAAAGACAAGGAGGGCAGAGGACCTGTGTTCACTAAGAAATATGAAGATGACAGGAAGGGATCTCCATTCAGTTACCCCTAGTGGTATGCACCTGCCTAATGTCTTCTGCTAGGAAGGAAACCAATTTCTCCAGTTGTTAAGATTTCTTTTTTAGTTAATTTAAGGAAACAGGAACTTGTGAAGAGTATTTTATAGAAATAGTAACGCAACTAGGCAACTAGGATAGTGATGCATTCATAAAAAATAATATCTGGGTAGATATAGATCTTCCAGTCCTCCTTCTCCTGTCTCTAAAGAGACTTATACAGCACTTACTTTATCTCTAAAGACAAGCCTACAGTGTTTTGTGGTTTTTTTTATTATCTGCAGAGTTTATCTAAAAGAAGGGAGGCAGAACTAAAGGACACAACTGAGTAGGAGAAACCAAAAACAAAGATATAATTCCTTTCCTTATTTTAGGCTCATGGATCCCAGCAGTCATTAATGGAAAAATGCATTCTTGGCTTTTCAGACATCTTCTAATGCAAATGATTAGTGTCAGCATAAGGAAAGTGACAGGGCAGGCACTCCTGACATATGGCAAAGACTGATGTTGCACATGTCAGTCCTGAAGAATATTGCAGCTTTGGGGTACTGTTTGGCATGGAATGAGTGCACAGTGTGCTAGAAAAAGTGCACCAGAAGTTCCTTATTGCTTGTAACTCAGGCAAAACTAAATCTCAGTTGAACACAGAGTGAAGCTAGACACACCTCCTAAAGCCATCATGGGAACTGTAGTTTCAGAGCAATGAACACTGAGAAAAGAGAGAAATGGATGTTCAACAGGTGCCCTGAGAAGATGAGTAGATTTTTCAAATCTTATAGAAAAAAATCATAAAGACAAATAAAGCCAAGAAAGTAAGTGATACCAGAAACACTTACTTAAAACAGTTCTAATACGCAGAGCAAAGTGTATTTACATAAAGAAGAAAATTCATATTTTGGAAGTCTTATAGCAGATGGATCAAAAAGACTTAAAAGTTGCTCAGCTGCATATGTCAAAGCAAAGTTCAGGTAAAGCATTATCAGTTACAGTCCTGGATGACAGAAAGTACGGTCTTGGAGACATTAAGCATTTTCAGAATTCTGTTGATAAAGATGATATGAGAAATATTTTGGCATTCAAGAAATCTAAGAGTTATCAATATGATGGTAAAAGTCATCAAATAGGGTGAGTCCTAATGTAGCAATAGAATAAAAAGTTATGGAAGCATCATTGGAGCTCCTGGTCCACAACAAAGAAATAAATTAAATCCATCAGATCAAGATTTTCAATAATATTAGGGGATAGATTCAGATTGCTGGGTATAGCTCAATTCGTAGAAAGATAATATGGCCCAAAATTCCAAATTTTCATAGGTTTAAGAGGAAAATATTAAAATAGCTGGCCTTGAAATTTAATTGAATTGTTAAAGTGGTGATAGATGGTGAAATTGTCAGAAGAAAAATGAGGAACTGGAAGAAAAATGACATAAGTGTTCAAGAGTCATCATGTGTCATTTTGTTTGCAGAGACTACAATCTCTCATTTAAATCGACATTTTCTCAGTAAATTTAAGTATTACATATCTTGACCAAAACACAACCTAATTTTGACTTCCAGCATCTTTTAAAGTCTACTTTGAACTATGGCATTAACTTGTGTCACAGTTTCTGTCAAATAAAATTCTTTGTTCAGTCTTCATTATTGCATTACATCAGTACTACATACCGATGAATATTTATGTCACAGATGAATAACTATGAAATTAGTTATAATTCAATTAGTTATAATTTCAATTAAGAATAAAAACCTTCTTAAAATGCCACATATTACTATTGTAAGCAAAGGGCAAAAGGTATCTCACAGGAAAGCGGGTTTTGGTAAGTAACAAAGCCTGTTGTTTCACCTTCTGATAACAAGAGATAGCTGCACAGCCTGTATTTAGAGAAAGCAAATTCCTCGTCACCTTTTTTTTTTCTATGAAGAAAATGAAGCAAGACAAAATTTGAGCTACTTATTTCTATATTAGCAGTCAAGTTGAAAATGGAGCAGCATTTTAAGAACACCCTGGCACTGCCTGTTTCATTTCTGTTTAGCAGCTGAGCCATACTGTGTGAAAGTCTTCACTTTGGAAATTGTTATTGAATTATGCATATGTCACTCTACAGTTTCAGAGGAAAAGATGAATTTACACCCTTAGTTTATATTTTATTTGTTTCTACATTAGGACATTTATATGTTTCCATTTCTGTTACCTCTCTGTAAACAGTTAAACTGCATTAAATAAGAAAGGACAGGAGAATAAATAACCTAACTTTGATCTGCCCTTGAAATCACACTGCTTTTAAGCAAGAGGAATCTGGGTGTTTCCACTCCGCCCTGAGTAGCTTTAAAAGTAAGAGGGGAAGGTGACAACATAAACTGTTACAATAACTCTCTTAGGGGCTGTCTTGCTACAGATGGATTCTGCTATTAATGTTTTTGTCAGACTTCTAACCCTCCTCCAATCCATCAGCTAAGGACTGTCTTGAATAAGTGTTCTCAGTGTTCATTGCAGCAGCTGCACTGGTAAACTGTCTCTAATATGACCAAAGGCTGTGAATAGGTTTTACTGCTTAATCAAGAAATTATGCAACTGAATAATCCAGCAAGTTTGATTTGTCTATTTTTGTTTTCTTTTCCTGAAACACCACATTAATGTGAATGGCAAGAATTCATCATGTCTGAAAAATCAAGGTAATTGCAAAAGGCCAAGGCCATAACGTAATCAAAATTGAAAAAAACTGGTACTACAGTTTAGATGCCTGGAAATTATTTGAAGTTGAATAAAAAACAATATCTTTTTCCTCTTGCCCCCTAGGACAAAATATTGAATAAAAAAAACCATTTAATTAAGGCTAATCTCTAGGGTACTGAATTGTTTCCATTAAATGAGCACCTCTGCTGACTTTTGCTCATATTGGGAGATTAATTGAAAGCAATTATGTCTTAGAACTGTTTTGTCTTTTGGTTTTAATCAGTCAACTCCTATGCAGGTCTCCCACCCCTTAATGATGATATTTTATCTTCTAATCAGTGTATGAGATATAAAGATATGTACTTCAAGTTGTGTCTATTTGTTAACTTTATGTAAAGTTATAGAGCATTCTACTTGAATAGGGACAGAGTCTACATTTAAAGTATAGAAATGTAAGTGTATTGCAGAAGCATAAGCAGAGATATTATTTGACCATATTTAATAATGGTCTAATTTTTTTTTTTAAAGTGACATTGTGGATGTATGTGTGTGTATATTTCTGTATCTGTGTATATCTATGCAGGTGGAGAGGAAGAGAATGAGAGAGATGCAGTTTATCTGTACATCTGTAGTTCAGGAAAGGACACAACACTTTAGAACTAGTCCCTGAAAAATGATAGAGGCCTTATTTCTAATTTCAAATAGCATTGGTTATTATTTCTAAATTACAATCTTTTCCTTTTTTTTTCCCCAAACTGGATGATAACCTAATCAGTGGCATATTTTAATATCTTTATCTTTAATATATAATATCTCAGAACAAAGTTTCCTGTCAGTGAAAAGCCCTTGGGGAATAGGTGTATTTCCTTGGGAAAGTCTTTAGTGTCACATCTTTAAGCATGCACCTAATCTATATGACTTCATTAGAATCTCTGACATGCACATATAAATTCAAAACTCCAAAATGATACAAAAGTTAAGTATTCTTATCAGGGTCATATTTGAAAGCCCTGTATGCTCTCTGAAATCCTACATTTCATTTTTATTTTTTTTTTAAGTTGTAAGAACTGCAAAAAACCCTTTAAAATATGTGATACCTTTCGTTATACAATAATATTTCTTTAAATTGTAAGAACTGCAAAAAATTCCCTTTCAAATGGATGTTACAAACTGTCAACAGGATGCTAAAGTGTAGTGAGACAGGACAATAGATCTGGCAGCTAAAAAAATTTCTCAGGTGTTTTAAATGTAATGCCTAAAAGTCATCCAGATGCAATTCACCATTTTTTCATATAATGAATAGACATTGTTACTCCATTAATAGTATCCCAGATTCAACATGATAAAGAATAAGTACCCCACCCGATGATGCTTTGCTGGACCAAGATGAATGTGGATGCAAAGTACAAATTATAGACAAACTATTATAATAGTATTTACTTTGTGACTCACAAAAACAGATTCTCCCTAACACACCTCACAGTTTAACCTTTCCTTATTTTTTGCAGTATATTTAAGTACATTGCTGAATCAGTGCCTCAATCAGAATAATTACACTGATTTGTGGTCTGAACACTAGAGCTTTGGGTTTACCTAGTCTTTCAAGATGTAGTTTGACTTTGACTTTCAAAAACGAGAAATATATAATGATACTGGGTAATGGTGTGAATCAGAGGATCAGTTTGTTCCATTTCCCCCAACATTACCCTTAAAGTCATTGTACAGGCTCGTTACTGCTAGAAGTACCCAGACCCAGTGGACTCCAGGATGTAGGTGTTTTATCCCATCCCTTCCTGATGGTTCATTTAAGATTCTCAAAAGAGTATAGTACCAGACAAAAAAGCTTCCTTTTAGGAGCTTTTATTTGGGAGATACATACTCTCTTAAAAGTGAAATTGGCAGCTTGCATCTAATGTAAAATTATTGAATTTAACTATTACTGAGAGTGACTGAATTCTTTGAAGCTTTCTGCTTCACATAAAGTCAAAGATGCCCAACAGAGATTCACAGAAGACTCTCTGATCTTGAACACACAGTATGCCCAGTTGCTGGCCCCAGAGCTGAGTGTCTCTGCTGCTGGCCTGGGCCCCATAGCCCACTCAGCCCCATGATTGTCTCCAGAGTACTCTTTTTAACCTCCCAACCTCCTGCTAATTTAGCTTGGCGTTTACCAGTGCTCACACACACAGAGCCATAACACAGGGTGCACTTTCACCGAAAACAGTTGGAAGTGAGATATAGTGAGAGGATAGGACACACTGTGCTGAAGTGCATGGATCAGGCATGCAATCACACTGACCAGTAACCTGTTTGCACATCACCAGCGTCTTTTATTCTCCTTTTCATTTCATTTTCTCATGTATTCCCTTTTTATTGACCTTGCTCTTTTCCCCCAAAAAATCCCCTAAAAACATCCCATAAAAAGTTTTACCCAAATATTCCCAATCCCAAAATATTCTTCTCCCCTGCATCCCATAGGCAATAGTCCACTTCAGTTTACTGCGTACTGTAAAGAGAATTTATTTCACTGATTCGTATTGGTGGGTTATGCACCAGGTCCAGTGACCCAGTCCTTCTCCATTGACAGTTTTAGGAGCAGCTGATTCAGTGTTTTGTAATTTTCCCTAATTAGGTTTTCACTGATGAGGTTACAAGAGTTCCTCCACCAATCACTGTTTTCCTGATCCTTGCAGGATCTCTATATCTAGTCTGTGCAACCTTTCATCAGATAACCTAGCTGTTCCCCTCTCTCCCTTCATGGTTTCCTGTACCTTTTCTTCACCTTTGGGTTTAATGTTGGAAGCACTCATGTACCACAAGCAAACATTTGCACTTCCTCACTTCACCCATATGTTTTAGTAAGGACTATAATTTCTTAGTTAGGACTATAATTTCTTACTCATCCTATGGATCAACTTCAGAAAATACCTCCATGCTACTTAAAAATGAAGATACTGCTTAACTTATTAACATTAAGTTGATCTTCAAGCTCTGACTTTTGTGAATAGGAGCATGCTTTGCTCTGTCCACTGTATATATGAGGTGTTTCAGGAGCCTCTGTTAGGCAACAAAGATAGTCGCACACATATACTGACTCCCAGTCTACACTGGTAGACTATCATCATAGGAGTTTCCAGTAAAAGATGTAGGAATGAGAAAGGCAAATGGTTGTACAATATTAGCACTTTGGTAAATCAAGTCACTGTTTTTGTATGAAGTCAGGCATTTTGTCTTCTGTCTGATGTCAATTACATCTCCTAAATACCCCCAACCTGGACATACACATTATGAACACCCCTTCTGAACTTTGGAAAGGATTTAGGTCAGAGTTTGATGTCATTTTGGAAGAAAAGTTAATTCTTGCAGTATTGTCGATTGACAATTTAAAGAAGCTGAAGAAAAGGAATAAATTTTGCTTTAAAGAAAAAAAAGCATGTAGTAACAAGTATCTTTTTGTCAGCCATCACCCTACTAGGATGAAGCTGCAACTATAGAAAACTAAACAACATGATTTTCACTGACTAGAATTTGAAGACAAAAATATTTGGAAAAGGTTGCTAGTTACAACAAAGAACTATAGGAAAAAAGCAGCAAGGTGTAGTTTAGTAACATGTTTTTGCATCTTCAGCAAAGGAGATTTTACTTTTGAGATAATAGCAGAATCACATTGCTACCAGTAAAAGAATATTCTATAACAGTTTGTAAGGGCAATAATTGAAGATAAGATATGTGTTGTGTGATAGAAAAATAAAAGGACATTTTCATTAGATAAGACAAAGCAAAAGATTTTTAAATCCTCCAATTTTAATTATATAGAAAATTAAAAGAGATTCTTTTAGTTTTGATTTTTTTTAAGCAATGAAGAATGTGCTGTATAGAAATACAAAGGAAAAGCACTGGATCTTCACTTGTTTTCCTTTCCTCATTTACATGGCTAAGACCTCGTCATTGGCCTCAAAAGTAGAGAGTTGTTGGAGTGTAGCAGATAGCATATTCACAAAAGAAAATTGTGGCTTTTAAGCACTTTTAAAATATAACCTGAAAATTACTGACTATAGCACTAATGACATTTTATATTGCTTTGGTGCCTCTTATCGAGTATGATTTTCCTATTGAGTATTACAGGAAGTCATTTGAGAAAGCAATGCAACAGAGTCATTGCTAGCTTCTCTCTGTAATACAGAGAGCAGCTGAAAGCCCCCAAGAAAACATCAGCAAGAGCACCAACAAATACCAGAGATGGGGAAGAGTGTAGTGTCAAGCTATGTGATAACTATTCTGTCATATAATATTTCTTTGAAATTGCTAGCATTAGAGCATCAAGCTTACCTTTATAAACTTGAAGTGTTTACCCTCACAAGGGCTAGGTTTTCATCTGCTTTAATCTGCACAGCTTCATGGACTACACTGGAAGCAACTGACTTGTGCTTACCAAGAGCTGCTTTAACTTGTGACAAACCATCATAGATGCAAATTCTTTTTTACAACAGTAAGCTAGCAGGAAAAAAAGTATATTCTGAACATTTACTGATAATTTATATCTTTTTCAGCAGTGTGTGTGGACATGCACAAGGTCAGCCCACACTGTAGTTTTTATTATTATTAATTTAATAAATTGTACTAGCACAGTTTCCCTGGTTTTATATACTTTTGTAAACTGCATTTACCACTGAGAGTAAATATATTTTTTTTAAATCTGAGCTTTAAAGAAGTGAGTGATTCTCCCACCTCATAAATCTCAATCTATGCACCTTACAACCCAATAAGAAGCAGGGTTTAGAAGCTTGCTTTAACAGTAAGTACAGGATCTCTGCAGATCAATTTTTCATGGTTGGAATCATCTCTGATTCAATGTGAAGTGGAAAGCTTCTAAGACTTCTGTAACTCTACATGTAATAGTTAAACTCAATCATTTTCCATTAGATGCAAACTGCCAAATTCACTCTTAAGAGGCTATGTATCTCCCAAATAAAAACTGCTAAAAGAAACTTTTTCTCTCTGATACTGCACTGTATTGAGAATCTTAAATGAACCAACACAAATGACAAAAGGTTGTTCAGTCAGAGTCAGCACATATAGCCCAATTCACTTGAAAGACAGTAGATTAATTCCTAGAATTCTAGTCAAAAGTGAAAAATAGTTGAAGATCACTTCAGCTTTGAAACTCAATATGTATAAGAAGTGTTCTTTGAAGCACCTGCCCATAGTGAGGAGTGTTTTCAAGCTTCAGTCACTGCCTCAGCTGATGAAAGCAAAAAGAATAGCAGTTGATGTCAACTGCATTTTTACAGAGAACCTGCACTGGAATTGCTGCTCTGCTGTTACTAGTAAACATAACATAGAACACCATCAAAAGTGATCAATGACATAAATACAGAGTAATAAAAAGAAGGAAAAAGCAGGCAGTACAAAATCCTGTTCCATTTTACATGAATATAACATTTCTGACTCCTAAGGATCTATTCTTCATTGTCACACGCATGAAAAAGTACTAGGTTCCCTTTAGAAAAGTGCATGGGAGCAATGGAGGGATAAATTCTAGCTAAAGTGAACTCGTCATTTCTCTTCAAGGAAGCTATGAGCATGTACAGTGCATCTGGCTCAGGTATATGGATGAGGATTATGTATGCATACATGTATTTATATGCATAAGAATCATGTATCTATACACAAGTCAACTGACTGATTTCCAAGCCTTCTACTGTTAAAAACAGTTCGTATGTTTCCCTGTAATGTATTAACAAATTTGGCATCAATGGGCCAAGAAGACTCAGCTGAAAAATTATACTAGGATTAGATTTTTGAAACTGCAGGACATAAGGTATTCTCTTTGTCTTGAATTCCCAGTTTAATTACATTATACTATGCATGCTGACAACAGAAAAATCATCTCTTCAATAAACACTTTTAATCTGTACAAAACAGAGTAGCAATGGAGAGCTCGGTGGTGTCTTAGTCTTTTACACAGTGGTTTGAGGTTACTCTTGCTCATTAGGAAAACACACATGAATAATTAAGCAAAAATGAAAAGAGAATCTAGGCTTCCTGTATCCTAGCTAAACATACTAATGCTTTTTTGTTGGCATGTGGTAACCACTGCCTACTGCAATGGATATTTTAGAAATCTGAGTATGTACTTTTATCATTTATTGAGTCAGCCAGAATAGATTTTTGGCTTTAGTTTTGACAAAAAAGCTTACTTCATCAGTATCTCAGGCAACTAGACTTATTCACACAGTCTTATTTAGGTTGCTTTTTCATCAGGATATCTCACCATGCTTTGCAAAAATGAGGAAGCCAATTACCAACTGCAAAAACTAATATGGAAAAGGGAATTTCATTTTTATTCCTTTTTGAGTAGGGGCATTAGACATCAAGAGTGGAGTATGGGAAGTATAGATGACAGCATCTCTTCAGTACCAGTCAGCCATAACCAGGGAAGAAGGAGTCTTCCTCCCTTTAAATTGACTTAATCAAAGCTTCACTGAAGCAGAGCAGAACAACTCAAATTGTCAAATTAATTACCCCAAAGGTGAAATACACTGCCCAAAACATTTCCTTTTTCTTTCAAAAGGGCCAAATTTCTTAGACCAGCAGAAATGCATTTGTTCTCATGATGTAGAAGCTGTTGCAAAAGCATGTATCTTCAAGTTAGCAGAATTTATGGATACTTTGCACCTGAAGAACAGCAACACACCATCCGTGACACCAATAGGCATCAGCATGACACCTGAAATGTGACAGTTCAAATCACAAGGAAGTGACTCTGAACAGTCATCCTGAAGCATTCAAGTTTTCAACAAAATTTCCAGACACTTCAATTTTTTCTTCTGCATGAGCCCGGAAACATGATTCAGTCTTCACAGATGCTGACATGTTCCAGTCTAGTTCATTCTCAATTCATTTTGGGTTTGCTAAATTAGTTTTCCCTCTGCATCCCGTCTGCAGTTCAGAAGGATTCTTCCACTTGTTTCTCCTACAGAATCAGAAAAAGCAGGAAGTGTGTCTGTTTACCTAGCAGTTTAGCTTTATTTAGTCACCTCTTTAGAGCACTATTTTATAGATAAGCATTATGATTTACCTGAATTTTCTCACATGAAAGAGGAAAGTGATCCAGGATGAGTGCTTTAACCTCTGGAGAAAAAGTATTGATCATTTCTTCTTCTGGTTGCTATGAAATAAGTACCTACTAGATAATAATTTTACTGAAGCTGGGGGATCCTTGCATTTTTCGATATCTGCTAGAGAAAGGAAACACTTTATTTTATATATTAATGGCATAACTGCTAGTGATGTGAAAGAGGCACAGAGAATATAATTTTTTTTGTACTTTTCTATTTTTCTTTTTTTTCCAGTTTGAATAAATCTTTTAATCCTCAATTGAAATATTTTTGTGCTGACAGATGGACCTGATTTTTTCCCAGTTCACAGCAGGTAAAGTCAGGCAATAAAAATTATTATACACTGAGTGACAAGAGTGCAGATTAGAGCAAAAAGAGACTTAATCACATAATTTTCGAAGATGTATTTCTTTTGATGTAGCACCTGTGGGGGGGTTTCCTTCCATCTTATTTTCCCTTTTTAGGTTTCTTCAGATTTTTTCCTATAGCTCTAACATTAAGCTTATAAGACGATAAGTAATTTGAGGTTTTTTCTCTTCATTTGAACTTCTTTTTCATTAATACCTGCTCAATAACAAAGACTTTGCATGATTTACCCACAAGGAGTACTAGCTTAGACTTTCTTAAAGCAGCAAGCACTGCTTATAGGCATGTGTATTTAGCTTTGTGTAAAAGGATCCTTTTTTTTTCTGTCAAAAAAAAAGTGTGTGGCATACTTCCTTGACTTACAGAGATGGAGAAAAGTAAGTTCATTTTACTGAAGTGCTGAAACGAAAATCTGTTTTGATGCAGGATACCAGAACGTATATGACACAGCTCTGTTCTTGTCATAAAAGCTTGCAGCTGAGCTTTCATTACCTAATCACAAAAAATGACATCTGGACAAAGTCAGAAGCATAGATGAAGAGGAGTTAAAAATCACTAGATCAGAGATAAAAATTGAAGTAAAACTCTGACCAAGAGGTGACAAATGCCAAAGACAAGGGGAGTAAATTTCCCTGCCAAAGAATATAAACCTGAAAAAAAGAAGTATTTAGGTGTCTATTTTCTGTATTTATCTGTGTCAAAATGCATAAGAATGTGTGCATCCAAGTATCTGAACTCCTATAGCTACTCAATGGAGCTCTGCAGTGCCCAAAGCTAACTTTCAGGCCAGCATTGCTTGAAGCTAAAATGAATTCAGCCGCATGGGCCTGATACATCTCCTCCTGAAATAAAGTGGAAGCTTTCCATTCACATTTATGAGAGCTAGATTGGGCCTGATATATATTTCTGAGATCCAGTACACTAATCATGCTCAATATTTCCTTTTGATGCAAATCCACTTCATTCCTAAACATTTAATTTACAAGAGATGTGACTCCAAAAGCTATCATGAGAAAAGGTTTTATACCCTCGCCTCTCCATCCAACTCCATTTATTCATTTTTTTTTTTTTTTCCATAAAGTTACACTTTATGGAGGGAACAGGATCCTATTCTTGCCAGATATTGCATAAGCTATTCATATTTGGGAGGGGATATATGCCCTGTATATCACCTCTGTTCATATTAATTGGCTTTGTACATATAAAAATAGCCTCTTAACATCTATTGATGTTAACACTGGAAAGGAAAAAAATTGTAAATCTTGGGTTGTACTGTATTTTAAAGACTAGCAAAATATTTTTAGTTTATTTTTAGTGTACGAATATTCTCCACTTCACAATCAGTGAAACAGTTAATTACTCATGTGGAACATACTGTTTTACCTAAAAAAAACCCACCTGTGTTAGGCAAAAGGCTGAAAGATATTTTATCACTGTCTGTGATATGTACACTACCACACTACCGGCCCATGTAATACCTGTTCAACTGGCATTCAAGAATTAACTACAATAATGGAAAATGATTCTTATTTAATTAGTAGTCCAACTAATTGTTTCATGGTTTATGAGTTCAGAGTTTCAATGGACAGGAACACAGCCAAGTTATTTTCAGAAATTACCTGATTGAAATTAGTAAGAGTTCAAAATTTAGTTTTCTGACCTACTAATAAAATGAGATTTTAATTATAATCAGGAAAATTATTTTTAAAATTCCAATGGAAACTTTTTCTGTCTTAAAATCTTAGGATGGAAAGAAGTTACAAAAATAATATTTCAGAAATATTAACAGCTAACTCTAAATCCTACAGTGAAAATATCTGCTTTCTAAAAAGAATTAGAGACAACATGATACCTTTCTGGGGATGGGAGAAGAGGTATAGTAATTAAAATAAAATTGAGCCAGTTTCACTGACGTGTTCAATTACAGTTTCAAAATACATCCAAAGACTTCAGTGATAGTTCAAACTAGCCCCAACACTGAATATCATATTGCAGTATCTTTTGTTTGCCAGTGAATGTTCTGTTGTGGCCAATCACTGTAATCAAATGCAGTTTTCAGGTTCAGAACCTGAAACATCCTCTTGATAAGCAGCTTTTTATTTTTCTTTTATTTTTAAATGTCATCCATACAATAATCAGGGTAGCTATTTCTCTTCATTTCTTGCCCAGAAATGTAAAAGCAAACACAATAATAAAGTGATCAGGAAGTGCATATGTAATGTAGTCAGTACAGAATAAACCAGTTTATCTCTAAAGAAGAATGCATCAGGAAGAGGTTTACACAGTTATTTGAAAATGTCTGGATATAAGGAAAGGGATGTGCACTTATGACTGTGAATTGTAGAGGTTGCTACAATTCATTAGGCAAGGCTGGTAGTAAGAGGAGAGACAACCTATGAGCATAGTTCCAGCCTTGTAATTCAGGGACTGTCTCTGGGAAAGAAAACAGTCCCAAGACTCGGACTTTCTCCAAGACCCAAGTAAACAGGCTATAACGAGTAAAACAGAGCTCTTTGTTTAGGACTACATCACAGAGCTGTGTCCCATTTTTCCACCAAGTGTAAGTCTGTAAAAAGGCAATAAATACAGTGTTATTAAAACAAATCCTCTGGGGAAAAAAGAAAACACACACACACAAAAAAAAAACCAAACCATCCCACAAGCAAACAAAAAAGAATCCCAAAAAAACACAAACAAAGATAACCCAACAAAAACAACAACAACAGCAAAAAAAACCAAAACCAAACAAAAACACCTCCCTTAGAATTCATCCAGAAAAAAAAATATTTTTTTTCATGGAGCAGAATGAACATTATGGATCAGGACAACTGATCTGAAGTCAAAGGTACTTTGCTCTGTTGGCAAAACTTAATTTGCAGTTTTAGGTAGTTGTTGCTTGGGTGAGAATTGTCTGGGCTTTGAAATATGAGCCTGTGCATTCTTGCAATATGGAGCAATACATTTATCTGCTGCTTTTAATACAGCTGTAGAAGCTAAACATCAAAACCATATTTCATTATTGCAAAGGTGCTTAGGTTAATGACATTTAGAATGAATATAGTTAAAACTATTTCTTCGTTTAGGAAATCAAGGCACAGATGGCTTGCTTATTTGCATATAAATTACATTAAAAATTGTTTACCCAAGACTTTTGGCCCCATAGAACATTAAACAAAATTAAACTCTTTTTTTTTTTTTTTTCTTTTTACCTAAGGAAGAAACCTCTGTGATTTTGGTTATTGTATTTGTTTCTAGATGACAACTCTGGCTTCATTGGAACTCTGAAGATCTAACATCAGTAAGACACTTAATACTTGGAATCATTAATTCAGGTCTCTTGTCTCAAGTTATTCACTTTGGATGCCTGCATCTTTCCACAAGCATCCTTTGATGATTAAGTCACACAAAGGTGGGTGAAAGAAGCTGTGAAATAAAGACAGACTTCCCTATGAGAGGATAAAAAAATCTGAATTTGGAGATTGCCCTTACTATGTAACACAGTTTATCCTTATTAAATAAGCTCAATTAATTTCAGCTTTAAAGAACAGATTACAAAAAATGGAATAAATGTGGTTCTCAAACAATATTTAACCTGGAATTTAACCAAAAGCAATAGTAAATGTCTACATACCTCTGTTTTCTTCCAGTGAGTGTGTAACACATTTGGTTATCATTCTTATGTATGTAGGTATATATTTCAGCAGAGACACGGCAGTTTCTGACTCTTTGAATGTATCCAGACATAGTTTGAGAGGATATAATGTTTCAATTATGTCAATGTTTTATATTTGGAATTGTTTGCAGTTTTTGTGTGTGATTTTGATAGCATTGATACATTGTGATACTAATGCATTCAGACAGACATACTGGTATTAGTAATAGCATCCCGTTACAGCTATTACAGCATGGATTGAAAACAAACAAACAAACAAAAAGGCATATATCATCTTTACCTACATGTTTTCAATCACACAAGACTGTTTTGAAGCATTAAGGATTTCCCCAAAGTTGTTGAGCAGTCAGTGCTTTCTACCCTTACATGTGAATATTTCTTTATACAGCTCACTTCCACTTGGTTTCACATCACACTCTAATCCATTTCCAGTGAATGTGCTTTCTAACTTGATAATAGTCTGCATAACGTACACCAGTTGCACTAGAGATGCAGAATAGAGCTATAGAGAACCACATAAATTTTTTTTCTCAGTGGAGTCTTACATCCTTTATCCACAGCGGAATTACCCACTAGAGTGAAAAAGGGCTCCCTGGGCACTGAAGAAGTGTTGCCCAAATCTGATCATTTTAAAAACCAAAGACATTTTCTAATTCCTTTAGTGATCACAGACCTGGAGAAAAAGTAATTTCTTTAAGGGATTCAATAACTTGCATTATCTTAACTGTTTACTTCTTTGTATTAATTTGTGCAGTTCTACTGCAGAGAATTTGACACAGTTCTTTGGCATGCATTTGAAACTATATTTTATGCTGACCAGTTACTTGCATAATATATTATATTATAGCAAATATTTAAGAGTGTCCTTACCTTGATTAAGTGTACCTAGTGCCAAGGGAACACCTTAAGCTAAATACTGAGATATTAGTAAAGAAATAATGTCTTTTATAAGTTCAGATAAGATAATTGGAAAGAAAAAGAAAAAAAAATTCACATCTTGGGCAGAAAGCCCTTTTTTCAAGTGTGCTGAACATATTTGCAAGTCTTTTTCAGCTTTAGACTTACTTGGCATTTGGTCAGTTTTCTTACTTCAATAGAATACCTTTTTCTGTATGCAGCAATCAAGTCCCTTATTCACTTAAACTCTGTCTTAATTCATGGGTATTTCAGATTGTTTGGTATACTGCGAACAAACAAAAGAAATTTCTTGGCTTGTTCTGCACTCAAGTTTCTAGGACTTTTTCTGCTTTTTTTATATATTGTTTCACTGTCTTTCCTGTAACTTTCACAATTTTTCAATATACTATTGCAAAGGTAAATAATAGAATATGTGTGGTCTTATTTTTAATTATTAACACTGTACCATTTTGGTTATGCTAAACAGTCTACACAATGGATCCTTCCAAAAAATATATCTAAAACTAATAGATCTAGCACTGAATGGATTAATTAGATCAAACATATTCAAGTAGAGTAAGAACCATTTTATTTTTCAACTACTGCTTGGGATTTGAAAGCTCTTCATTAGCTGTTATGATAAAAAGTTCAATGTTTTTATAAAAGTGTTGCTTTTTAAAAAATATACACAACTGCACACGCTGTCAAATAAGCAGAAATTGCCATTGAGGTTCAGTGAGGATGAAGACTCTATTCTTATATATAAAATGCTTCGAAAACATAGTGGCAAATGTTATAGCTAATTAAACGCATTCTAGGAGAGTCCTGCTTTGTTACCCAAACAGAGTCTCAAGTGTTGTAAAACACCCAAATGTATTTATGCAAGCAGTGAAATCAGCTTTTATGAGTTCTATCTTAATTATTTTTTTCTTCATTAATGTTTTTGACTTTTAGCTTAGGAAGAATGTATAAATACACTGGGTAAAACTTTTGTGACATATGTAGAATGTTTTAAAAAACTTGTATCAATACCTAAATAATATGAATATGCAAATAACAAATCTTACCATCTTTAAAGAAAAAGCTTGTTATTATAAGATATTGTCTTTTAGTAGAATAAAGTATAGTCAAGTCAATAAACTATGTAAGATATTTCAATATAAATAAATATATATTCCTTTTATGAGTCAAGCATTTAAGCATCTTTAATTTGTAAACAGAGAATTTGTGGTGAGACATCTTTCACAGGTGTTAATTATTCTACCTGTTCGATATCCCTGAGCCATGGTGCAGTACTTAGCACTTGCCTCAGTGTGTGAGATAGCACTCTTTCTTTAAAATGTATAAATAATTGTATTCCGTCACATCAACATTCAAATTTTAGTTTTCTCTTTATCTGTGATAAAAATTGATTTATACATACTTGTGATGACATACAGTCAGAACAGGTGGTTTTATGGATACACTTAAACCCCTTATTTCCTTTAAAAAAAATTTGTCAACAGCACATAATGTGAAGAAAGATACTTTCAAGAAATGTTTTAAGTACCATATTCTCTTTCACACTCAAGGACTTTTTTTCCCCAAAGATAAAAGTTTCTATATAAAAGTAAGATTGTTTGGACTCAATAAAATAGCTTTTCAGTTCCTACTGAAGTCTTGAGAGTAAGAAATGGCTAAGAAAGAGTTTATTTTCTTTCATACCTTTCACTTTTAAGAATACCCTGAAGGATTTCTGCAAGAACAAAGCCTATTAAAAATCAGCTCTAGCATCATTAAGCAAACTATAGGTTCATTCAGGTGTTGGGGATCTTATTAGAACTGAAGAGGATTTTTTTTCCCCTTCTCATATCCTTCTACAACAGTTACACATTTTCCTGAAAATATGTACATACGCAACTAAAAAAATGTTAACCCCTACAAAGGTGTTGAGCTAACAAGCACGTAAAAAAACCTAATTTTGCAGTCACTCTAGTATGACACAGGTGTACCTTTCTTTCTCCTCTGTCAAAGAAAACAGCTTGGGAAGAGGCTATGAAAACCCAGAATTCAGCAAGAAGTCTTCCTTTCTTTGTTCTCTACAACATTTATCAAAGCTTGTTTTATTCACTGGTCAGGAAGCAACAACAAGGAAGATAAGAGGGTAAAAAAAGTTACATTTCAACATTAAGGATAAACAATTTCCTGATTCACAGTATTGCTGGGAAATCAGTGATGCTGTTTAAAATGAGGCTGCTGTGCATTTCCATATCACTGATTTTTATTCTTGCCTATAAAAACTAGATAAATACAGAAATATTATTATAATTTAATGGAGAATGTTTTAATGTTTCAAAAAACAGATTACTTTAAATTTTGGAATCCAGGAGGAGGTATATGAAGCAAATTTTGAAGAAAAGAAATATGATTTTAATTTGAAATTATTTATTTTCTTCCCCTCTAATTATCTCAAGATGATGCTTTGTGTGACTTATTTTGCCTCAATTTATACACCCTTGATGGTGTTACATCATTGAATAAGATTACTTAAGAATTACAAGTTTTCAGTTTAATTCAGCTAGTCCAAAAGATGTTTCTGTAGTGACATGTACAAACTCAGTATTTGAAAATGAGTTTATTTCCATATGTTATGATTTGAATTACTAAATCAGATAATGAGGTAGACTTATGCTAATAGTCTCTCTGGAGAAATATACAAAAAGATTGCAGTAACTTTATTACTGTCTTCAGTTATGTCTATTATTTTTTTCTTGAATTATATAAATTGTTAAGGTAAATAGGGTTATTTTTGCATAGTGCTGTCTATGACATGTAATAACCTCATGAGATCTCAGAGGTGATTGCCCTTGAAAATAATGTAATTTATTAAAGCAGTTATTGGATTGGCATGTTGTTTCTTGTTATTCCAGTCTATGTATTTTTATTAATTGATCACATCCTCTATGTGTTTTTATTAATTTACATTCAAGTCTTCAGCATTCAATTAATAGTCAACCACTAGCCACCCTGTCACCCCATGAGGACGATTGAGCACTGGAACAGGTTGCTCAGAGAGGTTGCAGCATCTCTATCACTGGAGATGCTCAAAAGCCATCTGGACAGAGTCCTAGCCCTGCTTGAGTAGGCAGAGGTGGACAAGGCCATGATTATGACAGTCTAGTGAAAAGAAACTCTCTGTGGCTGGTACCTGTGTCATT
>JAOXNG010000001.1:127679958-127693236 GCA_028566535.1 Scolopax minor | reverse complement strand
GGGATAACCCATCTTATCTTTTAAGGACTAAAAGAAGACAGGTTCATGCATTCCTTCAGCTTTGAATTATGTGATATTGAGGGAAAATTATCACTTATAGTAGTCAATTTTCTCTGTCTATACATGTGTGTAGACAAAAAAGCATGCACAAATGTTCTCTGAAATATATTGAACTGTTTTTTGGTTTTGAAATGTCTTTTACAAAGAAGATTGTTTTTGTTGAGGGGGGCACTCTTGCTGGTTAAAACAATTTAAATTGAACGTGAAACTCATAGTAGGCATATGTAATAATTACTACATAGGTTTTAAGTTACAGCCATGCATTTTCACATTCCACATATTGCGTGTTCATTTGTGATCATACATGATCACATGATCACCTGCGATAGCATCCACAAGAGTTAAGGTCAAAATGGTGTCACCAGACATAGAGAAACTTTCTAATGGAAAGTGGTCAAGATACCGTGCCAAACAATCTTACTCTTTTTAATATAGTTGGACATATTTAATGACTACACATCTTAATAATCTCAATTTTGTACCTTAGTATTTTTAAAACAATGGCTGCTCCAACACCAGGTTACATTTTCTGCCCGTCCAGATTCAGTGCTAAGACAGAGGGAAGAGTGCCACCTAATGATCTGTAGGTAAGTGCAGGTTACAGTTGGTATCCTCTGGTTCCAAGTTTTTGCATCCTCCACTGCCTGCAGGCTTAATAGAGATCTAGAGGTAGCTAGTTGATTTCACAGTTGTTTGTATTTACAAATACAAGTATGGAGCTGCTCGTATTTAAAAGCTGAATGGGGGAACAGTCATCATCTTTCCAGTGAGCTTTCTAACTACAAAAAAGCTTGAAAGCATCCCCAGCCTGCCTTTGAAAGGCTGTTGAGTGCAGCAGCCAAGCAAAGGCATCAAGGGAAAAAATGAAAATCCTGAAGTATCATAGTTTGCTTTGCTAAATTCATGGGAGTTGGGCAAGAAAATGATGACAGAGGGGTTGGGCTCATGAATGGGGAAAATATTACAATCTAATAGTAGCTTCATAGAGAAATGTGCTGCTTCTCCCATCACAAACTTGAGAATTACTTGGTGGAATGAAAAGATAAATACTTTCACAGTACATTTCAAAAATTGCATGTAAATTGCAAAGTTATATTCAATAGGAGTCGTATTTAAATGTATTGAGACATTGCAGGGGGTGTCAGTCACATTAATACATGCCTCGGGTGGTTGAATGTTCAAGCACTCCTTGTCTCCTGTTGCACCAGAGGAATGTGTTAATAAGTCTGTAGAACATAATCCTGTCATATTTTAATGTTATGTTAATTTGAAAGGCTGTGGAACAAATCCTGGGGCTAGGTGGGAAGATCCATAGCATGGAGTCAAATGAAGCCATGAATTCTGTCTTGATCCTTGGTCACATAGGCCTGGTTCTTCTGAGCAAGAAATTTCTAAAGACACCTTGAGGGAGGGAGAGCTACTACCTTACTCTCAGCTATCTTTTCCTCAGAGATGGGTAATAATAAAACTCCTCTACTGAGGATTATTTGGAGATGGATAGAGCATGAATTTTTGGCAACCCTGCTGCTTCACAGAAAAGTTGAAGGATGTTTTATATCTTCTCTTTGTCATGTGTTCTGAGCTAACAATTCCAAGGGAAAGATGAGGAGAAAAAGGATTAAAAAGCATTTGCTTCTCTGCAGTTCAAATGAAGGCTTTTAACAAATGTTACAACTCCTCTTTTCAAAATGTAGCTTATTTTTAACTATTGCAAAAATGAGAAGACCCTCTCTGGCTTTAGCCCTCCCACTGATTTAGGGCAGGCATGACTGCTTAACCGGGCCAAGAACATCCTGAGTTACAATGTGCTTGCTGGAGAGAGATAATGACTTGGCTGAATCTTTTTCTTGTAAACAGAGGTTGCCTACTCAGCATTTAGCTGACATGGGGAATACTTGGTTTGACGCTGGTGCTATCAAATTCTTTCATCCTCTTGGGTGTACAAATAAGGATATTGGTGTCTTTTCCTAGCACATGTCTCATTCAGAAGCTCTCAGAGGAGTTGCAAGAAAATATAGTGAACCATAAAAGGTCTCTGAACAGATTTCAGCTTCATTTTAAATACAGAGAGGTAAACATGGGAGTGAAGACATTCCCACAGACAGTAGTAGTTGCCTCAGTGTGGACCTTTCCGCTTGCATCAACATCCTGTGTTGGCAGAGTAGTTCTGAAACACTGAAGTCACTGTCTCTCTTGGTGCAATACACACTGCACAAGCCTTTGTGGCTCCAACAGAAAATCCAACAAGCACTTATAGTGTACTCCACTTTATGTCCAAACTTATTCCCATGCCTTCTGCTAATAGAAAGCATATTTGCACATCAGTGTCTTCACAAAACTTGACACACATCCTTTCTGTGACTAACTGTCATTTGGGAAACTGCAAAAGGACAAACAGGGACAAGAGGCTGCAAGGATGCCTATGGGTTTGGCCATAATTCTATTCATAAGTGAAGAAGCCGTATTGCCATAGTTTCTTCTGCTCCCTTTTCTCTGGGGTAAGTGAGGTGGTCAGGGACACCAGCCTGAACAACAACTGCAGAGGAGCCACTCTTGGGATGGGCCAAGTGGCTAGCAGCCACTGTTTATCTTCTCTCTCTTCTAAGAGATGCTCTTTCCACTAATGTACTCAAGTGGGCTGATCCATGACCACAGACTGGACGCTGGATACCCTGACGAGGACCTTCTGAGACATCTCATGCTCATAGTTTAAGCAGCCTTACACTTTTCTGTGGTATTGGCTTAAGTGTGGTTTACCATTTTCCCAGAGCTCATTTAGCCCAAAGTTAGATAGTTAGTAAACTCTCATATCCAAAACTGAAGTCCTAAATCCTTCTTCAATATGGAAAAAAGACTGAAAAACTGTTCAGCACTTTGTAATAGATTCAATACTGCCAGAAACAGATTCAATGCTCACTGTGGTGGTGTTGGAGTGCCTCACATCCTGCCTGTACTTGGAGTTTCTGAAAAGCACACAGTGATTATGAAAAAATACTAGGGCAGAATATGTGTCCTTAGGGATTTGAATACAAAATTTCAGCATTCTCAGGACTCCAAAAATATGCTGGGAATTTAGATATCAGAGAAATTGGAAGGTTCAGAAACCTGAGAAGGAACAGATGCAAATATGTCTGCTTTAAATACAATTAATGTGGAAAACCAAACTGCAAAATTGTTGTAACTGTCTCAGTTGTCATGTCACTTCAGCTTTGAATACCTTGTAAAGCATTTTGTGAAATAAGGCCTTGTGCTTACTTTACTCTCCATGTTTCCAGTTCTCCAGCCACTTTATTCTCCATTCTCCAGCCACCAGTTTAGCTTTCTTTTTGGCCAGGTGATATATAAAGCTTAAATGCTTTCTTAGATATTGCCAGTAGAAGACCTCTGAAGTACCCTCACAATGCCTCTATCTCAGAGTTGAGTTTCACATGTCATGTTCTATCATCTTTTCCCACAAAGAAATGTGGAATTTCTTCCTAAGAGTGTCCTGTCCACCATGTTACACCACTAATTGGGTGAAAAATCAAATGAGTTTAATATAAGGAGAGAGCTTGTATGTGTGTGTGTGTGTGTGTGTGTGTGTTCAGAATTCAAAAGGTAAGGAGGAAGACCTGATTATAAAAATTTCAAATGTGAAAAAGCAATGTCCTGCATTTCTTTTTCTCTTTCTAGACCTCTTCTCCTGACGATAGGCATACATTCATTTTCATAAAATATTTTTCTGCCTTTTCCTGTTCAGTTGAAGAATGTCTCTCTACCTTAGTCTAAACTCGCTACTTTTACAGACAAATTATAATTAAACAAGTTTTAAAAAATCAATTAATGACTAAATAGTTGTAACCACACACACACAAAGTGTAGTTGTAAGAGAAAAGGAGCTTGATTACAATTTATTTTAAGCTCTTTCAACCACTTCTTGATAAAACAAATGAGTTACAACCTTAGCTTTGATGTATTTTTTCTTCAGTGTCCATTATATTGGAAGTTTATTGACAGACTATAACATAGTTAAGAGTTTATTCATGCTATGTCATGTTGTAATTTGGTGAGGATGGGAATTTGGGGAATGATTTTTAATTAGGTGGACTTTTTTCTTAACTCTTATGGACAAAGGTGACACAACCCTTAAAAACCCTTTTTCTTTAATAATTACCTTTGAGAATAACTTCAAATATGGCTACGGGAAAAAATTACACTGACAAGAGTCAAAGTTAATAAACTCCAATAATAAAATGTCTTTAAAGATTGCAAATTTTTTCACATTGACACAACATCCACAGATGTCATTAGATGCCAGTATTTTATTATATGGAAATACGAGCTACAGTATCATACCTTGTTTCTAGTTGCAGATTCCTATCGATCAGGTCATCACCCTCTTAATATTTAATTATAACATCAAGCAGTGATCATCTCTGAAACTAGACAAATGGTCTGATCTCAAATGCAAGTTCAGTCTGAAAAAGAAGGAAAAGAAAAATTGACAGGATAAATATTCCCTATTGTGAAAGTTTCCAATTTTGTTCTCTTGTCCTATTGAAGACTGCAGCACCTTGCTCCTTAAAAGAGAGAAATTAAAATATACTAAAAGTAATTCAAATATACCAGCCAAAGTTGCATAACTCTGATGGCCTGAGAAGCAGGTATAAATAAGAGATGCATGAGTCTTTCTCCAGTTCTGAATCTATTTTCTATAATTTCTGACATAGTTTAGATAAGTGTGTAGAATAATTGGTAAAATTTAAAGCAACTTAAGGTTTAAATTTGAAGGAAATTAGTTAAATTCCCTGATAATAATCCCATAGAAACCCACATATATGTTATAATTAATATGTATTTTCTGATGGAAACTACTCATACAATGTGCTTTAGCATAAATATAATTTAAAATAGATATGTTAAGCTGGTTTGTCTTCATTTTCTTGCATCCTGCATGTAAAGAAGCTGGAATGGAGTTCCAGACCAGGAGCTGAGGGCAGAATTAGTGACATATCTGTCATATCTGACTGCCACAGATAATTAAAGAAATCAGGGAAAGTGCATCAACAACTTGTTTCTAAAAAGTGAGTGACTTCAATTGTTTCCCATTAGGAGATTCAGTAAGCACTGAAATAAGTGAAAGTGCTTCCCTAAGTTTCAGTGATGCCCAATGACAGAGCACAGTAGATTTTAGAGCACACTTCAACTGTGGGACTGCTTACAGACAGTTTATAATATTTACTTTCCTCTCCTTTTTTAAAGAAGTAGATATTTCTTTAAAACTACATATTTCTTTCCTATAAGACTTTGAGCATCATGTCAGGTGTAATCAGAAGGTATAGGAAGAAAAGGTATAGGAAGAGATCTACTTGTGGATCAAAAAAAACCCAAAAAAGTGCTTTCAGGTTTATTTTTAGACCTGATGGCCATTAGTCACAATTTTCTATTTGCTCTTCAGGTGTATAGAGATTTCAGGATATTGGTCTTGAGTTGCTGTTTTGCAATAGTTGTTGAATGTCTGTATAACAATGCTATCATAAAACATCATAAAAAACAATAACAAAAAAATTATGTTTATCTTTTTCTATGTTTGTAGGCATAAAAGGAGTTATTTCTGAAAATAAGTGTTTTTAGCAACCCTTTGGAATGCAATAGAACAATATATTGTATTCAAGTGCATAAATATAGGACATCTTTTTTCTTTTAATAATCTCAATAAATTTTTTTAGTATTTCTTGCTGGCAGTTCGGGTTTTGTCTCTGAGGTATGCCAGATGCATTGTATGAGAAAAACAGAGTAAATGAGAAAAAGCCATAGAACCAGTAGTTATTGCCTACCAAATTCACATCAAACCAGTTTAAGGTCATGCCCCAGAGGCTGAGCATGCATAGGTGGCAGTTTGCCATATAAAGCAGCAGTTCTATTTTGATCAGATTGTGTGTGTAAGCACTGGTTCAGGGATACAGAGGCTTCAATTTCTGACTCAAAAGAGTCGATATCTCTAATGTCCTATTAAAAACCTCTTCAAAAATTACAAGGTATGAAGAGTTATTGGAAAATCACTTTTTGTACACAATGCCTTACTTCCTAAATTTACAAGTTCACCTCTACTTACTATTTTACATCCTCTTTATTATTAACAACGGGAATAACCTCACATAGATTTATGCATGTCATACATTCAATTTCCAAGCTTTTCATCCATTTCCTTGTCTGCTTCAGAAAGGGAAATAGGTCCTTCACTGGTGAGATTCATTTAAGATGTTTACATTAAAATGAGCTGAATAATTTTAAAATAGCTCTTATTTTTCCCCAGTGTAGGAAAGGTAGTCTGGATGATGATCTCCTGACGATGATGACACTCTGAATGCCTAAAGTTATAGAAGATTATTTCTGCCCTAATAACCAGAGTTGGGATAGCAAATTGTGGTGGCATAATATTTGTTTTAATTTGTTACAATGCATGCAAAGTTTTCTTGGTCTTGATTTTGACAAATCTTTTAAAACCATTTTAAGTTAACTATTCAGTTTGTGATACCATGACAAAGAAGCTTAATATTTTCACTGTCATTAATAGTATTAATGTTTCTATTTAAACTGAAGACTAACTTTAGACTGTTTCATTTTTTCTCTTAAGAAGCTGCCTGATAATTTCTTTTTAGATAAGCCTTTGTAGAAACATATGAAAATATTTCCATCATTGGTGCAGCGCTAAACCAGATTTTGATTTGTGGAGTTGGGTTTTGGTTTGGTTGTTTTTGTAATTTTTTTTGTGATTTTAATGTATTTCTGTTTTAAAAATTCATAGAGATGCAGTCAAACATAAGTCATAGATTTGAAACAACCTGGCAGTAACTTCTTGGCCATTTATTTCAGCAGTTTTATTTTTAATGTAGTGCCAAACCACACAAAATAAATACGTGAGAGATAAGGTGTTATGGGGAAGAACTGCAAGGAAAAAAAACAGGAGAGAGTAAACAAATAACCTGAAAACAACTTTCAATCTATAATCCTTCAATATATCTTTAATGCTAAGTCCTTCTCTATTGTATCTCTATGTCTCAGCAAGAAAAGATCCCTACTACATAACGTGAAAATGTATGTGATGTAGTGTGAATGTACTGACCAGAGACAGTAAAATTATTACATATATACAAAATGTTCATTGACATATTAATTGCAAACCCCCATGTCCTGGAACAATGCATTGCTAGTTAACTGCTTTTTTTACCAAACCCCAATTCTAGGTACAGTTATAAAACTAAAATAAAATAAAATAAAATACACATATATATAGTTGATCTTTCTGTGATTTATGCTTTTTCTTTTTTTTTTTTTTTTCATTGTAAGTGGGATATTATCGTTAAGTGTTCTCAGCCTGGCAGGAATTATAATTATCCTTATCATAACTTGATATAGAAGACACAAGAGCAGCCAATTTGATACAGTTTGCCTTTTAACACTAATTTTTGATTTTATCCTTCAACCTTACAGGTATTCAGTTCAGAATTGACCATGTGAATAGGCATTAATCCAAAGAAACTGAACTTAGTTTGTGGGGGTTTTTGCTGTACTTTCCCTGTCTTTGAAACACAGTTAAAAACAAAGATTAGAATTTCCTAATTATCCTAATAGATTACGTATTGCATTGAAATTAACAGCTTCTTTTGTAATTCATGCCTTTTGCTCAGCACAGATGTGATCATCTTAAGGTGTGACTTGAATAAGAGGCTGCACTAATAGCACCTTAACACATTGATCATAGCATCATAGAATCATAGAATCATGCGGGTTGGCAAAGACCTTTAAGATCATCAAGTCCAAACATTAATGTAACACTGCCAAGACCGCTACTAAACCATGTCCCTAAGCACCACATCTACAGCTTTTAAATACCTCCAAGGGATGGTGACTCAACCACTTCCCTGGGTAGCCTGTTCCAATGCTTGACAACCCTTTCAGTGAACAAATTTTTCCTAATATCCAGTCTGAACCTCCCCTGGTGCAGCTTGAGGCTGTTTCCTCTTTCCTCACTTATTACTTGAGAGAAGAAACTGACCCCAACCTGACTACGATCTCTTTTCAGGCAGTTATAGAGAGTGATAAGGTCTTCCCTCAGCCTCCTTTTCTCCAGACTGTACAACCCAGTCCCCTCAGCCCCTTCTCATAAGACTTGTGCATTAGACCCCTCACCATTGCTTCATTGTTCTTCTTTCTTGTAGTGCGGGGACCAAAACTAGACACAGTATTTGAGGGGGGGGCCTTCTCAGTGCCAAGAAAAGATCGCTTCCCTTGTCCTGCTGGCAACATTATTCCTGATACAAGCCAGAATGCTGTTGCCCTTCTTGGACACCTGGGCACACTGCTGGCTCATGTTTAGCCAGCAGTCGAGCAACACCTCCAGGTCCTTTTCTACCAGGCAGCTCTCCACTTTTCCCCAGGCTGGTAGTGCTGCCTGGGGTTGTTGTGACCGAAATGCAGGACCCGGCACTTGGCCTTGTTGTACCTTATACAGCTGGCTTCAGCCCATCAATCCAGACTGGCCAGATCTCTCTGTAGAGCTTTCCTACCCTCAAGAAGGTTAACACTCCCACCAAACTTGATGCTGTCTGCAGACTTACTGAGGGTGCACTCGATCCCCTCGTCCAGAGCATTGATAAAGTTATCAAACAGAACTGGCCTCAATACTGAACCCTAGGGAACACCAGTTGTGACCAGATGCCAAATGGATTTAACTCCATTTACCACCATGCTTTGGGCCTGGCCATCCAGCCTGTTTTTTACCCAGCAAAGAGTATGCCCATCCAAGTCATAAGCAACCAGTTTCTCCAGGAGAACACTGTGGGAGACAGTGTCAAAAATGGACAATATCCACAGCCTTCCCTTCATCATCCCTACTAAGCAGATCATAGAAGGAGATCAGATTAGCCAAGGACCTGCCTTTCGTAAACCCATGCTGACTGGGCCTGATCACTGGTTGTCCTATACCTGCCGTATGATGGCACTCAAGATGATCTGCTCCATAACCTTTCCTGCTACTGAGGTCAGACTGACAAGCCTGTAGTTCCCTAGATCCTCCTTCCAGCCCTTCTTGTAGATGGACATCACATTTGCAAACCTCCACTGAGACCTCCCTGATTAATCAGGACTGCTGATCAATTATGGAAAGTGGTTTGGTGAGCATTTCTGCCAGCTCCTTCAGTACCCTTGGGTGCATCCCATCTGGCTCCATAGACTTGTATGTGTTTAAGTGCTATAGTATATTGCTAACCATTTCCCCTTGGATTATGGGGGCTTAATTCTGCTCCTCATCCCTGTCGTCCATCTCAGTGGGATGGAAACTCAAAAAACAACTGGTCTTATTATTAAAAGACTGAGGCAAAGAAGGCATTAAATACCTCAGCCTTTTCCTCTTCCTTTGTGACTATGCTTCCCCCCACAGGCAATAAAGGATGGAAATTCTCCTTAGCCCTCCTTTTGTTGCTAATATATATTTAAGAAAGACTTTTTATTGTCTTTTACGGCTCTAGCCAGATTAAATTCTAGTTGGGCTTTGGCCTTTATAATTTTTTCCTTGCATAACCTCACAACCTCTTTATAGTGATCCTGAGTGGCTCACCCCTTCTTCCAAAGGTCATAAACTCTCATTTTTTCCTGAATTCCAGCCAAAGCTCTCTGTTCACCCAGGCCTGTCTTCTTCCCTGCTGGCTTGTCTTTTGGCATATGAGGATGACCTTCTCCTGTGCTTTTAAGACTTCCTTCTTGCAGAATGTCCAGCCTTGCTGGACTCCTCTGTCCTTCAGGACTTGGGAGACACCCAAGGGACACTGTCTACCGATCTCCTAAGCAGGCCGAAGTTTGCTCTCAGGAATTCTAAGGTGACAGTTCTGCTGATCCCCCTCCTTACTTCTCCAAGAATTGAAAACTCTTACCATTGCATGATGGCTGTGCCCAAGACAGCCTCTAACCATCACATGACCCTCCTCTGTTCACAAACAACAGGTCCAGCAGGGCACCTTCCCTACTTGGCTTACTCACCAGTTGTGTGTGTCAGGAAAGTGTGGTCCTAAGTGTGAAAGGAGATGGACGTGAAGTTGGGCAATTATAGTTTCTGCTAAAGAAAATCTATGCTTTGCAGTGGAATGCTTAATTTTTAATTTTGTTCCCCAAAACATAAGAGGACAGACTCAAAGCATTTCCACACATCCATATTATCACATGGCCACCATCATCAGCAAACTTGTTTTTTCCAAGGCTCTAACATGTCAAAGGAAGAAGCAAGGCTACAACCATTTCATACTACCTAGAACTCTGATGCTCCAGGCAACTGCCTACCAGCAGTTCAGAATGTCCTATGAATTTTGTATCCACTACAGTAATATTATTTTTTTTTTTAAACTGCACTTAGGCAAATTTAAATAACCTTTTTTTTTCTTCTTAATGCTGAAATAACACTTTACACACAGAGATATATCAAGGTAACAAATCTGCTAATTAAAACTAATTCAATTGCTTTGATTCAGGCACCTCAGTATATCAGATTTTACTGCATCCAAGACATACTGAATTTCAGGGAAACCTACCATTGAAAAATTCTAACTAAGCTGTTCTGCCTACTCCATACTGTTAAATATGCAATGATTATCAAATGTACTTTACCTTTATGAAAAGCTACACAAGTATTAACTAACTAAACGTCATGACTCTTATATATCATTATATATCTATATAAACATAAATATAGTGACAGAAAAGTGTTGCCATCAGATATTACATGTAAGTGTGCTCTGTGTTGGTGCCACAAACAAAATGGTTCCGTGGAGTGAAGATGCTTCCCTTTCGGTCTGCAATTTGTCTAGACGTGACCACAGCATGTGCATGTGTGGAAAAATATACATCAAGTGCAGATAGGAAAAGGTCAGGTCTGAATAATTCTGATTATATGGGCAACAATGGCCATGGATACTTGGCAATGGGGAACTCAAAGTGGTGAAGAGGATTTGACTAAATAAGCTGGAATATGTGAAAGGTAAATATAAGATTTTTATGAAACACATTAGTTTCCACTGGTGTGCCTTGCCTTACACATGCAAAATTTGGGTTCAGTGGACAAATTTAGCATTTGCCTGAAGGCTCCTTCTTTGGTAAGGATATTTAGAAATGCATGTTGGGAGACTTTTATTTCAAAAATGTAAACATATGTTCCACTGTGGCATTTGTAATTTCCGATACACTGAACAGCCAACAGACCAAGACTTGCCCTACCTACTGCCAAACTATGTGATACAAAGAAGAATGGCTACTTCAAACAATTAAAAAGGAACATGTCTTGTTCTACTTTTATGTTTCTCCATGTGCTAGTTGGCAAGAGGCGTAACTGTTTCGAGTACAGGACTACAAATCAGAGTACTTTTTTTCAGAATGGCGACTGCAAATGTTAATTAGTTCCTTCTGAAAATGAAGTAATTGGTTGCCATCTCTTTACAGATGCGAAATCATTTAATCCACACAATATCACGTTTCATTTAGAAATTATGCCATGGAGCTGCAATGTTCGGTTCCTTTGGCTGATGGACCTGCTGCTCGTTGCAGGTACAAATGGACTGAGGTTCCACCATTCCTCAACCCCAGAAAGCACTAGCGCAGCACAGACTGATTTGCCATTATTAATTGATGGAAAGCATGCTGAAAAGCAGAACCATGCAATCTTCTTAAATCCATTTGCAGTGTTATTTCTGTACAGTTTGCTATAGTCTCGTAAAACTCAAAAGATGCAGAAAAATCTCTTTGCGGTTTTTGCTTACTTTTTTCATTCTGTGGTTCTCAAATCCAGCACTAGCTTATTTTGACTCACAGCAGAGCATTCAAAGAAAGTAATAATTAGATTAGTGTAAATGAATACAAATTCAGCAGGCTTAATTACAGAACAGCTCTTCTTCTTCTAGCCTACATTAAGCAGTTATTTTTTAATACTTCTCAGCCTTTTCAAAGAAATAAAATTTAAAATTAAAGCTTAAAAGGCAAAGTAGAAGTGTTAGAGCTTCAGGTTTTTTTCTCCCGTGTAAGCTTTTTAAACCATGAATAAATGCTGCCAGCATTTGCCAAGTAAAAGTTGAGAATCACACCAGGAACTTCCTTGTCCTGTGTGCCACGAACATTGATTCAGGCTACATTGATGGCAGAAGTCCAACCTTCCCATCCCCTTTTTCTGAGGGATGGGAAAATTCCAATCCATACCTGAGCATCTCATCCTTAGCTCCCTTCCTTTTGAAATTATCATTACTGTACACTATCCTGGAAAATATATAGGTATTTGCTATACAGCACAGCTTCAGCTGCAACCTGAAGCCAGCACCATCCAACCCAGGACAACACGTTCTTTTCTTGCAGGTTCATCCTGCTCAACTCCATCTCCATCAGTAGCCTGGTCTCCATAGATGTGTAACAGCCAACGAGGGCTTGAAAGTGCAACTTTTCTTTTTTTTTTTTCCTTCTCTCTACTGGACAGTTATTTGAAAGGTTTTGACGAGACAAATTTGGAGCTACTTCGCTTAGATTAAGAAGTGGTAACTGTTTTCAACCTTCTACACTCTACTGGAGAAGTTACACTAGTGACATCCACTAACTACATTGCACTGCTATTAAGTGATCCCACAACATTTTCTATATTAGGTGGATGTAAGTATTAGCAGCACTAATTTCCAAAGTCAAGGAACCCCACAAACCGTTCCATTTATGTCTGTGGGATTTCGTGGATAAAGAAGTTGAATTCAGTTTGTCTCTGTTCCACATTCTCAGGCTATTTGGAAACACACAGAACTCACAGGCCGTTTCCCTGCATCTGGGTCAGCTGTTTACTGAGGACACACCACTCTTCTATGTAAAGACAAGTCACCAGGTAGTTACCTTTCCCACACAGAAAGGAATCCCTCTGTAAAAATAGCTCTGTGGACCCCTTCATACTTTTTTTTTTAATTTTTTTCAGGAAGTGGCAGCATCCACAGCAAATTTTTTTTGCAGTAATACTGTGGAAGTACTGTTAGTTCCTTCCCACCCACAGGATGTTCTCTCTACACAGAGCAGGAGACCAATAAATCTCATCAAGGCAATAAACCCAAAGAAGTAATCAGAACAGCTGAGCTACGAGATCATTTCATGAATTAGAATGAAGTCTTTCCTTTCATACAAATTAGCGGGGTAAGAAAAATACCTCTCTAAAGTTTGTTACTCTGAGAAAGA
>JAOXNG010000001.1:127624509-127637263 GCA_028566535.1 Scolopax minor | reverse complement strand
CCAGACAACTTTGAATATCTCCAAGGATGAAGACTCCAAGCCTCCATAGGCAACCTAGGGCTCAGTCACCTTCACAGGAAGAAAGTGTTTTCCTGATGTTCAGAGAGAACCTCCTGTGTTTCCATTTGCTCCTGTTGCATGCCTCTTAAGGAGAGCATTGTATCTCACCAAGATACAAACATTCAGGAAAGGCAGATGATTAATTTCTTCACATTGTGCTTGAGGCACTCATATGGAAAGAACATTTCATATCCCTCCTGCATAGGTAAAGGAGCAAGTACTGTGGAGCAAGTGGCTAAACCTGATCACTGGTGTCCTAAATGGTTGCCGGCATAGCAGGATATTTTGGGTAATAAATCACTTAGTGTTACCTGTTGAATTTAATCTCTATTGGATAAAACATTTAAGTATTGCTTGTAGCAAAAACTTAAGTTCAGGGCTTCCAGATGTGTACAATGACTAAAAAATACTGCCAGGCTCAGTCGGTCAGATATGGAATATTTTAAACATTATGAGAGTATTTTAGGGGAAAATGGTTAGAATACACTAACAGTTTGGTGGTTAAACCATTAATCTGTCAGGAGAGTGATGTAAACTCAAACACTATTTTCCAGTTTAAACAAAGATGGGATCTAAACCAGGTTTTAACTGCAGCTTCCATATTTCAACTTTAATATTTTACCTTGGTTGTGGCCCCTAAAACCAAGAGTAGGCATGAGTACTGCCTTCTTACAGTAGGCATGAGTACTGCCTTCTTACCTTTTTCTACATGCAAGGCTTAAGAGTCAGAAAGTATGTCCCTACAGTCCATTAGAATCCTGTTCATTTAAGTTGGGTATGTAAACTCTGCTAGGATACTCAGTAACTGAGTATCATTGTTGACTGGGCTTTATTTCTGATTTGGTTCTGCCTTTTGGTATGTTGCCATTTAAAGATGATTATCTTCTCTCTGAGTATATAGCGCATAAATCCTTTCCAGATCTTAACACCTTCCAGCTCTTATCAGCCAGTCTCCAGATACCAGCTCTCACCTCATGAACAAAGCATTTGCAATATAAAGTGCGTACTCTGCTTAGTTCCCTTTAGATAAGTGATAAGGCTGGAACAGCATTCATGAGCTGATCATGTGTATGTGTATAGAGTTTGCTATAATTTTTTTTTCCATTTTCTGTAAACTTTATGGCCTGTTGTCAGAGTTGTCAGAGTTGTACAATATTGATGATATGTTGGTGTGCTTATGTAGATGTATATAAGATCTATCAATTAATGGAACCACATTCTTTTATCTACAAGACATTCATAGTATTGCAATGCTAAATTTTGGTGATGCCTGATATTTAAGATATTTTAGACTTTTCAGATTAAGTAACATATGTTGCTATAACAGGGAATATATAAGTAGCTTTTTGAAAAGGTTTAACTGAGTCTAGTGATCTCAATGGTGACAAAGAGGTTGCTAGTCAGACCCCTTCCTGTTCCCTCCCTCCTTACACCCTAACCCTCCCCTGCCACTATAAAATCTCAGCTAATGAAAAGACAGTATGACTGGGATTCAATTCCAGATTTAGGTAGGCTGAAAATATATTGCTTCCAGTGTAGTCAGAAGAGTTGACACAGTCAAAATTGGTGCTTTGATGAAAGTGTCTGCATCTGGGTGAGCTGAACATAGACCTGCAGCTGGTCTGAACCTTAAGAATTGTCCTGTAAAGAGAGACATGGAAAAAAGTGACTGATAAGAAGAGAAAGCTAGCTAAACACAGAAATTATTTTCAGAATATTCGAGTATTTCTGATGCAGGAGTAACAAAATGATTCTCTACAACTTAATACATGCTACCTAGTCAGGAAACTGGAGAAAGTGGATTTTATTAATACAGTTTTGTGTTAATATATACAGTAATGTGCTTCAATTCAAAATCATTGTATTCTACAATATATAGATCTGTAATAAAGTAGAAACTCAAAGGATATCTCATATGTAGAAAAATCACTCAAATTGAAAAACTTGCAAGTCTATTTCTGACAGAACACTCAGAAATTCCTCTTTTTTCATGTCCTCAAAACTCTTTGATGGACTGGGCTTCTCTAAGGAGAAGGACTCTAAAATTAAAGTAAAGCTACCCCAGCCCCTAAAAAAAAGAGAAGTATTTATAATAAGGTATACTTACAATATATTGATCCATGAGGCAAAGTAGCATCCATGAAAAAATTAAATTACAGTTTTGATGCAGATAGATTTCTTCTTTGTCTGTACATCATCCCTTTACATGATAATACTTTCAGAGCTACTAAATTCCAAAGTCTTCCTGATGAATCCTGTGGAAATTCAAGAAAGGAGGCCATCACAGTATCTACATACTGATTTAATTGCCTCATAATAAATCTCTAGGTTTCAGCAACCTGGTCTAGTGGGAGGTGCCCCTGCCCATGGCAGGGGCGTTGGAACCAATGATCTTTAAGGTCCCTTCCAACTCTAACCGTTCTATGATTCTATGACTGAAAGTGTAATTTCTAAGAACAAATGACTTGGAGGGACTTCTTGGGTTATTGGAAACAGTTCCTAGCTATCAGATCGCATCTCTCAGGTAATGACAATTGACATCGACTAGGTTTTCCCCAGAAAGGGTAATTACAATTTAAAGCTCTTCTCCAGGAAATGTATCCAGTAGAAATGCTGCTAGATCTAGAAATTATGTGGAGGTGGCCTTCCATCTTTATTCAAGCTCATACCTTTCTTTGGGCATACTGCCTACCCTTTCCTTGCCACCATTTAATATTTTGAAGAGAAAGCTATCATAATCACAATGTGAAAATTGTTTTACCAGGTCTATTTAGAAGATACAATCTCCACAAAAGAAAAATGATGGCTTTTATCCTATATAAACATTGTCTCATATAGCCTGTATTTAAGTAAAGAAGCTATGCATTGACGACAAGCCTAAGTGCAAGGTGAAAAAAATAGTAGAAAAAAGTAATATTATTCTTCAGCTATGAAACCTACTCTGTAGTTTTCTTGTTAATGTCTATAGTGCAAAAGAGAGAAAGGGGGAGTAACAAAAGAGCTATTTAATTTTTTTTGACTGAAGACATTGCTTTAAATTAATTAATTTGATCCAAGTTGTCTAGGCACTAGTAGAAACAAATGAAAGGTGCTCAAAAAAGCTACATAATGTTTCAGTTCAGATCAGACAGTAAAAGAAACATTTATTTCTTCCTTTAAATATGGATATATTGGAGATATAAAATAAGGGGTGTAAACAAAGAGCCTGCACTATAGATTTGTTGGGGAAAATCCTCTTTTTTTCCCGAAAAAGTTTTTATAGAACTTAATGTGAAACAGTTTGAAGCGATTTTATAGCTTTTCAGTTATATGTGAAATAATGAATAAATTATTTTAATTCATGGAGATCTGAATATTTCAGTACACTCCCTGGAAGGCTAACAGAAAGAAAAGGCTTCCGTGATTTGGTAGGTCAAGCTACATTCGTTCAACTCAGTATATTATCTATAACTGAATGTATAATCTTGATAAATGTGCAATAATCTCTAGACTGGGATTATTATCTAACACCTTACAATCATACTATGTATTTTGCATTTTCAGTTTTAATGTCTTTTGATAAACACTATTTATGTAATGTCAAAAACCAATCATCTAGTGTGTTTTTGTTCTCATAATCTTGCTGTTTTCTTTACTGATAAGAAGTCATGATTTAATAATTCGTATTGGAAGTGTGTCTGGTTTTAAAGAATGTGAAGTGAAGAATATGCCAAACTATGAGTTGAAAAATGGCATTGGCCTAGTTTTGCAAACTATATCAAGGAAAACAAATAGAAATGATAAATGGGTTATTTTTTAAGGTAGTCTTTGAAGTTTCTGTAGAAGTGCTATGGTTTTGAAAGGCTTTATTATTCATGTAACCAAGAATATGTATATTTAGCACATAATGAAGTAGAATCTTTTAATCTAAAAAGAATTCTAAGAGAAAATGATTAAAAACCAAGGTCCCATGTCCAATATTTAATTTTGAACTCTGTAGAAGTTTCAATAGGATAAAAATAAATTACTTATTTCTTTTTTCTTTTGGTTGTGGTGCTATCCTGCTTGATGAATAGTTTGGACCTTCCAGTGCTTAAGGGATGGAAGTGTTCTCAGGATTTAGAGGAATAGGGACAGAAAGATTCAGTAGGTGGCAGTCTTTCCTCTGAATATTTTCACTACCAAAATTTCATGTTAATTTGCTTCTGAAAGCTGTTGTTTTTTAAAAGGACCTTAAAATAAGGTCCTTTAAAATAAAGAGATGCCTTCAAGTGGTTATTAGAGATTGTATGGGATGCTTTAGAAGAATAGTGCTTGCCCTAACCAATTATTATGTCAGAAAATTATATTCTATTGCTTTCATTTCCTCTGTTATGCCAATTGGGTATCATTCCTTTCCCAAAGTCTTGAGAATTTTAGTTCTTTTTGAAACAATGGCATTATCTCTCAACTTAGTTATTGCAATGAATTTAAGCAAATGCAGGTCCTTGCAACACTGTAGTTATTGGCTTTTTTTTTTTAGGATCACAGAACAATGGCTAGTTTACAAAAGAACACTATTTTTGTTTGAATAGGTGTTGTACAACCTTGATTCACCTCTTCTTAGTAAAAAAGGCTGTTTGCCTCAAAGTAAAGTGGTCTGACATCTTAAGACTTTAGAAACATTTCTTCTGGTAACAGAAGTTCAGGCCTATTTCACAGACCCAAACTCTTTGTAAACAATTTGTATTCTTATTTAACTAAATGAGATTCAGTATGAGTATAAACACAAGGTAGTTGGGACTGGCCAAACCAGACACAAATCTTTAGTGCCATCAGAACTAGCTGATATGTGTGTTCTTACAAGTGAATGCATATGTGCACACACACATTTTGAAATACCATCATCCATTAAGTTTTGTTATCTTTTGTCTGTTCATCTTCATGATTTTGCTTTTTATATATTTACCAGTGATAGAAAAAACAGGAAACATGCAATTTTCCTCCAACGATGCACACTGGGATAAGGTGTAACCCAACAAGAGTGCTCTAGGAGGAGTGCAGAAACAGATCAGGACAAACATGAAATGTCAGTATACAGCAGAATCATGTTTCCAGCATGGTTTTTGTGTATGTCTCGGTCTAGTTCTCCTGGAAGTTGGCAGCACTCAAAGACTAAATGTGACTATTGGCCATGCTCATCCATAACAAAAGCTTTTGGATATTTGCCATACCATTCCCTTATGGTGTTCATATTGTAGCTTACCTGGATTATGACTCCTGTACTAATAGTGCTAAAGGAAAAATGAGTTACTTTACACACTCACTTCTCTTTTATTCCTGCATTGATATAATTTGTCTACTGAAGAGCACTTTTTCTCTAAAATTCACATTGTAAAGATGGCTCCCTGTTATTTTGATTTTCAGTCCTATCACTTCATTTCAAGGACAAATAGACATTTTTGTTCATGCTAATTTTCCAGATACAGTATGGTTCAAAGTGAGATAATATTCCTTCTCTTACACAACTAGTGTTATATTAACTAAGTTTCTATACTAACATCTAATTTTTTTTCCCTTTATATGAACATTAAGGAGAAGAGATGTATTACACTGAATTGAATAATTGCAGGAGCTAGGTTAGTTTGGTTTTACTTGTAGTAGTTGTTGTTGAGCAGGAAAGGATACTGCTTGGTCTCCTGACCCCAATTTGTAAGTGTAAGAACCAGATTTTTTTCAAAATAAATGTATTAATTTACACCGTATGATCTGTGAGGTATTGAAGGAAAATAGCTGCTTTCACACGGTAAGAATTCAGTGGAATATACTTGTAGTGCCTTTCTTTCTTCTTTTTACAAAGTGGTTAGATAACATCTTGGCAATGTCTGGGGAATAGAACTAGTCGAGAATACGGAAGGCCAGTTTCTAAGGTCTGCTCCACATAATGCTGTGTACCTTCCACTGACTGCTGATTATATACTGGATAGAGGTTAAGATGCCAATCTTGACCTATAGAACCCAATAAGGCCTAGTGTCAGGGTGACACATGCATTGCAGTCACAGCTGAAATTACTTCCGCTGCTTAAGAAAGGGTAAGTTGGTGGCAAGCTATCTTTTTTATAAAATATCATTATTATTTGACTGTAAGGAGGAAAGGCTCCAGAGTCTCTTGGAACGTGTATCTCTTGATATATATGACTCAGAAGTACCTTTTCCTTTTTTCTCCTTTTCTTTAACATTTTGAGGGAGGAGTTTTAATACATTGATTGTTAAATATGCTGGTCTCACTGCAATGTTTTAGAGCGATGCTTTATTATCATGGGAAATATTCATTTAGCTTGAGGGAAAACTATGATTTACAGTTTTACTTTATGTTCAGTAAGGATTCAGAATACGTAATATGGTTCTCCTTCCTGAAGGGGAAAATGTTAACTATGGACAGAAAAAGAACATATGGATAATCCTATATTTCTTCTAGTTCTACTCTTTGAGGAAGCAGTTGTCGTATGATGCTGTGGTTTGGTGCTGGGGATGTAAAATGGTATGTGGCTGCCCCATAAGAGGGATTTTTATCTTGACTGGATAAGATATTTTGACTATGGTTCAGATTTTTCAGATCCTTTGTGTGATGGCTTCTACTGATGGACTTGATGTTTGTAACATTCTTCTTCCTTTCTTAAGGTCATCTTTTCTTTCTAGGCTCTCTTTCCCAAAAAAGGTTGGGCCAGGTGATCTTTTGAGGTCACTTCTAACCTGGGCTGTTCTATGGTTCTGTGGTTCTAAGTCTGAAGGAGAGCTATGATAACTCAAACAAGAAATCAGACAGACAGTGCCATTACCTGAAGTTCAGCTGCAGTATTCGATAGAACCTAGTAGAGAAATGAAGGTATGGTGGCTGTGCTTGCAAGAGAAGATGAAAGAGAGCTCTTAGATGCTAATCACCTGACCTTTTGGACCTATGAAGGGGTTTTATTTGCTTGAACATTAGACCTGAAGTTACTAGTATGAATACAGACTGGGCAAGATACTGGATCAGGAGGTGTTTAACCACAGAGAAGAAAGATGAACCCAGATGAATCAGGATTTCAATGGGGCATAGTCAAAAGAAGTGGATGGCAAGAAGAGACTGACTTAGCAAAATCATTCTTGGATAATCTATGTTTATAGGGTGATGCTTAGTTTATCCAGTGATGTGAACTGGCCATCCTGTGGTTGTAAAGTGCTTACTTGTGTCCAAATACATTAAGTAATTTTCACTTTCATCAGTTATTCCCAGCACTCTGTGAAAAAGCTGGAAGATGCAGAGATGTAGCAAGATGTCTTATGACTTCTGCTGTTTGGGTGCCTGCCTGCCCACTCCTTTCACAAGCATTTCCCTGTGGCAAGCAGCTCCCTCAAAGCTGGTAAAAGGCTTTGAACTGTTTTACAAAATGCAGTTGGCAGAGGAAAAGTGCTTTCCATCAAGAAAGCTGGAGCACAGTGTTTTCCCAGCTGCTCTGAGGCTCCATATGTTTGCTGCATGGCTACTAATGCTACTTCTTATTTCTTCAGAGACACTGCAGACATAAGCCTCTAGATATTTGTATGAGGATAAGCAAACTGCTGATGTGTGGCAGTATTTCACTAGGGTTAATACCAGGATCACCCCTGTCAAAGTAGCTGACATGAGATGCTTCGAGGAATATGGAGATTAAGACCATCAGTGTTACTGGTCTCATTTGACACTCTTAAGACCTTGGGAACAAGACTTGCAAATCTTTCTGACTTGGTCAACACAGCAACTGAGATTCGCCTGACCAAGATACTAGAAGGATGTTCATCCAATGGCATTTTAGATGTCTATACAATTTCTGTTGACAATAACTGTAGAATTTTGCAAAGAAAAATCACATGGTGTATAACCAACCAAATGTGCCTCCCTCACGCTCCCAGACCTTTACTGGGATGACTATTTATGGATTCATGGATTCATGGATTTGAAGAGTTGGAAGGGACCTCTAGAGAACATCAGGTCAAACTCCTGTGCTGAAGCAGGATTGCCTAGAGAGCATTACTCAGGACTCAGCATGAGGGCAGGTCTTGAAAATCTCCAGAGAAGGGGACTCCATGACCTCCCTGGGCAGCCTGTTCCAGTGCTCTGTCATTCTTACTGTAAAGAAGGTTTTCCTCATATTTGAGTGGAACTTCCTATGTTCAAGCTTGTGCCCGTTCCCCCTTGTCCTTTCGCTGGCAACCACTGAAAAGAGTCTGTCTCCATCATCCTTCAGCCCACCCTTTAGGAACTTGTAAACATAGATGAGGTCTCACCTCAGTCTTCTCTTCTTGAGAGCCTTTCCTTGTAAGGGAGGTGCTCTAATCCTTTAATTATTTTGGTTGCCCTACACTGGACTCTCCAGTAGTCCCCTGTCCCTCTTGAACTGGACGCAATATTCCAGTTGTGGCCTCATCAGTGCAGAGTAGAGGAGGAGAATGACTTCCCTCGACTTTATAGCCACACTTCTCCTTATGCAGGCCAGGATTCCATTGGCCCTCTTGGCAGCAAGGGCATATTGCTAGCTCATGGAGAGCCTGCCATCCACCAGGACTTCCAGATCCTTTTCCTCAGAAGTACTTCCCAGAAGATCCATCTCTAACTTGTATTGCTGCTTGGGGTTCTTCCTCCCCATGTTCAGGACCTTACATTTGCTCTTGTTGAACCTCATTATGTTCTTTTCTGCCCAGCTCTCCAGTCTGTTCAAGTCCCAATCAGGCAGTCAAACCATTCCACTTCACAGTGAGAATTTACAATTTTCTGCCCCAACTAGTGGTCCTGACAATAAACAGGAAGTCAAAACACTGGATGGGGAATAAGGTGCTGAGCAGATAGATGCAGGTAGGGCTAAGTTTCAGAGCTCTTCCTAGGAGCTGGCAAGACAACAACCACCAGGAAGAAAAAAAGTGAACAGCCAAGCATGCGGGAGAGTCTGGGTGAATAACAGTTGCCTAGGGTTTGAAAGGGGTAACAGCTAGAAGAATATAAAACAAAACCAACAATGTGCTGGAAGGACATTGTGATATTTAAGCGACAAAAGTCTCTTTAAAAATTGCCATCAAAAGCAGACACACAAATTGGCAGGCCTTGAGACAGTCTTACATAGTGTAACATTATGGCTAGAGATTTTCAGTTGATTGAAGGACTAAAAACAGTAAGACACCGAGAGACTATGAGGAGAGGTATCTGTTACAAGGAGGAGTTACAAGGACCTGGTTTCTAGGTTGACACTGCCAGGGAGTCCACATCCATTTCTTAGCTCTGCAGAGCCTCAGTAAATGGTAATATTGATCACAACTGCTTAAGGTTATTAATCACCATTCATTGACTTGGCTGCAGAAACAATCAGGAATTGGAGTCCTGGTGAAGTGCAGCATTAAGTCTCTGTTCTGCTTCCTGAAGAAGTCAATGAGAGTATGGCTTTTAATCTATTTGGATGTCAGACTTCCAGTTAGGACCCTGGGAGAAGGGCTGGGCTCAATATGGTCAGAGCACTTCTGAAGTAGGAGGAAGAAAAACAAGGAAAGAAGATGATGACTTCGAGGAGTCACCACAGAGGCAAATATGCAGGAAAAGGGTTGCAGTGAACACTGAATAAATCCCACCTCCTTCATGATACAAATTAAACAATTAATTTTCAACATGGAAAGCAGTCAGGAAACTCTTTGCTAGCCACAGTACTACTTGGGCATTTGCCTGGTGGCATCACCTCACCAAGGCAGTCACCAAGGCAGCCTCTGCAGATTACGACTACAGCTGTTGCATAGGGGTACTTTGTCATCTTGGTGTAACCAGAGCTATGAAAGGAACCATGGAGTTTCTCCTGAGTCAATATAATAGTTGTATCATTATAATATAATAATATTTTGTGCAGTAAAAATGGTGGTCAGATTTCAATGGGGATATGGAATTTCAGGTCATGCTGAACTCTAAATGTCATAAATGTTATAAATGCTCATAAAAGTCCATCTATAAGCAAGTGAATTAGAGATGTTTTTCTCCATTTGATAGCAGAGGTACCTTAGTAGGAAGAGCTGTATTTAAACAAAGACAAAAGCTAAAACAACCCAAAAAGAAAAAGCCCTCTTTTTCTTGAAACAAAAAATAGTGATATGGCTATATGGCTACATGGAGTGTGCAAGGAGGTGTGGATTCACCAGTTTTACCCATATCACCTCCTTCACCTACATTGTTACAGTGTGGGTGAAGCAGTGAGGTCTTGCTCTGTGATGGAATATATCCCTGCCACATACATATCCTTGGTGTGGGATGTGGTTCTGCCAAATGGTCAGCTTGGGAGGGTTATTGGAAAATAAGGGTTATGGTGAATATAATTCTAATAAGTGCTGATGAAAAATGAGGATTTTGAGTCCAGCAAGACAAACAAAATTAATCATAACTCACAGAAGGTAGTGCAAACTCCAAGAGGAGTGATTCTGAAATGGCCTTGTTATCTAAAGCACAAGCTTAAAATGCTTTTTTATTTTATTTATTTATTTTGCTAATTGCATTAACTTAGTTTCAGGTTTTTTACTTTGTTAGATTTGAAGTTCTTGAATAGGATGTGCCACTGGTCTTTCTAAAGCTACCAAAAATCCTGCATCTCTAAGCAAGTGAAATTCAAATTGCAAAGCTTGACTCTCAACTGGTCTGAATCTAGGTTTTAGTTGTGAAAGAATTCATAGTTCAAAAATTATGATAGTATAATTCTAGGGGAAGAAAAAAAAAAAAAAGAAAAAAAAAGATAAAACCAAAACATAGAAGGAAATTTTAATTCCTAGAGAAGGAAAAGTAGTGTGACCACAAGCGTGGTTAACGTTACTTGTTTCAGTGTTGTTAGCTGGAATGAGATATTTCCCAATGATCTAAACTTACTGAAGAATATCAGATAACAATTAGAGAATTTTCCTGGTAATTTCTAGTTTATAGTAGAGGGCTATAATAATTAAGATCTCATCTTTCATTGCCAGATGTTTGCAGTCCTTCAGTCTCATCTTAGTGGCAAATGTCAGCTGTACCCCTACTTCAGTAGCTTTTTACTCTTTAATAAAAAATAAATTAGAAAAACTCATCATCTGTGATGAACTGTGAGAACAAAGTCAATTAAATTTTAACTATTGAAATAAAGGAAAAATGTGGTATGGGATAAAACTCTTCTCTCTTTCCTTGAGCAACGTGAAACAGTTAATTTTATTTTGTTGGACTCACTTCAGATTTATGGCCAGTTGCTAAGACTTTGTCTGGCTGAGCTTCAATAGATGGAAAATACGGTATATCTCTGCAGCCTCAGAGGGAATCAATTTACTTTTCGTAATTTCAGAATACTTCACAGTATATGGATGGTGTCTGATGTGGAACAATCACTAACGTTTGGGCGAATTCTCTGGCACTTATTCACACTTTTAATTTCTTCCTGTTATAGCCTTTTACATTTTAGAATGTAAAATGTAAAACCTTATGTAAAATCTCAAAATTAAACAGAAGGTTATAAAGGTCATTAGAGTTATTGACAGAAAATAATGCAGATATGGATCAAAGAACTGTACTTTCTGCCTTCCAAGAAAATGTTGGAAGTCATGTTATCATCTTCCTGTGATACTGTAACAATTTTGGCAATTCTGAAGTGCTGCTCTGTGATAACTTACTTTTAAGTAACTATCAACAGCTTCCTCAAGCACTGGACACTTGTGATTGTTAGGACTCCAGATGTACAATTCAGGTATGCATTGTGAGATGAGACCTGCTTGAACAATATTCTTATCTGGTATTTTGAGTAATTAAGGAAAATTGCCTGAACAAGAGAGCTAGATTTCATTTTTTTAACATAAACATAATTATTCTTGTTTACTTATGTCTTTGGATATAGTACTGTTGTCAGACTTTCATTTTGATACAAGCAAATCCTTTCTTGGTGAATATATGTGTACCATACTATGGATTACCTCTGGAATTTAGTCTACTTACTGCCAGGTATCTCCCAACAGAACATTTATGTCATGTGTATGCTGCAGACTGTGATTTGCTTACACAATTGGGACTATGGATTAAGGCTTGTAATTAATGAAGGTTGTTTCCTATCCATTTTGCAGTGAGGGTATCCTGAAGAGCTGAGCTCCCTGTTGGAGTCCCAATGCCTGTGAATTCTCACTCTTTTACCTCTTCATTGACACTTGTCTCCCTTGTGCTGGAAACCCGAGTGAAATTTACCCAGTTGGAAACAGGGTAAGCTCTTCCAATGCTGACTTTTTATTCTGTGTAAGGAGCTTTGCTCTTTATGCAACACTACCATTGACCTCAGAAAATCCCACTGTAGCCGATGGCTTGCTAGCCAAGGGCAGCATCCAGGACAGTGTATGCTGCTTGTGGGCATACAACAAGGAGTACAATTTGGTGACAGAGTGAATTTTCCCAAAGGGAGAGGAAGGGACAGCCACCTTTATCAGTATTATTATCGTTGTTGTTGTAAACATTACAATGGTGAATCTGTAACGATAAGCGTAGAATGCATTTCAGCATACACTATTTTTACAACATCAGTAGACTAATAATGTCATTTGCATCATCAAAACAAGAAAGCAGAGGGGCTTTCTGCATGAAAGAGGTAGTATCCTGGTTATCCATCCAGGTGAAGACTGTACCTTGAAAGAGCCAGGCACTATGTAGGTGAAATTCAGTACTGCAGTAGGACAAGGGGTGTGGATAGTC
>JAOXNG010000001.1:127602259-127615811 GCA_028566535.1 Scolopax minor | reverse complement strand
GAGTGTAGTTGAGCCCAGAAAGAGGGGAGGGGGTTTTCAGTTTGTTCTTGTTTTTCAGTATCCTATTCTCTTACTAATTAGTAAGAAATTCAGTTAATTTCTCAAGTGAGGTCTGTTTTACCAGTGATGGTAATTGATATGTAATCTCCCTGAGTTTTGTGTTGTGTTTTCTCCCCCCTGTTCTGTTAAGGAGGTGGAAGTAATATTCTGGTTTGGTGGGTACCCCAAGGTCAACCTACTAGAGTAACTTCACAGGAAGCAGACAAACATAGGGGGTTTGGACTCCTTTTGCCGGAGATTTCAAGTAATTAATCTTTCATGCTCAGACACAGTCAAATATTAAACTTACCTTTTACATGTCCAAACCAGGTAGACCATTACTTGAGTTCCCATGACTGTCATGCCAAAGATGGAAAGGCAAATATTATTTTTAACTGCAGTTCAAAGTAGCCAGTGTTCAACATATATTTAAGCAAGCATGTTAAGAAAAGTATATTCAGCTCTAATAATTTAGAACTATTCAAATTCTATAGCTTATTTTATTTTGATAAATCACTGGCATTCCTGACAGAAATAATACTCAGGGTTAATACAGCATAAGGGGGAAAAGGCTATTTGATGCAAACTATTAGACATCTCCAGGCAGTTTTCAAAGCAGGGCTTAGTCACACTGTTAATTAAATTCAGCCTTGCTAAATTGTTTCCTAGTTTCAATCATTTAGTGAATTTTTCTCTTTCTAACTTGACAAAGTTCACGTTTTTCCTATGTTCCTTAAAACACATATCATTTAAGTACCACTAATTCAGTTAAATTCCATTAAGTCACACAAAAATAGAGACTGAAATAAGCTATCTGCAAAATTCTGGTTAATTTCTGTTATCATACATTGTAAAGCCACTACAAAATTTGAATTCTGATTTTCAATTTCTAAATTTCCTCTGAAAATTAAGAATTCTGAGATTTTACTTCATTTAAACTTGAATTAAATGCTCATGTGGCTCTTGATTCAAGAAGGTGCTTAAAATTAAGCACATGAAGCTAGTATAGCAGTTCTAGATACAGAGTAGAAGATACAGAAGTATAGAGCAAGTGCCTTAGGCAGATAATAGTAAAAATATTACTGTGTAGGAATCATGTCATAAAGGAAGGGTCATGGCTGATAGAGCGATCTTGTGTTTAAGTAATTTATTTTTGCAGTAAACTTGAATCTTTGAGAAATGGGAGAATGGACAGCAGATGAATAATTTTCTCTGGACGTTTTGTCCTCTGGGCAAAGAAATCTTGCCTATTTGCAGGTTTGTTTTAAAGATTAGGTGCTTTGGTATTCTTCTCATGTAAACATAACACCTACTTATTGGAATAAAAATAGCAAGTTATTTGTTGTGGTATTGGGAAATTTTGGTGTTGAGTGACTTAAAGAAGTAATACCTGTCTCAAGAAAAGTATGGGGAAATAATTACAGTAATCAGGTTCATGGAAGAAAAAAGATGATGAAGAAATCTAATGACTGACAAAGACAAAGATAAGGCATATTCAGAATACTAAAAAAATTTGCAACAACCTTTGTGAGTTACCTAGCTGTAGTGTTTCACTGGAACTAAAAACAGTTTGCAGGGGTACAAAGAACCTTACCTGCAGTTAAATGGAAAAAAGTAAAGAAATATTCAGGGACCACAGTATTCTATCCCCCTTCCCAAAGGTAGGATATAATTAAGGTGAAGAGGTACACAATGAACAGAGAGACTCATGTTTAACACAGCTTGTGTGTCTCTCTGTGTATGTGTGTATACGTGTGTGCGTGTGTGTGGAAAAGAGAGCATGGTTAGAACAGACATGGACTTTAAAAAGTGCTGATGCAGCACTGCATAAAAGGCTTGTGTGCCAGGCCAGCAAGTATCATATCAAGCATGAACTGTTATCCACCTTAATGGAGACATATTTCATTTACAGTTCTGAACAAAATTTTATTGAATTACAAGATGACTGGTGAAATGAATGAAAAAAATTGATTATGATAATTATTTACCTTTCAGAAGAAAGGCAAGAAACACTGCATTATTTAGCAAGAAAAGCTTTCTACTTCAGAACAGCTAAACAAGAATGGTTGGCAACTGAAATGCAGGTTAGGCTTGGTTAGATTCAAATCTTAACTGATGCTTAGATTTGAAGTGCTCAGTGCTGGGTTTCAGGCTTGTCCCCAGTGGGATTGCAACTAACAAAAAGGAAGAAATACTGTCTTGGTGTTATTCTTAAAAAGGATTAGCATGTTCCAGTATTTCAGTGTAAATTAAGCTTCTTAATTATGCACACGTCTTCAGTAGATTATGAAAACCAAACTAAATTTCCATCCCCATTGTAAGCTATTAACTATAGGTTGCCATTCTTCTCACACAACAATAGATATGAGTGAAGTCATCCCTGGAACAGTTTTGTCATAGATTATTCAAAAAAGTAATGTATTGAGAGGGACAAGTGGGAGGGAAAGAGACAGATACTTTACCAGGAAATGAAGTGGTAACAGAGATGTATGGATTTTAGACATTCAAGAATAATTAATGTAACGAATAAGTCTGGATGGGGAGACAAAAAGAGAGAACACACATGTTTCTACAGGAAGATGGACTGTATCATTTTTGAGCATAGGATTTAGTTTCAAATGAAAAGAACAGTTGATTGGTTCATTTTCCCAATCCTTCTGAAGCTTTCAAGAGGTTCTGAACATTCAATACTAACAGCGGATCCAGTCAAGAGACAGAAGAGCTCAGTATCTGTCAGGATGTGTCCTAGTTTATGTTTCAAAACTCAAGGCTGGGCAAGGGTGTCTATTTTTAATTATTTTTTTTTCTATAGCAATAGAAAATAATGGTGTAGCACTTCTGAAAGTGTAAGAAATATGAATTAATCTGTTCTACTAGACTTTCTCTACATGTGTTATATACTGATAACATTACTCAAGTCATTATCTCTGAACAATTGTTTTCAAACATGTGATATCTTTTAATAAGGAAAGCCTAGTGCATTCTGTATAAAAAGCTGGCAAGATTCAGGTGTTATGGTTTATCCAGGAAAAGAACAAGGAGAAAAGAAGAAGTATTGGGGATTAAAAATCAAGATAAATGAAGAAGACATTCCATGCATAAAAGAAGACCCCTTTTGCATAGTATTATTGGTTAATAAACATCATAACATTCTCTAGAGATATTTACACATTCAAATGCGGTATCACAGAGGGTAGAGCATTTTAATCTATCCATTTTGTAAACTGAATGCATCTGAATTTATCAAAGTGATAATTAGGTGTATAAATCTTTGGCTAATATTAATAAAATCATAATAGGGGATCCAGTTCTTTATCATGTAAGAGGAAGTATTCCAATCCATTTTCTGTGGAGACAAAGTTGTTTTCTCTTTTGGACGTGTCTTTTGTGGCCAACATACTTACCTCCTTCCTCTGCCTCCTTGAAAATATTCAAATAATCAGAGAAATAATCACCAGTTTATGACAAACGCCCCATTACTGTGTAGGTGGTAAACTTGAAGTTTTTCACATCCATATGGAAGTTTTACCTTTTAGAATATATTATAATTTATGTGCCCATAGGAGAACTTTAGAATAATTTTTTTTTTCCTGGTAAATAAAGGTAAATGAAGAACATAAAACTGTTTCAAAAATAGAATAATGTGTACTTTGTTATGCAATGTATATGAGGGGTAATTGCATATGCGATTGAAATTAATGTAATGCAGACAACCCAAAATTTTCTGGCTTGGATGAACTATGAATTTGGCTACACTTTTTATAACTTCAAAACGTTTAACTGAAGTGTTAAAAATAGTTACTTTTAAACAACCATTGTATAAAATTTTGTTTTTTTTTTTTTCCTTTTTCTTATCCTTTTAATTTATAGTTCATAGCTGGAAGAATGGTGTGAAAAAAGACCCAAACAAAAAACATTTTTCTTTTTAAGTAGCTTTCCAGCTCTCCAGTATACCTGAGCTGAGCTCTGTTAAATTATATGACCAACCCTGTATGGCCAGTTGTAAATAGCCTTTAATAGACCAGACCTGTGAAGTCTGCCTAGAAAAACACAATCTGATGGGTTTGACCCTGGAATGCTGAGTCATAAATTCTCATTTTCTTCTATGGCACTTCTGTGTACAGGTTACTTGGGCTGCTTAAACCACTCAGACTTAAAAATAATAATAAAAAAGATCATCTGCAGCAACTCTGTTTATAAGGTAGACTAGGAATCAGCTGTCTCACAGGGGTACTGTAGCATTCAGAAGTGAACTGTAGTTATATATCAGATGTAACTTTAAAACAGTTCACAGAAATGTAAAACAGTTCACAGAGTGGAATATATCATTAAATTAGCAAAATATCCAATTTACTGAATATATGGATAGCACCACTTTTAACTTGTTTTCTTCCCAAAACAGACTGTAACTGTTTAATTATTTCATTTTCACTTTTGACATAATTTAACACTAGCTACAAAAAATAATAATGAACCTGCAACTAATTCATGCAGTGGTACAAAATACTAATGTATAAAATAGTGTGAAACTACCACAATGCTGTTACCATGTTCCACAGATGTCACGCTTTCCCAGGCAACATTTTATAGTATATTAACTACCTGGTAATTGAGAACTAGTGATGAATTAATTTGTCTTCCTTTGCTTTTTCCTTTTGCTAAGTCCACTAAAACAGTAGCTTTGCTGCTACAGAACTGTGAGTTGGAATGATACGAAGGAGCGTAACAGACATCTGATTGCTCTTTTTCTTCAAAACTATAAGCTGAAATAGTTGTAATATAATTAGGAGAAAAGAATAGTTTAGCATATCTTACCTGTTTATTAACATGACCACAATGAATCACATTTTACTATAATTAACAAAAAATAGTAATTTTTTTTCATCACATTAAGTAATTCTGCCACTTCTATAGTTAAATCATTGACTTTCCAGTCTCTGGGAAAGAAAATGCAGTGTTGTTTCTGTTTTTCAATTCTTTGCAGGGTCCAGACTTGAAGGTGAATCAGACATGGTTTAATTCTGGCACTGTTGTTACCTCAATAGCAGTGAGGTGGAAAGTACCACAGCAATCCATACATTCTACTTGGTTTAGCTTTAAAATTTTGCTTGAGTAGGGAAATTTTTTATTAATCTCTTTCTCCTGTTTTTGTGTATAATAGCAAGTTTGAAAACCAGCCTGTCCCATGTCAGCTCTGTCATGGCAAGGAATGTAGGTTCCTTCAGTCTTGGTCTCAGCCTGATAATTTGTTGTGTGTTTCTAGCTTCAATGAATGTTGTGCCATGCTTCCAGATCCATAGGGATCAACCCTTCTTTCCATTTGCTGTGGATCTGATTCCTACTGCAGGCAGTACTCTGTTTCCCTCAGAAGTCTCCCCAGATAAGCAATAGTAGGGGTAGGAAAACACATGGATTTACCTTAAGTCCCGTAGGACTGTAGTACTGTTCATACCTCTAATACACAGCATCTGCTTATTGCACCTTTCAAGCAGGTTTCTCCAAAGGAAGGATGAAGACATGAAAGGTTGCTCTCAGGGTGCCAGAATCTCCTCTTTAGTGCTGGAGCAGAGTAAAAGGAGCAAACCAACAGCCAGCCATCATCAGTGCTGCTACTTACATCTTTTCCAGTAGAATTAAACATAGAATAGAGCTACGATGAACTGTAAGAAAACAGTTTATTGGACCAGTTGCTCTACCATCTGACCTAGACTGCATGCCCAGTTCAATTCACTGTTGATTTCTGTTTATGACACTGGTTGATATATGACCTCTGAATTAAACCTCCCCACTGACATCTTATAAGACCACTTAAAATGCCTGTGCCACTGCACAGATATGGCTAAGCTTTTCTAAGACCGAGCAGGTCTAGAGGCTGCCAGCACTGCCCGTTTACCAGGCTCCACCATGAGCTGACCCTTTTTCCTGGGAAACTGTTTGGAGATTATGTGGAATTTTATTTCTTATATTACTACTGGGGTAGGTGAGAAGGTACTTCAAAAAGTAAGGGAACTGGGGATGCATTTGTGTGCTCTGTTCTCTGTGTATGATGTTAAATAAAAAGCTTAAAGACTGACAGGGTTCCTTCTCCTCTTTCCTTCCTGAACCCTGGAAACAAAGAGAGCTTTTCAGATGGGTGGAAGTTACCAGAAAAGAAGGCAAGGGTTTAGGAAGTGCAAATGACACAGGCCTTTCAGAGGCAGAGGAATCAATGAAATGCAGTCGCTCATCTTTGTGAATATTTGTTGATGGATAATAACAATCCCTCTCCTTGCTTGCCTTCAGTGCTGTTGTTGGGGTGATGTGTTATCTGTTCCAAGAACTTCATTCTGTGGTATGTGTGTAAGTTCCCCATCTCATAACATTTTGTGTTGGCTCTAATAATGAATGAAGGCTGCACTGTTCCTATTACTGTCTACTGATCCCTGCCAGAGCTCATCCTTCTGCTGAACTGCCGCAGTTTAACATAAAGTTCTATTATTCTAAATCACTCAAATAAAAAGAGAGTAACACAGTACAGCAGGAAAATGCAAAAGAAGAAATTGTTTTAAACAAGCCTTATCTGTAAGAATTAAGCTTGCAAATCCATCCAGGTTATTGCAAATCCCTATGCAAGTTATTAAAGAGTGTGGGAAGTCTTACAGAAAGCCTTATGACACCCCCTAGCCTCTTTTGTCTTCAGTGATGGTCATGACAGATTGTTATAACCTTCAGGCTTAGTTACAAGAAGAAGCATTTTTTAAGAGAAAGCATGGAAGTAATGGCAAAGATAAGGAGACAATGTGCTTCCCCTCAGGAAAAAAAGCTGGTTAAAATGTCATCAGTGAATCATGAGCTGGTAACTGAGAAAGACCGTGAGTGGTGACAGACCTGGAAAAAAAGTCATTACATTTAAATCCTCTGCCTTCCTCCTTCTTCCTCATCCCACCCAGTTTCTACCCCCACAACCAGGAATAAGGAACTGGAATAAAAAGGGAAGGATGGTCTAAATGTGATTTTGGAGCTCATTGATTTAGCTTTAGTTACACCTGTGACTCTTGAAATGATGTGAGGCTCTGGAAGAAGGAAAACAGTATGGAGAGAACAGACCTCATCCTCAAAAGGACAAAATTTGTAAAGCCTAAATGTAGGCCAAACTATGTTCATGAAAATCTCATAATAGCTCTGAAGCTGGAAGGAAAGAAAACTAATTGCATTCATTCATTTACTTTTTAATAAATTTATCCTTAAACCAATACCTCTCTATATGCAGAGGACTTTTTATACAGAAAGCAGATTTTAAATATCTAAAATGTATTTTGTATGTATGTGATTTCAAGTACTTCTGTCTCCATCAGCCACTACAGGTTGATGGTTTTGGGTTTCAGCTTAAGTGTTTTGAACTATAACATGAAATACGCTTAAGAAAATGCTTAGAATACATGGGCCTCTACAGGTACAATATAAAAATTTGTTTTGCTTCCAGGAACTGAGTGAAATCATAATACTTCACATTGCTTTGATCGCTCTGTTGCCACTTATTCTCATATTAAAGGAGAGGAAACTATAGTATTATTGTATATTAAAAAGCTAAGTTTAGAAAGGGCAAATGGAAAAAAAATAATGAATTATTGATATAGCTTGCATGTCACCTGTGTATATTAGTGTGTGTATTTATCTCCAGTGTATGCTACAGAGTAATTTCTGAGAGGCTGGATACAAGTAGTTATAAAATTACTTATATTTAGACTATCTTGATAATGAAAATCACCTTTAGTAAGGCTATTGAAGAAGAAAGACTCTAAGAAAAGAAAAGTTAAAAGCTGCATATATTTTTAAATGTTCTAGTATTTCTGTGCTCTGGAAGAGGAATTTGAAAATTTATAAATGTAGTTTACTTATATATAATGTGCCTGTGTGAAAGTGCCTATTATGTTTGATCAGTCTTCATATGCTGCAGAGCTACACAGACTTCTATAATTCAAAGTCTCTGAAAAATCTATGGATGCTTCATGTTTGTAGAGTGTTTTTATGCTGACCTCATGTGGCTTATGACTGCAGGAGTTGAACAGCTCTTGCTTGCCATTGTTCTCTCCAGGAGGTCCTGCATTGCTTGAAGATTTAGGCAAGGATATTTGTGGCCACATAGAAAAAAATATAATTGTCTAGTGGCACAAGAAAGGGAGGAAATATGAATATATGGTAGATGGAGACAGAAATGAGTTCAGTAGCAAGCACGTCAGAAATACAGAAAACTAGTAAGTACAGATGACACAGACTAAGCAGGAGCCATGGATGTCAGAAAGGGCTAGGGGAAAAGGAAACTGAAGAAGAACTTTCTATAAATAATAAAGCACTGACACTTGCAAGTCCTGGAAACATGGAATTGTGAATAGCTCCATTAAAGATCTGTTCTATGTACTGGCAAAGCTCAGGTTGCTACTCCAGCAGACTCTATGAAGGAGGTTTGCAACTTTGTACTGCTACCTTTTACTGCCTTTTTGACAGAAAGTCCAATGACCTGATTATTCAAGGTTAGGATGTTTCTATGTTAACAAAGTCATTGCTTCATTTTGCCTAAAATAGAGAAGAAATAATATAAATTTTATGTCCCAAAAATCTTTTTAAGCCACATTAAGATTTCATTTTGGCATGAATAACTAAAATACTACACTATTCTAGAATATAGTGAAGTATGCAATATTCATTTGTATCTAGTACCTATATCCATCATGAAAAAAAAGTCCACTACATTTTTCCAAACAATTTTTGAATGATTTTTTTTTACATTAAAAAAATAATACCATTGCATGTTTCCAAGCCATTTTTGGATAAGTTTGTTTTACAAAATCCTTTTACACTGCTTTGGAGAGTGTAGCCATTGAAGTAAGAAGGCCACATTTTTATAGTGCATCTAATCTGCCTTACTGCTTGAGAGCTTTGGAAGGGTACTGTAGGGAGGCCAGGTAGCTGCAAGTGGTGACGGCCAGATAAAAATGAAGTAAAGTCTAGAACGTTCTCATATTCTATTTTTTTTTTCCGCCACAATACTTGTTTCAGAGCTTGTGTTGATGAATTATAAATAACTCTCATCTTTATACATATTGATAAAGCCAACTGTGAATGACCTGATAAACTCTAGGTGTTCCAGTCCTTAGGATACAAAAAATGTAATTAGGCTTTACTGAATTTCTCAGACAGCCATAGATCAGCTCAACTCACCTCATAGAAATCTAGGGAATATTAAGTTTGAAGTGCATTCCACTCCATCACACACACTCACCTACAAGATTAAGGCACATAGTGACTCTGTGGGCCTTTCTGTTTCTCAGATGCTCCAACCTGGAACATGAGGTGCAATGGAGGTAACAAGGCACATATCACAAGGGGATACGACAGTGTGAGAGTTCTGGGAAAACAACGGATCATACAGACATGAAATGATAAATGGAACACAAATTTAAAACTTTTGTAGTTGTTTGGAGACAGAATTTCTCTGGGATTTGTAAAAATTCACTTAGGAAATAATTTTTTATTTGCCTTTTGTGCATATCAGGGATAATTGGAGTAAGTACTTTTGTCCTTTGACATGTTCCTCATCACAGGAAGTAAAGATGTCATTAGTAGACAACCATTTGTTTCTCTTGCCTTTGTAGTAATCCTTCATGACAAATATTTAACCTCAGGATAGAATGCAAATGGTTCTATCACAAGTCTTGAAAAAGACACATGCAAACTATTTCTCAACAGACAAGGGAAAATAAGAATTTGTGGAAAACACTGGAAAAGATGAGAGCTCTACCCCAATGCAATCTAGCGTTTGGTTCTAATTCTTCTCTCTGACTGTATCAATGCTTATTTTTCACATTTCTTTATTGCTGTTTCAAGGTAGGAATTAACTTTCTGTTGAATGCTGTATAGCTTTTCCCAATGAAGGCACTAATTTATTCCATCCAATAGGGACACTGTATCTTTAGTCTAATTTTGATTGAAATCTTTTGCTCTGTTATCAACACTAATCTGAAAGCTGAGTAAAAACAACGTACACAGAAAATTAAATGATTTACACCATATTCAATGTTGCTACTCATAAAGATTCATAACATACGAAGCAGATAGATGTCTATTTCCCTCACCTAATTGCTTTCAAAATCTTTATTCCTGTCTCCTTGGTAATTTCATTTTGTGCCTGAATGCTGAAAGGATATATTTTGTGCTGGTTTATATCCTCTTCTATCTCACTGAAATAGGTGAAATTCTGGAGATCATACACCAATTATAAATTTTTCCCAATACTTTTTGTAGCAGTAAAGTGTTAGACAATATTTTTAACATATTTGGAGAAATACTTCTGTGATACATAATTTAATATAAAACCTTTGGCTTTAGCACATCTTCAATGTTGCAAAAAGAAAACCTATAGTATACTTCTGCATGCAAGAGACATGTTCCCAGTTCTATTCTAGCAATGTATGCACTTCAGATCATGTATACTGGGACTGACTCAGCAATGCTTGTATAATTTTTACTTGCACAAGCAGTCCTGTTGAAGTTAAAACTCCCAGATACAATGCAATTACTCACATGCTTTAAGGTTGCATGGATCTTGACAATTGTATTCTGCCCCCCAGCTAAAGGCTTGCTTCAGTTTCACCTGATAAAACCTTCTAGCTGAATGCTTCCCTGCTGTGCATATATATATATGTTAAAAGCTGACAAGTATATGGCTAAAGAAGTAGAGAGCCAATTATAAACTGACAAACAGTGTTTATGAAAAAGCCAATCTAGCTTGCTTTTAATATAGTAGTTCTCTTTTCAATGTTTTAGAACGTTGCCATTTACCTCACTTTACAACATTTGCTCTCAAGAAGATTATAGTTTCTTGCTGATGGTAGGAGAAAGAAGAAAGAAAATGTGAACATTTTCAATACTAGCCTTTAACAATGACCTTCGTTGTTGGGGCAAGAACTGAGGTCATATTTGGCACTTAGCCCCAGACTGTTCTGCAACAGTGCTCTGTCCCAGTGTGACTTTACCAAAGAGTTCTGCTCTCAAAACTGGATACAACTGTTTGCAAAACATCAGTACCAAAGCTGAATTTTATGCTCTCTTAAGGACAACGCATAGGCTGGCTGTATTCTAGGTTATATTGTTTCATGACTTCTGAGTACCTACTGTATGTATGCATACTGAGTGTATGTGCCTAATATATCTTCCTTACGATATTAACAGTGATTAAGCTTTAAAAGTGAATGGTGCACAATCTATTGCATTAAACTGGCTAGGCTTTGCTACGATAGCTGTCATAAATTGATTTTATGTGTCAATAGTGGATATTAGCTAATTATGTAATCCGGCTTTCTGATGTGCTTCACATGCAGCCTTACTTTTAGAGAAAGCTGCCAGATGAAGAAATAGAGTTTCCTTTTTTTTTCTCCTTTCAATTATTTAACTACATACCCATATCTGTATCTTCTACTGAATAAAATTAAATTATTATTAGAAAATTAAGTCAAGAACTCTTTTGAACACAGTTGTGCTTGTGAGTGAGCATGTATATGTGTGTGTGAGGCTGGAAGGGAGTTGCCAGGAATGGGGGTGTTGATTCCGTTATTTGAGCAAACTGAGTTAATGAGTGGTTTCTTGCAAATCTCCAACTCTACAAGCCAAACCTATGAAGCATTTCCTCTTAGCATATCACTGTAATAAGCATTGTCTTTCGGAGACTCAGGTTCTCCATGCTAAATTTCTCTCCCCAGTACAGTGAGATTTTTTTCAGGAGCTAGCAAGGAGCATATGGGATCTCAGTATTAGACAGAGATGTACTGCTGATGCAGGGAAGTATTGTGCCCTTACCTTGTGAGGATGGCTCATGATGCATGGGTGTTATCTTGAGGCACCTAAATACTATTCCTGATTTGGTCAATATCCAAAGCAGTATATCAGACAAAATGTTAAGGAAATGGATTTAATTGTTTTACTATTTATTTATATTCTGTAAAGTCAGCTTATAGAGCATCTGTTGTCTTCGCATGGCTGTTTGAATCAAATATGTATTACTTCACTGTAAAATGAGCATATACCTCAGCTCACACTCTAGCTCACAGGAATTTCTGCATCTCCATGCCAGTTAGCAAAATAGCACAAATTTATACCGGTAACACCGGTAACAAATATGACTATTTGTTAAGCTACTACATTTCACCTCATTGCACGTACACTTTTTATAGTGGACTTTTAGTATCAGCAGCATGTTTTCTGCTATTTAGCCCATGTATCGATTTTGCAGGCTATATAATGACTTTTCTGTGTCAAGACTATTCTAAGGTAATGATATCTTGTTCCCCTATTCCATTTCCCACTAGGTGGAAAAAAAAAAAAGTTGCATCATTCTCTTCCTCTGTTTTCATGTTCTTCTACTTACAAAACTAACTTGGTGTGATAAAGCCCATCTGAATTAAGTTGTGATCTGTAGTTCAGAAGCGTGAGTTTTATTCTTTTAAAAGCTTTTTATGTTTTAATTTGAGTTACAAATTGAAAGTTTCTAGCCATTTATTTACTTTATGAAGAATTCATTATAATAGTCAGAAAATTGACTATAACATAGGAAAGAAATACTCTGTGTTGAGCGATGTTGTTTACACACATCAGGTCTCATTCACTTGGATTCATTTATTGTTTGTTCAATATAAGTCCTTTATGTGTATTAAAAAAACCGTTTGATACATGTTTTTCTGGTTCATCTGCACTAGACAGCTTGTAAAATGCAATTTGCAGAGCTCTGTGACCAGCAGAATTGCTTAAGCAGTCTTAGTATTTTTTTTATAATGAATGCCAGCCGCCTAGGTTCACCTAAATAATATTGTTATCTTTTTAATGGTTGTGTTGTAGTTAGCTCTGTTTGCTTTAAAACTTCAGTAAATATCATAGGTCTGCAAAAATGATTTGAGAAAGATTATTTACCCTCACCTCATTCTTATTTCTCTATTTTTCTTTTTCAAAGAAGATGCAATTAACAATCGCTCTGTGGCTGCCTAAAAATGAACGTAGATGTTTGGTTTTTTTTACAGAAGCAACTTTTAGGTGCTAAGGAATGGAGCACAGGACTTTCAGTCAAGAGGAGAAGAGCATAAGCCAAATACACTCCTCCCTCCACATTTCAGCAGCGCTCCTCTCCTGTCTTCAGACTAGAACCCCTTCCTAGATGTAGACCTATGTATTGATAGAAGCTACTCAACATATTGAACATGGTCCAGACTTTCCTTAACGCTTCCCATCCACCTTTCTGTGGATGCATTTTGCATTTTCTGGATGAAAAACAAGCTTACTCAAAAGAAAAAAAAAAAAAAGACCACGTATTAACAGATTGGGTAGTACCTCCTGCTGTTTTATCCACATGGTGTTTGAGCCCTAATCTATGGAACTAGTAGGAAACCAACTATCTGACATTTCAATTTAAATCAGGCCTGCCATTCATTTTTAATATCATTTATGAATCTCTGAGGTAGAAGAAATCTATACACATTTTTAGAAAAAC
>JAOXNG010000001.1:127587197-127597870 GCA_028566535.1 Scolopax minor | reverse complement strand
AGTTAAAATGAAATCCTTCTGCAATGCTAAACATGAAACCGAGTTCACCATTTATTGTCATTTGAACAAGCAGAAAAAGGGAATAATAAGTTTGAAAATAAGCTTGCTTTTTATTGTTGGTATTCTAAATGTAGAACATCTTTCTTAAAGTCAGGTCAGAATTGGGCTATTTAACATGAATCTAAAAATCCTCTCCCACTTATAGAAAACCAACGTGTACTCAGAACCATGCTAGGTGTAAAAGGTAAGTTCAGAGTGCATTCTTACAGATGCCATAGCACAGCCTGCAGGGAGTGATGCACTATAATGGGGATTCCCTGCAAGGCTCAGCACAGCCCTCCCCTTAGGTCCCTAGTAGATCTGACAGGTGACATCCTTGGTTATTTAATTTCTTTTCCTTCCACATACACATACTGCATTTCTAAAATCTAATTGAATTCCATGTTTTGTATTCATCCATTTATCAAAACACTTTTACAATCTTAAAACACATTAGTGTTTAATTAAAATTTTGGAGAATTTACTCTCTCTCTTGTCCACTCTGCTGCAGCACTCAGAATTTATTAGGCTGGTATTAAACACCAAAATCATGTTTACTCCAGCACTTCCTAAAAATAAGATGCAGTTGTAAACAAAGCATTTACTCTTTCATAAATAATTGATTTGGTTGAAAGGTTAGGGATTGTTACAAACACCATTTTAGCAGAATTATTCCGGATTTTCCAAGTTTACCCTCATAGAAGTCATATGCCCAAACACTGAACCATCTGACAGCTTGTAAAGATTTTATTACTCTGATCTTTTCTAATTTAGACTCCTAAATGACTCATTGTTTTTGGCTTAAGAGTAAGTGATGCTGTTTGGCAAATGTACTTTTCTATGAAAATGGGCCTCAAAGTGGGTTCTCAGAGAAGCCTGTGCCTCATTGACTTTTTGCCTGAAATATAAAAATCCAAAGGCACAAAACAGCATAGGAAGAGTAAAAACCTGTCATGGTGTACATCCTCTGTGAAGGTTAATTATTAAATCTCATGAACTCATTTCAGTCTCGCACAAGGGCTGTCATTTGGAATACATTCAAATAAGCTTTGCTTTTATTTTCCAACCTTTGAATGTGTAAAGCTGAAAAATATTGCTGTTCAGGGGTTTTTGTCAGGATTTTTTCCCCTTCTTTTTAATTTGCCTTTTTTGTCTCAGCTATCAGAGAGTATTTCCATACTCTTTTCAAGTCTGCCCTTTGTGTTCTGAATAAAGGCTATTAATTATAATAAATAAGAGGGTGTGCAACCCTTAAAGAAATGAAAAATTGATTTTTTAATATTAAATCATAAATATTATGGATATAGTTCTATTTATTGGGAGCATTATTCAGCAGCAGAACTATGAACTAGTGGCTTGATTTTCAGAGAGGCATTAATGTGCACTCTGGATATTTTAAAAACTTTCTTCCCTTGTCAGATTCCTGTTTTAATGCAGGGTAACAAACCTGGAAAAGAGATTTGAGAACGTTTGTGGGACCTCAGAGTCGTGATGGACAACAAGTTGACCATGAGCCAGGAATGTGCGCTTGTGGCCAAGAAGGCCAACAATGCATTTAAAATAACATGGTCAGCAGGTTGAGGGAGGTCATCCTCCCCCTCTACTCTGCCCTGGTGAGCCCACATCTGGAGTAATGTGTCCAGTATAGGGACTTCAGTTCAAGAAAGACAGGGAACTACTGGAGAGAGTCCAGCAAAGAGCTATGAAGATGATCAAGGGAATGGAGCACCTTTCTTATGAGGAAAGGCTGAGAGACCTGGGTCTGTGGGGATCTCATCAATATCTAAAGGGTGGTGTCAAGAGGATGGGGCCAGACTCTTTTCAGTGGTGTCCAGTGCCAGGACAAGGGCACAAACTTGAACACAGGAAGTTCCATCTAAACATGAGGAGGAACTTTGAGGATGGCAGAGCACTGGAATCTTCTGAATAAGAACGTCATGGGATTTTGGGTGGTTTTGGTGAGAGGATGTCACTTTTAAGTAATCTGGCTCCTTGTCTTGCCTCTTTTTTTAATCAAAGTGAGGGTAGGATTACAAACTGAAGCCCTTTTGTTTCAGACGATATTATACAAGCATCATCTGTTGTTAGGGAGATAGTTATCTGGGGATCAAAGAATAGTATGATATCTTTACCAAATTCAAGCCCATAAAGACTTTCTGTTGAAATCAGAATGGTCCCTTACCATTTTATTTTAAGCTACACTAGCAGCTGCTTTAATACATAAGAAAACCACATGATTTCATAGCAGTATTAATTAATTTAAATGAGAGCTGAAGTCTGCTCTTCTCAAATCCAAACTTTAAATTAACTGGGGTGAATAGAGACTACACTTTGAGGCATTTCATCCCTTTTATAAAACTATAAAACTCTCATTGACAATTAGACATATTCACGAAGAAGGAAGAATAAGCATTGTTAAGAACATTGAAAGACAAATAATTTTGAATTAACCACAGTCAGAGGAAAGACTTTCTTGGCTCTAATAACAATATTTTCACATGGGGGAGCCAAAATTATTAGTTAATTGATATGAATGATAAACCAGAGAAGATAATACATGGATATGATTTTTTAGCTCTTGTTAGCAAAAACCAGAACTAACCTTTACTGATGACAGATTTACAGTAGCAGAAAACTTTCAGGATAAACCATTCAGCCCACATTTTAGATACTCTTTAATGACTTTATAAAATATCTATATAAAATATAAAAAATTTTGGCATATTTAACTGAATGTCTTCAGCATACATATGCTCAGTATACTTAGCATATGGAAAGCTTCCATTTAAGGTACAGAGTTTAGAGGAAGAGATATACAAAAAATTCCAGCTAAGGTAAACCTAACACAACCAAAGACATATATTTGATTCTAATGTACATATTTAATAATTCAGTAGTAACTATTCTAGTAAGGGAATTATTCCGTTAAATTATTCCAGTAGTTTTTTTGTAGTTTATTGGCATTGTAAGATTGTGCAATACTCTTAAAATGCTTTGTACGACAGTAACAACTGTAGATACGTTACTTTTTTTTTCTCATTAAAATACATGTTTATAAGCAATTAATTTCTAAATGTCTTGCTCAAATCATGTATCTTATTGAAAAGTAAAAATCCAATTAAAAAAAATCTGATTTGAGAAGCATTCTGATGCATACCACTGTAAAATTTCCTTAAGCCATATCTATTGAAAATTATTTTTTGTCATCTACTTGCAAAGTAGAAAAACTGCAGACTAGTTGTACTGGTGAATTAAACCAGCATTTCAGTGACAGTCTAGGCAGACCTAAGTAAGTGCTGATGGCTGTAGATATGCTACCTACTTCCATCTCCTCTTTCTCTCCTGCATCATCTGAGCCTTGGAGATTCCTTGTTCACAGCAAAAGTGAATAGCATCCTTGCACAGCTCAGGGAAATGTATGCTAAATGCTGGCACAAAGCAGGGTGGGGGCAAAAATAGAAGTAGAACTGCTAAGTAGATATTTTTCAACTGTAGAATCAAATGAGGGAAAAATTAAGAGGTAAAATAAACAAAAGGTTTGGGACCCATCAAGAACATGTTTGAAAGACAAATGTCTAATAAAGCAAGCATAGGGATATACCTACACTATAATCATCTCGGTGTTGGATCTGATTTGTTTTATTTTAACAAATCAATCTTTTAATCAACGTGTGACAATTTAAGTGAAATTTCTTCTTGTGGACACCTGTAAAACTGCTGTAGAGTTTCATCATATTAAGTAACTGCATCAAACTTTGTGAGTCTGAGTTGCATCTTGCATTGGCTTCTGCCATGCCTTCTGTCACATGCAATGCTAATTAGCCACTTAATTTGAATTGTGATCTTGCCTTCCACTCTCTCTTTAGAACTCTCCGCAAAGTGGCTTAATTACCTACCATGTCACCACATCTATCCCTGTCATGGTGGAGTCTTGTCATGTCTCTGGAAATGCATCAGAATGCTGGCAAAGAAGATATTTTCAAGTAGCGAGAACAAAAATGCATATACACAAGGAGGTGAACCAGAGGCAGGGTGTGATGGAGCAAGACACCTTTTTAAGATTGCTGCTTAAGTGTGCAGTGTCTGCAGTGGTGCCTCAAGCCTATACCTGTGCCTCCTCTGATTCTGCCATATTCGTCCCTACATTGATAAGAGTCCTTTCTCTCAGTTTTTGCAAGTTCTGTAGCTGTTGAGGAATGAAGGATGTCTTTTTCTTCAAAGGATCAGTTTCTTGATTATGCTTTGGGGGAGTGCTGTCCTTTGGACAAGTATGCTTTGGAGCATATTTGCAGAAACGGGATGAAGAAAATACATTTTCTTTGGAATGTGGTTACTACCTGAGTAGCGCTTACACTCCTCAATCTAAAAGAATATACTTAGGCTGTCACGCTAGTCCTTGACAAGACCCTTGGTACAATTCCTGTCTCATCTTATGGAACATGACTGAGGACAGAATAAGAACAGTCTTAAAATAAGGACCCTATCAGTTCATTAAATGAAACTGAAATTTGGAAATAGATTTTCCTTAGTGCATGTACCCATTTAACTTTTAGAATGGATTTTTATCCAGAGGTATCTGTAAACTAATGTTTTCCTGTCGTTTGAAAATATTAACTCTTACAGAATAGCGTAGTGGATTGTAAACTTCCATAAAATTTTAGTGTTGTTCTAAAAAGCCTTAAATAAGAGACTTGACATGGATGCAACTACCCTATATGTAGGGCTGCACAGTGATGCGTGCCCAGATGTATGAGGGAATCCAGCAATGAACTCGGTCTCCTAGTCCCAGGAACTGGCCAGAGATCTTCTCACTAATTTTACTTTTCAGTTAAGCCCCCTTAAACTCTCTGAAATGAATGGCATATTTTTCACACAGTGTTGGCTTTTGGCAGATAAGGTCTAATATAGAATCGTAGAATCACAGAATAGTTACAGTTGGAAGGGACCTTAAAGATCATCTTGTTTCAACCCTGCTGCCATGGGCAGGGACACCTCCCACTAGAGAAGGATGCCCCATCCAGCCTGCCCTTAAACACTTCCACGGATGGGGCATCCACAACTTCCCTGGGCAACCTGTTCCAGGGTCTCACCACCCTCACAGGAAAGATTTTCTTCCTGATATCCAATCTAAATCTACCCTCTTCCAGTTTGTAAAATGTCCCCTTGCAGCTTTTCTGCAGGCCCTTTTTAGGAACTGGAAGGCTGCTACAAGGTCTTCCCAGAGCCTTCTCTTCTCCAGGCTGAACAACCCCAACTCCCTCAGCCTGTCATCCTAGGAGAGGTGCTCCAGCCCTCTCATCATCTTCCAGAGTTCTCCTCTGGACCCTTTCCTGATATTTATAGCAAATACCAAAGAATGGTATGCAGAGAGGCTTTTGTGTTTACTTATTGCTCTAACAACCAAGGCCCACTAACTTTTTTATTTGCCTCATTGGAGGAGCTGGAAGCAGAAAAGCATAGAGGGGTCACACCTGCTGGGAGGAGTGGACAGGACAGGTGACCCAAACTGACCAATAGGGTATTCCATCCCATCTGCCACGTTCAGCATAAATGCTGAGGGATCAAAGGGGTGGCTCTCTTTCTTCAGTGGCTGGTGTCCCAGGAGGTCTCTTGTCTATTTGTCTTCCTGTGATCCTCATCTGTGTGTTCCTAAATCCAGTTCCTGTGTTCAGGAGTTCAGTTTGGGACTTTCCCAGTGCCTAATGGTCACATGATTGTCATTCTGGGAACTCAGTACCGGGTTTTCTATATATTATATATATTTTTCATTATTTTTTTATTATTACCTTTTTATTATTTTACTACTAGTACTTCACTAAAGTAGTTTAATTAATTTTCAACTTACAAGTCTCTCCTATTTTCTCTCTCTCCTTCTCTGAAGGGAGAGAGATTAAAGAGAGCATCTGTCATTTGTCTCAGTGGCCAGCCCAGCTCAAACCATGGCAGCTCCCCAGTTGCCCTGATCCTTCCTGAGGTGGTGGGACAGGCCCAGACTGCCAACCCCTGCCCTCATGCTACCTGCATGGGGAGCCCTTGTGGTACTGGCCCATGAAGAGCTGCAGCCCTCACAGTGCCCTGAGACATGGGTAAGTCTGCTCAGTCAAAAAGATACTGTTTTGCACAATTTGCTTGATGTTATTAAATTGTATTTTTTTACTTCTTTAAAAAATGGTTTAAATATTATTTCGATGTTCTCTACCCCTTTACTTTCAGATATGTTCCTCTAGTCTTTGTGTCATCATATCATAAAACTGAAAAGGAAAAAATGAGGTTTTCTGTTACTGCAAGCTAGGATGCTTGTTTCATCACTGAAACTGTAGTTTTATCCTATGTTAGCTATACCTAAACCAGATTGTCCAAAAAAAAAAAAAAAAAAAAAAAAAAATAAAAAAAAAAGGTCCTTTCAACAAAACTTGAGGCATTTTTTTGGAGGAGGCAGACTTTTATTATTTATTTACAGCAGGAGGCAGCTGTCTGACCTGCAATAATTAAACAACTGAGAACTCTTGATAGTTCATAGATAATTAAATTGCTGTCATGCATCTGTGTGGGCATCAAAGTTAGTAGCAGGGCCCAACATAAGCCATCAGCTCTCAGTAAGTAGAAAGCCTCACCCACCCTTGCACTCTTAGGACAAAGTAAGGATTATTGACAAACCCTTAAGTCAGTTGCATTGAAAGGAGCATATTCTGCCTAGGTAATACTGAATATGCTCAGAATTATACTAGCTTTAAAAAAAACTTTACAACAAAGGTTTTGTTGTCACGCTAGACAGCTTCTCCATTTCTTTGGGAGTCGTTCTCTGTTCACATTAGTACGTGTTTCAGCAGTTTTTTGACATTCGGTTCATTGAACAAGTTCACAAGAAAAGCTGAAACACGGTATAAAACTAAGAGAGTTGCCTTGTTGCCTGTCCAAATATAAATACTTCAAAGACAAAATTATACTTATGGCAGATCAAAGTCATTTAAATTTATAGACTTCATGCAATATTGCGGAATACTGTGCTGAGAAGATTCTGTATAAAATACAAAGTTCCAGTGACTGACAGAAGATGCAAAAAACAGATTACACCAGAGAATGCTAAACCTTTATCATGTCCCCTACTTGAAAAGCAGGAGATAAATTGATTCATATGGGACCAAAATATGTTTTATTAAATATTTTTTATTAAAAATTGATATTCAAATTAGTTGATTGATACAAGATGATAGTCAAAACTTTGACAGTATCTAATGGCTTATATATATTAGAGCTAAAAGCTTTTCAGTGAGTTTCTAATACTTCTTCCATTAGAGCTGTGCTAATATTCTTGCTAAAACCTCTGCTACTTCAGGATTTTCTTATTGTCTCCATCAACAGTTAATTTGCACATAATTACTAACAGTACATGCACATTAAACAAAAAATAGGTTTCTGTCCTGAATGGACAGAAGTCAGTAATAATGTACTCTCCTGACTTCTTTAGCTTGGTCCCATTGTATGTAATGATTGCAGCTATTAGGCATTACACAGTAAAGTGTCTACAACTGTTAGCAGGACATAGAAGGCAATGGCCATCTGTAACTATCAAGCTACAACATGTACTCTAACAAGGAACAAGGATGTTATACTTACCCCTTTTGTTTAAAGTGGATCTAATGCAGATTTGCAAGATTCCTCATCCTGTATTTCTTACATTTTCCATATCCTAAGGATGGAAGTTACTGTGGGAGCGTTTCAAGCATGATAGTCTATGCTACACATGGTACCCACAAGTAAAATCTCATGTTTTGTTCATCTGCAGTTTAACAGATCTTTTAATTCTGATTTTTTCACTCTTCAAATTCACATTTCTTCCTTGCTACTTTTTGCTTGATTCACAGTTCCAGAGCTAAACGCCTACTTCTCCACTCACAAGTTATACCCCTTACATTCTCATGATGCCTGGACTCACAGTGCCACATGTTCCTGTGCTTTACCATAAACCAATAACACTGATGTGAAGGTCTTGCTTGAGTGTCTTTTCATCTACTCTAAGCCATTCTTTTGATTTTTTTTTCTTTGTTTTTAAAAAAGAAATCCTGTGAAGGTCATCTTCCTTAAGATAATAGTTTGGAATTGCTGAGGTGTGGTGCACTAGCTAAGGTGCATAGTTCACAAGCTTTAATTTCACAGATAAGCTAAACATTGAAGACTTCCTTAATTCCATGTTGTTTGATTTCAAGATAAAGATTCTTTCTTTTCTAAACAAAGAATTACCAGGATTTCCCCTGCCCCTGCCTTTTTTTTTTTTTTTCTAACTTGACACTGCCATGAGCTATGATGCCATAACAAATGAAACATACATGCTGCTTTTAGATCCATCTCAGTATTTCTTATGCCAAAGCATCTGCAATGCCAGTATCTATCTAGGTATGTTTATGAGTAATGTTGAATGGATCAGACAAAACCAGTATATAAACCCATCTTGGCCGCACTAGATGTTGAATGAGTCCTTATAGGACCATCATTTGTTTCTAAATGATACATTTTAAACAGTGGCTACTGCCAGTATGGGTGAACTGATGATTGTATGCTCTAGTCTCTTGCTTTTTCTCTTAACAACTCTTTTATTCCCTCCTTGTTTGTTTTGAATAAGTATGGTCCAGAGTGTGTTCACTTTGTAGACATCCCACAAAGAAAGTTTCTTGAATCAAAAGCATGAAATAAAACTATTCCACTGCCCAGTGTCAGGGTCACCTGTACTGAAGCAATGTGTGTAAATGTTAGATGTACTTTTTTTAAAGATTGTTAGAGCTTTGAAGGTAAAGGTTCCACAATTACTTTGGTTTGCGCACATCCAAGGATGGCAATTAACTTTTTTAGGAAATGTAGTATGACTGGTATTCAGTTTATCATCTACTATAATTGATAGATTCTTTTCTACAGAACGAATACCTAACTGGCTGTTCTTAATCCTTTCTGTATTTGATTACATCGGCTTAATATGATAATTTACACTTGTTTCTCTAGAGTTTTATCTATTTTTTCATGTTGTTTCTGTGATCTGTCAAGATAATTTTTGTCCCTGACAAAAGATAATACTGTACCTGACCTCAATTTGTTCTGCAATTCATCCCACCTCATTTAGTCTGAAAACATAATAAACAAAATATTTTTTCCCATCATGTAAATGAACAATACAGAGCTAGCAACAGGCAGTATAGAAGTCCACTTGGTAATTGGGTGTTGGTCAGCCTGATAAAACAATGGGAGCCTCTCATGCCAGAATTGGTTTTCAGAAGCCTTAAGTCAAACTCCTTCCTCAGAATAAAGAAGAAGAAAAGAAAAATCAGTTGTTGACACATATATTTTTAGCATGTACCGAAATTTTGCATTTTAGACATATGTTTTTCAAAATGGTAAAATCTCAGCAGTGTTATCCTCAATATAGATCTCTTATATATAATTTATTGGTATAATAGGATGGACAAATACATTTATGCTCAATTTTGAATTCTGTGGAAACTAGATATATTTCTAGTGAGCTTTTAAAACTTCCTGGGGGCTTTCACAATAGGAGCTTATAAAGTTTTATGGAATGCTCTTCTTTTATATTCAGTAAATATGATGAGAATCATTCTACCCTGTACAACAGGGTAGAAATTAACTGTATAGTTTTGAATGAGCTACCCATAAACATTTGCTGCATTTATTTTACACTATAACATTTTACTCGGCGCAAACTACTCCTTTGAAAGCACACACCGTGTATGTGTTATGGAGATATAGCACATGCTCAAGAAATGGGAGCATTATTTTCTAAGTCTTCTTGATTTGAAGGATTTGGACCCACATTTCCCAAATGCCTCATCCAATTATTTTGACGACAGTAATCTCTATAATTTCTGGGGAAAACAAGGCACCGTGCAGCTGTGCATAGTAAGTTCAGAAGCCTGGAAAAAAAAGCAAAAGGAGACAAATACTTGCTTAATACCTATAACACTTCTTTAGGAAAGGAAGAGTCCCAGGATTCCAGTCTCTTCTGTTATTTCAGTTATGCAACTCATCATTTTAAGACAAAAAGCTTTGAATTAGGGGGATCAGAATCCCAAGTCTCTGTCACAGTGAGACAGAGTGGTTCTCAACCTTCTCCTCATCCGTGAGGATTTGAAATGCCAGTTTTGAAGGGGTGGATGAATGCCTGTCATGGTAGAAGACAATGTTCTTAGTTTCCAGAAGAAGGTTATTTTTGAGAGTTTTTTTTTTTTTAATTTTAGTTTTGAACATTATTCTCAAGTCAAGATTTTGAAGAGTGTCATTATAATAGCTCCCTGATATGGAAATTACCAGAAACATGCTGAATGTACTGCAATTACAGTGTAATACTCAGCCTGTGACCTGGATATATGTAAATTTTTACTTCACAGAATCACAGAGTCACCTGAGTTGGAAGGGACCTTTTAAGATCCTCTAGTCCAACCAATGTAAAAAAAAATAATTAAAAAAAAAGCACACACCTGCACAAATCTCACACCACACCCAAACCAAAACCAATCCACTACTAATACATATCCCCGAGACCATGTCAACTCCTCTCTTGAATACCTCCAGGGATGGTGCCTCAACCACCTTCCTGGGCAGCCCATTCCAATGCCTGACAACCCTTTCAG
>JAOXNG010000001.1:127572910-127583640 GCA_028566535.1 Scolopax minor | reverse complement strand
CAGAGACTCCTGTCCATCCGTGCCCCCTTACAGTGAGAGTAAATAACTCACTGGCACAGCATCCAAGGCTTTCCTCTCCTGCAGCTTTTGCACTATCAGAACTTCTGACTGATTGATCTAACCCTTAGTGAGTTACCTGGAACTGAGATGGACACCCTACTGACCTGGATGTCACCAGGTGCTATGAGACCTTTGGAAAGCCGCTGTGATCTCCCCTTTTTATGTCTCTCCTGAAGTTGTACTTTCTCTTCTTAGCCACAGCAGTTCCCTAAAATGTGTGTCAGATAGTTTTTAGCTATGGAACTATTTTAATCTATGGTTCAGAGGGACGAGATGTTCAACTTTTTCTTCAGTAGAGGATTCTCAAGCATATGATGTGTTACATTTCAGGTATCTGCAATCTGCTGCAATTTATTTGTGTCTTAATAGAAAAAGCACTATGCAGAAAACTTATCCATTACTTACCACACAAAAAAGTCACTTTATGAAATAATCAGGAACACATTAAATGTTGTGTTTATGAGACACATATGAGACACATGTGTTTATGTTATAGAGAATATGAATGTTCTCTAGTCAATCATGTTAAGTGCAAATGCTATTGTTGACATTACTGTTTTACACAAGGCTTAGAAAATTAATATTGAGGCAGACATCAGGATTCTTCTAGTTCTGACAAAAGGTTTCTTGCTTGTAGAATCATTTTAAACTACTTTATATGTTTAAGTGACACATGTTTCTTAACAGAAACTTTCAGGAATGGCAGATTATATTTTTATTTAAAGAGATATGTGGAATGATCTGAAATTTCTCCAGTCAAATTGCCATGTGTACTTGCATGATGGAGTCTTAAGACAATGAAAACCTTAGCAATAAAAAGTATCTTTAAAAGAAGGCAGTAATGAATGCCAGGTTTAATGGGAAATGTGATGATGCAGTTGCTTGGAAACATCTCCAAAGGACTCTGCTGAGTTTCTATTCCCAGCCCACTCCTCTGCACAGGTGGCATATTGGCTTTTGGTTATCACTGCTTAAAACATTGTCACCATTCCTTCAGCCTTTACTGCTTTTTATTCATCTCCTTTTGTTTTTTTGACATGATAGTCACAATTTTATTGAACTCAGGAATTCTGCTGCTTAACATGCAGGACCAGGAGTAATTTGCAAAGAAAAGCCAGTACCTTATCACCTTCCTGGTGCTTATGACTGGTTTCTCATGAGTTCTTCAAAATTTTATTAGTCAGTCTTTTTGTTTTCTGGGGGTCTGGAAAGGACTATTTTCATGGACTTTTGTCTTTCAAACAGCTGTATTTTTCTGTAGTTAACATTTTAAGTATTGTTAGGGGTCTCCTTCTGTCCTTTGAAGAGTAATGTAGCAGATCATGACAATGAATTTACACTTGTTTGTGAAATAATTATGAAAATCATTCTCATTTTATTTTTCCTTGCAATTTAAGAATTTAAAGCATTGTTCTCAAGCTATTTAAATTATGTTCTGGACATACCAAAGATACTTACTAATACTACACTAATATTTGGTACTGTCCTTTACAGTTTGTGACATCTAATGACATACTGTGCAGGGACTTGTAAAGAACTAGTAAGTTCATAAAAAGACGCTGTTACTGAAAAGGCATTTTTTGTATGTTTGCTTGTTTCTTATGTATTCAGGTGGTGTTTCTTTGTAACTTTGTTACCCGCTAGTTATTTACCAGGGACAGGTTTGTTCCTTATTCCACAATGCCAGCACCAAGGAATTTTCAGTGCTTACCCTCTTTGCCACTTGTCAAGAAGGGAAACTGAAAACTGTGAGATTTTTACTACTGTTTAAAAGCTTTTTTTTTTTTTTTGCCACATGAAAACACACAGGCTTAAGAGAATAATTCGTTTTCTTTTCTTTGCTTGTTTTTGTTTGTTTGTTTGTTTGTTTAAAGCAGAATAATCTTGCTAGCTAACACAGCACTTTCATGACATTGCCACAGAATGGAAATGAAGTATTTTGCAGAGTTCACAGGATCCTACATTTTTTTTTATTTTTTCTTTCTTTGAATAAGATATGGTGGAGGAAGAAAATGAAGTAGTTTTGAACATGTATAAAGGAACATTCTTCAAAGTTAGAAAGGCAGGACAGGAAGAAAAATGATTTTCAGATAATTAGGTAATGGAAGGTAGCTAGCATTTATAGGCTAACTGAAAATCAACCCCTTAAAGTTATTGTAAGTGACTGAGCCAATGGAAAATTTCTTACTTAAATTAGGTTTAATTCAAGTTTTGGGAAGGGCCCAAAATGAACATAAGTAAAATTAGGAAATGAGAAGTTTCTTTTCCATATTCCTGCCTTATCAGGAATTGTCTTATTATTGTTAATTTAATCTCTGCTGAGCTGGTTTGGGAACCATGTGTGTATGTGTGCATTTTCCTCACAGTGAGTATTTATGTCAATTTAAGAAAAAAAGCATTCTTGGAATTTCCCCAAAGAATGTTAGTGTTGAGATACAGCTGTATATCTATTTCTGTCTCAGCTGGAAAAAGATATAATTGGTAATACAGATACTAGAGGCTTTCTATGTCATTTTTGTGTCAAGCAATGACATCTTCTAGAGAAAAGACTTTTAAAAAAATTAATAATATACCCAGTAAAAATTAGTGTGGAATATATTTATCCAAGAATATTTAACATATTTTCAGTGTTGTGGTTCATGCAATCAAACAAACCACAACTAAAAATCTGAAGTTGTGAATGCTGCTCAAAGATGAAAAATTCTTGCTATTGTATAAAGAAAAAGTAACCAAAAATCCTAATTCTAAAAGATTTTGTTAGTCTGCTGTTCACCCATGGAGTCTAGCAGTTTTATAACCAAAGACTTGTAATACTGTCTAACTAACATCAACTACCATTGATGCAACTTGAAAAGCAGCAATTAAGTTTATAACTACCATACATTGTCTTAGCTTTCTGGTGGAAGTAACTAAAAACCAGAAAAAATAAAGTAAAAAGGGCTTTGGTAGATGTGTATGTAAGCTGTTTATCTGCCTAATGTTTAAAGAAACAGCAAAGTTCTACTTGTTAAAATCATAATTTCCTAATGTTGTTTAAAAAAATTAAATTATAGGTATGTGATTATTGAAACAGTCTCTTCTTAAAAAAACTCATTAGGCTGTTTCCAGTTTGTGAGATATCACACTCCAGTTGGTATTAAGAATTTGGCTTCTCAGAATTATGCCTTTTATTTTGTTTTTCAGTTTCAAGCCTAACCAAATATGTTACAGTATCTCAACCTCAGGCATACTTATTGCAGCAATGAAGGCATTTTCTGTGGACTTGTTGTAGGATCCCCCTTGGGATGTTCCTTTTTTATTCTGACTTGCTTATTTTCTTTTTACAACCAATTTCACTACGGTGACATTTTCTGTAATAGTCAATTGCTGAGGCATTCACCTGGAACAGGGGACATAAGATGTTAAGTATCTGTTTTGAATCAGTCATATGAATGACGTGAGGCAGATTTTCCAGCCTCCCAGAAAACTCCCAAAGCCATTAGGCACAAGCTCCTCTTTACCAATATTTAACTCTTTCAGCTTTCTTTGTTTGAGCTTTTGATTTTTAAAATTAAGGAAAGAAAAAAGAACCTCCTCGTGCAAGAAAAGGGCTGGAAAACTCCAGGGAGAACCCATGTAAGATCTGATTTGTTGCTCATATTGCTGAGCAAAGAGGCAATGGCTGGTACTGGGAGCCACCTCTCCCTTTTTTTTTTTTTTTTTTTCCATCCTTCTAGCATTAAGTGTGTTCTGGTATTTCAAAGACAGTAGCAGACTTTACTTTCTAGGCATTTTCCACAAATGGTGTAGGCATCAGCCAATATTGCTTATGCCTTTAAGCTGGACCTGAATCTCTGAGAATAAATGTACATAAGAATGGCTTCCACAGTGGCAGTGACATCACATGTTTAAAATGCAACCCTTGCTATTCCATTGTAATAAATATGGTTCTCCTTGTTGACTTGAGTGATATATGCATGGATCAAAAGAAGGATTTAGCTGACTGAACTGTTTCTTATTGATATTCTTGTATTTACTGAGGCTTTCTTTGATAATTTCAAGCTTTATAGCTACTGCATGGTTTAACTAAAAATATGTATAAATACATATGAATACATACATATATATATACACAAATATATGCATATATATATTAGTATTTCTTTCACACTTATCAGCAATATCATCTTTTGATGCATGGTCAAAAAAGATGTGTTTGGATCTGCTTTCACAGTCAGAACCTACTTAGTGAATTTGTAATTGCATAGTAAGATCCTGAGGTTCCTTGGGCTGTATTTATTAGCCTCACACAGAGCAAGGAGCTGACTCTTGCTAGTATCCTGCAGGCTGAAGATATCAGCTTCAGGATTTCCTGCGGCATCAGTTAGTGCAGTGGCTGAGAAATGAGATTTTGATTTCAGAAAGCTTGACTCCAGTCTGCAGCAAAATGTGGTATAACATATATCACTTCGTGATATTTACTCACTGTGCCCCTGAAAAATTAACCTTATTTCTGGCTTCTAAAATTCTAAGGATCCATATTATTTATAGCTGCCAGTGGTCATGGTACTTATTTAAATTTTAAACTTGACTACAAATGTTAACATTGCACTAAACTTAACTCACAGAAATCCCATATTTCATATTTAAATGTCTACACTGATAAGCAATTTATTGCCTAATTTTTCTGAAATTGCATGTGAAGGTAGGTAAATGATAGCCCTTTACCCATGATGCTAAAATGCTAAAGTTTGTTTACAGCTAATGAATAAGCAAACATATTAATTTTTGCATGTTTCTCTATGTGTATAAATATTATAAAAAATAAGATACTACAAGCTGTTGTCAAACAGTATTCCCTCAGTCCCTCATCTTTAATAAAGTCATAATAATGAGTGCAGTAGGTTTGTGCTTAGTCCTCAAATGTCTTGAAATGTAAAGCTATAAGATGGATTCTAGATAAAGTCATCATTGTTTAGGTAATTCTTCACATAATGTGCTCTTTTACACCCCCACTATTTCTTATTTCTAACCTGTTCTCTTCTAAGATGAAGGTATTTAAGATACTGCTTTCAAAAAATGTCTTGGGTACTCGGTAACCTGAGTGTCAATGAAAGTGCAAAAGATTCCCAGCCTCTTTTGAAATCAAAGCTTGTACTATGTGGTTCCTTTTGAGAATTATTTCAGTTGCTGTACAGTGCTGTGATTAACAGAGTTCAATATAAAAACACATTGGTTTCATCTGGGTCTTTATTTATAATATTAAAGAACCATTGATCACAGCCTGGGTTTTTTTGCCCCATTAGATAAGAATATTTTTGCATAAAATGCTATAATGATATAGATAGCATAGATAGATTCTACTGTCTATCTTGACTAGGCAGAAAACTTGTCCTCCCTTTCTCCTTTTAGCACATTGCAATGTGAGATGTTAGTCCTATCAACCATTCCAGAACAAACCTGATAATTATCATAGCTAGATGACACCCGTGTAGTTATATGTCGAATTAATAAAATGTTTAGTCCCTGCTTTCACCAGCTGCTCATGCCACTTAATCCCCCAAGTAATAGAAATGAAAAAACTTTTATTCACATCTTAGAGGTGAAGGCTGAGCCACAACCTGCAATCCACTTCTCTCACATCCTATAATAATCACTTCTGATTTAGTGAAGAAAATATGTTCATTTGAACTTGCTCTTAGGACTTCAGCTCTTCTTAAAGGAAGTTACAGGAGTCTCTATATTGGTTCCTCTTGTGCACTCTTAAGTTTCCTCTATTGCTGTTCCTAAGATGATGAACAGATTTGTTTTTAATTAGTTGCTCATTGCATTGTGAATCTGTGGAATTAATAAATGGAAGCAAAACTAATGAACAAGGGCATTATTTTCTTTTTCCTGTTTGTGGGGAGGAGAAATAGTGTATACAATAAAAAGAAAGAACTAGATGTTATTTTGCAGGATTAATGAAGAAAAATCACACTTTTTTCATAAATTGATCAAAGTTGTTTCATTCAAGAGGTCTGTTAAAGTTTTAAAGGGAGCCAATTAATTTTCAATACAAAATTTGAACTAAGGCTCCAGGGTTAAATGATATGTATGGATGTGTTTGTTTTATGGTGAATTTAGTTTATGTATTCTTTTCAGGAACAATAGATAATTTTTTGTGCATTAAATTGCTCACAAAAGCTGTATTCAGCTTTTCCCCAAAGCCAGTATTATGATTAGTTACTTCAAGGTTGTTTCAACACCAATATGAAATAGTGTTTCTTTCTTCTTTTTGCTACTTTAGGAAGCAACCACGGAAAGACAGAAAATGAAAGCTCCTATTCCCAGCTTGATTCTCTTGTATGCTACTCTGACTCAGAGCTTGAAGGTTGTGACCAAAAGGGGATCAGGTAAGTAAATCTTCACCTTTGTGTTTATGATGTTGTTTGGAAAAAAGTGCAAATGTATACTAAGATGTTGTTATGGCGGTTTGGAACATAGTTAAGAGGATTTCAAAATCTGCAGCAGAAAAAGTTAGCAGCGTTTGTATTTTTTTTTATACTATATTGTATCCTGTGAACTTGATGAAAAAAACCCCAAAATTTTAAAATCAGATATGTAATGTGAAATCAATGTCATAATTCATCTGCTAAAGGACAGTTATTCCCAGACCTACTTCACTTACTTAAAAGATTTTGTTGTAGTCAGCATTGTTAATGTGATTACTAAATTTATCTGTTTGACTATATACTTTATGGTGAAGAATCTCTTGGAAATTAAGATAATGAAATTTTGGTTTAGGCTACTGATTTTTTTAATACAACAAATAGATCAAGCACATTAAATTTAATAACCATGAAAAGGAACAGCAAAATGTGTTGTTGAAAGGGCTGCATGATACATGGTTGAAGAATTTAATTCATCAAAGAAAATAAAGGCAGTTTTTCAGAAACCAAATAGAGGGCAACATGTTTACTAAAGATCTTTCATACTGTTACTATAGATGAATTCTCTTCATATGTAAATAAAGGGAACATTACTGAGACAGTTGGGTGGTTTTGGGTTAATTTTTGTCTTTCACCCAGAAATTCTAATTTTCCCCTCTTTCACTTTCATTGGATAATGAAAAAAAGTATAGGATGCTACTTCTGCAAACAGTCTTGCTCTATGGCACTAAAGGACACTAAATCCTTAATGGAATCCCATGTTGGTGGAATTAGTTACATCTGTTGTTACTAGTCATTTTCCTTTTGGCTTTGGAGTGTTTTAGGTAGCTTTTGTTGTACTGTTTCAACAATCTGGCTGTGATTCCTTTTTATGTTTTTTAAAATCTGTTTCCAACTGGAGTTGGTTGGTAGTTGTAAACTGGGAGGACACAGGGAGAATTAGGGAGGACACAGGTCTTTATATGTTTTGCAAAACAGCTTGAAGTATAGCATGTATTTTCAGTGTATTGTATTTGTAACAACATTATGAAACTGATGTCTACAATATTTTAGTGAGTGGAAATGTAGATGAAGGAAGGAAGGCAAATAAGGAGTACCACTCTAAAGTAAGGCATTCCTCAACCAAGACTTGAGAGTAAAACATTGTTGGGGTTATTTAAACTGGAATATATGGACTGTGAGCCGAACATAGGAGTTGGTGATGGGTAGATGTGCTTGTAGTAGATGTTGAAGCTTAGATATTGCAGATATCCTTTGAATATGTCTGGGTGAGATTGTTCTGTTTAATTAAGATTTAATGCTTGTAAGCTTTATGTTGAGGCCCCTTAATCCAAATTTAATATAAACATTTTTGTTCATCTTGCAGTAACTTCTACAATGACGTCCATTTTTAAGGAACTAAAAAAATAGTCAGTGGTCAGATATCTGTTGCTTGAATTTGACAATATTAAGTACTTGGGTTATCTTTGCATTTATTTCATCATTTTTGCCCTGTATCCTCTTCCTATGATTAATCAATGCAAAGAAAATTGGTAATTATACATTTTAATTTCTGTTTAAGAAAGTAATAAAATTGCTGTCCAGCAAAAGAAAGGGCATACAATACTTTTTAAGATGTACAGAATATGTTCTCATCATGATGCTGTAATAAAAAGTAAAAACTGTAATGGGAATCTTTGGGTCATATTTACTGTAACATGGGATTATTAATGTTTTCATGTGAGATCTGCTTATTCTGTATATAGTTTCAATTAGCTTTATCACCAAGACAGCTGTTTATCATACTGTACGTGCATAGGAAAAATCTCTGATTTAATAAAATCTCAGGCCCTGCTGCCTTTGGTAATGTTGTTTAATGACTTCATACTTGAAGAACTTCTACAGAAGTAGGTGGAATGTAATAATATGTGTGCGATGATGCTTGGCCTGTTTTTGTTGATGTTCTTTGGCTTGCTTTGGTTTGGTTTGGTTTTGTCTGGTCCTCCCTTGGTGCTCAGGAGGCGTATTTTGTAATCCTAAAGTGTTTCTACAAAGAAAACCTTATTTACTCTAACAGAAGTTTTAGGAAAATAAGATTCACTTATCCCTACTGTGAAAATAGAAATGGCTTCCTAAAACTAATGCTACTTATAATTGGAAGTCAAGAAAAAAAATCAACTTGGAAAATAGAACTGTAGTTCTATGTGAACATGTTAACCAGAGGCAGAGGATGATGAAGACAGGGCTTACGTCTCTTTAGTCAGTTCTACATGTGAGTTCACTTTGTCCTTAAAGTTTCAGCATTAAAGTAAATGAACAGTAAAATAAAGATGTTGGTATATTTTTATACTTAAGAGATGTTACAATTATAAATATGGAGTAGTAGTATCTACCTTTCAAAGATTTGTTGCTTTAATGTACTTCCTTCTCTGTCGTTAATTAAAGGAATGTATTAAAAGTAAAGAAGTTGTCGCATTAATATGCTAAAGAGTTGTCCTAATTGTGACTTATTCCTTCTAATTCACTTTTGTTGAGCTTATTTCTAAGTACCAAAGCTGAAAACACAAATCTTGTGTTCTTCATATATTTAACTTCAGTATTTTATGTGAAAGAGATCTATCCTTGGAAATATGTCTTTTCTATACCCTCTGGTAGACTTTTCCTGCTAGAGAACTTCAGTTCTTTTCTAAGTTTTTTATCAGCTGTGCGAAAAAGATAGTGATTAATAAAAGTATGAGTTTCTCCATCTGGTAGAAATACATTTCCAACCACTTTTGTGATGTGTCAAGAAAAATGAAAACCTTCCTGCAGAAAGTCAGTGAGAATTCACATAATGACAAAAATATGGAATAATTTGTAGGCTCAAATTCTGGTTTTATTTCTAGAAATGGATAACGATTATGACCGTCTGCTGCCTTTCAGAACTCAAGTTTTATCAAGTTTTATAGTTAGCTGTAAGTGTAAATAATTAGGATCAATATAGTATTCTTGGTTTTGGATTGATTGAAAAACAGGTTAAAAAAAAAGCATTGCAAGAGAAAACTTAGCTTGAGCTATGTTGGATTAAAGCTGTAATTGTGAGAGCTGTCATTTTGCAAAACACTTAGATGACATTACTTAAAGGCAGTCCTTTAATCTTTCTACCACTGTGTTAAATATAGTAATATAGGGTGAAGGGAAGAGTATTAATCAAATATTTATTACAATAGCAGGAAAATATGCTTTAAATTAGCTTGCTCACTGTTGTGTGAAGTACCTGTTTAACACTTTGTCGTGTATGTATTGTTCTGTTTCTATCTGACAGAAGATATAGCTTTTTATTCCCAGTTAATATTTTAAATTATTTTTGTAATGCAGTGAACAGTTTCAGATTACTCTTTAGCATAGAATGGATTTATTTTACATTTAGAGCATGTAATAACTGCTTGTTACATGAGAATGTCTGGATGAGCAGATCCAGTAATTATTCAATTAATAAGTGGGCTGATGCAAGAAGCTTCTTCCTATATCCACATATGTGAAAACTAACTTATACTTAAGCACACATAAACTTTTCCTGTCAATTGAACGTACAACACCTACGAGTTGTAATGCCTTCTCAAGCAAGAAAAAAGATCTTTTGCCTTAAGCTTTGCCGTTCCAACCACAGACTTCAGAGCAGATCTAATGATTGTTAAATGGGTATTTTCGATATTCAGTGAAGTCCCCATAAACTTCTGGAGAGGCTTCAGAGCCTGCAACAGTAGCTGCAAAGATGAACTTTCATTTGACACATAAGGGATATCAGATGTGATCCGCTAAATGAGAAGCTGATTCTTGCACTACTTCTCAGCTTTTTGAGGTATCTCAAAGCATCTCTCTTCATGAAAAAATTCCTCTGAGCACCATGTCCTGCTTGATGCAAAGGAAGAATAAATACTTAAAGCCTATATATTTTGTTTCATTCAGTGCATGGCTTTACTAGAATTGGCTTAAACCTCAAAAGTGTTGGAAATAATGCTTGTTTCTTAGTGTGATGCCAAATTTCACATAAATTTACACATGCTTAAAAAGTGCATAGATTTACTTTTTGTGCAGTCCACTGAGCATCTGTTGCTCAATGCGGTCCTTCAGAGTATTTTGATAACTTTATGGTAATGTATTTCTAAATGTTTCTTTCAGTGATTTTTCCTGAAATTTTTCTTTTTCATTTGAGCTAAATTGTAAATATCTTTTTTAGCCATGTGATTTTTCATTCTTGGAAACATATTTCTTAAAGTCTGTTTTTTTCAGTTGAGTAGT
>JAOXNG010000001.1:127540294-127559381 GCA_028566535.1 Scolopax minor | reverse complement strand
CATGCCTAGGATCTTGTTTTCCAATATATGGCTTAAAACTGTAGAACTATGCAGATTGATGGAAATTGTGGCAGCATGGGGGGACAGAAAAGTTCCAGCACGGCTAGGGATGTTGTCTGTTTCCGATTAGATCTATGGATAATTTTTTTTATGGTAAGCATTAAAAAATTTGTAGATAAATCTTGTCCACTATTCAATTTCCAGTAGCATTCTAATCTATAATTTAATTTTATTTTTTTTAAAGACCAAAAAGAGGTTTTTGGGTCTTCTGAATGGGATGTTTCAGTTTCTAGTACTTTCTTCAGGACGCTGCTGGGTATCTATAGGATATCATGCTCAAGGATGGACCACTCAGACAGTGGTCAGATTTTGTGGGGTTTTCTTTGTTCGTTAGTTTTGCTTTTCTCCTGAGGTTGCAATCCAACGGCATTCTGAGCTGTGTCAACTTAGAAGCTAATCACGGGAAGTTAAATTTATCCTTATATTGCTTAACTTAGAATCTTAAAGAAGGGTTGAATTGCTTCCACTGAAGAAAAGAGATAAATCTCTGGCTAGGGGTAGGAGAGGAGGCGATTTAAAAACAGAAAGATAAATCAAAATGAAAAAGTGAATTCTGAATTAATTTTCTTTTATGTAGCATTCTATTTTCTTCAGTTCCCAGGACAGTTATAGATCTCTGTCTTGAAAGACACTTTAAAGTAAAACACAAATGTGATAAATACAGTCCTAAGGCAGAGTGGTTCATGTTTAAAATTGGGACTTTGAACTTTTTAAGTGTTCATTCACTGACTTTCTCTCAGTCTTGCCTGAATGCAGCTAATGTGGGATTATGCAGAGCTGACTTTTTAAAACAAAATCTGGATGAGAAACTTTAAACTCAGCATAACTTCAATTTCCACACAGAGCATTAGTGGCATGAATCTGCTACACATGAGAAGGATCCATCTAAAGAACCAGCTGCAGCTTTGGAGAGAGAGAGGCATAAAGATGCATCATTAGTTTGAAGAGATCTCCAATACAATAAGTTGGAATTTTCCAATAAGTTGTATATAACAGCCAAGCCATCCTTATTTAAAACAAACTGTATTAATTTCAGATGTTGGAAGATCTGGGAGCATTATTTATCCTGAACAAGTAAAATTGTAATTTACATGTTGACTTTAGTATTGTTAAACATGGCAAATATATTCTCACACAAAATATTTTATAAAGAAAATTTTTATTTACCAAATTAGGTAGTTCTATGAAAAATGTATAATTGGGAAAAAACAACAACAACAACAAAAAGCAGAACATAGAACAAAAAAAAAAAGAGGAGAGAGAACATAGAAATCTCAATATTTAGTCTACCAAGATAATTTCTTAGGTTTTAATTGAATGCATGAATGCATGCTAACATTCTTTAGCTTTTCAAGTGTCCTTCCTTTATGAATATTCACTTTTTTCTATACAACAATACCGATCCAAAAATACAGCTCTTTTTGCAAGTTTCCCCCTTCACTTTTGAGTTGTTATTGAGCACAACACTCAATCGTGACAATTTCTGTGAATAAGAAGTACTTCCTCTAGTTCCTTTTCAAGATCACTGCTTTTGACAATTACATTCCTCAAAAATCTTTAGAACAGGTTCACAACAGATGTAAATAATTCCTGTTTTGAGAAACTGAGTGGATTTCCAATGAATTGTATACCACTTTGTTCTTTTACTTCAGATGAAACAAAATGGTGAATTCCTCATCAATTATAGACGTTAGGAATCATATATATATTTTTAAATAGCCTGAACTTTTATATACTTTCCTCCAATAAATGATTCTGGCTTTGTATTGCCTTTATTAAGCATGGAAAGTGCAATAGTTTACCATTATTCAGTATTTCATGAGATGCCCTAGAGGCATCATTATTTGGACATATGAGTCACAGCTCTTGTGTCATTCTAGCTCTAGGCAACGAGGGTAGTAATTTGTTGGTGGCCTAAATTTTATTATTACAAAGTTTCCAGTTTTCCTTCTTCCATCTCTTCATATCTGAAGTCATAGCTTCAATACTCTGGCCAGGAAATGCTCCCTGATCCAAGTTTTCAACAGATTCAACAAAGAATGAGGGGAGATGTTGCATTACGTTAGTCTTGAGAAAGTGCCTTGTTCACTAACAGTTGAGTTTCTTTTCTTTACAGTAGGAGCTCTATCGTGTTTTAACATTTATAAGTATATATAAATAAAGAGAAATAATGAAGTGGCGGTGTCAGAATTAAATTAATTTTGCCTGTAGTTCAACTGGATTATTAATGAATGTTCAACTTTTGCACTTTTCATGTGTTTACTTAATGTTTTAAAGACAGTTTGTGATCTTTAGGGAGGGATTAGGTTTTCTTCTGTGTTTGCAAAACAGCACATACAGATTTATAACAGTGGATCTGTGGAATGAGTCCATTCACTTCTTTAAAAACAAACTGTTGATTTAGATATCAAATGCCGAAAATCAGTATTTGACTTCTGAAATTCATCTTTTTACCATCGAAGAGGATTTTTCTGATTGTTTCTCTATGCACAGTTATATACCTATTAATTTATTTTACTGTGTTGTGCTGCACAGCCCTGATATGCTGATTGAGAACTTTTTCTAAAGTAATAAAACATTTCCTGTAATATTATGGTTCTAGGAGAGATTCCATGATATAGCATCACATTTATTTCTTCTGACTCTGTTCAGTGTATTGTGTATTTGTGCCTTCAAGTATGAAATATGGTAGTAGATCAAAAATAAAACAGTGTGATAATCTGTTCAGTTTGTGGTGGAGAGGACTGGCAGGTCTGTAGTCATGCATATTTGGCATTTCTACAAAATCATTGTATTAAATTAATAGCCATATCATTTTAAAGCCCATAAAATTTGGCTCCACTTTTAAATTTATGTTATGATCACAGGGAGGAGTAATTTTCTTTTCTGATGTTTGACTTTTATAAACGTACCATAATTCAAAGCCATGACCATGCAGTTTTATATTACTAAGGAGTGATGTTAAGCAAACACCCTTCAGCAGAAGGCAGGTTCTACAAAATACTTTGAGACAAATTTATATATTAAAAGTTACATATTAAATAGTATTTTGCAGTCAGGTGCTTCTCAGTTTAAATATCTAAGATAGAACATGCCTCAGCTATTTTTGATCCATTTCTGGCGTGGGAGCTCATATGGTAGAGATCCTGTCAACTACCAACAGCTAAAGAATTGACTTATAGTAATTTCTAAAAATAAAGGTGGCAGTCAATTTAGACTTTGTGTTCAACACAGCAGGGAATAAAGGATTGGAAGACAAATTTGGGCATAAGCTTGCTGTTTTATAAAAGATTGCTGTGAGTATCACAGTCCTCATAAGTCAGATACAAAAACGCAATGTTAAAAGCTCTGCTAAAACCAACAGATGTTGTTACAGTATTGAGTTAATTAACCCACAAAGGAAAAAAAAACTTATTCAACTACACCATTTTTTAATATATATTTCAGGGTTCTCTTACTTCTCAGTGTGTTATTGCTAGGATTCTGGGATATGGGCTATTTTTGTTCTAGAGATAAATTTTATCAATCCTACTTTTACAAAGTTAAACAGGTAGTGCTGTAGCAGATTTTCATTTACAACGTTGTACTAATAATAATGTGACATAATAAAGTGAAGGAGGCTTCATACACAAAGAACCATTTTTCACTGTTGGACAGAAGAGTTAACAATTACTTGGCTTAAAGGCAACAATTTTCCTTTTAGATCTGTACATGAGGAAATATTATATGATGCAAGTGGCTGTCATATATATGAATATGGTTTAGGACCTTTCAAAATTTTATCCTCGTTTCAACAAAGTTCAGAAATGTAGAGAAAAGTTGCTGAGGTCTAAGAAATGGTGGTTTTGTGGGAGGTCTTAATTTTTGCCATCAAGAGCATAGGATCATTTAGACACTCATGTTCAATTCCACAAGGCCTAAGAGAAGCCGTGCAAAAGACACCTCATTCAGAAGGGAACATGATGGAACACTTCTATAGACCTTTAGCATTGGAGTCCTCCCAACATTCCATAACAAATCTAAACTTCAGTATCATACACTTCCATGAATGGTTTGAGGCACTTCCCTCCCTCCATTATTTAGTCAGTGGATATAACCATCTTACTGTCTGCAAAGAAGAAACATTTCTTCCATGATGTATGTGCAAAGCAGAAAACAATGCTGTTTATTCAAACTTATTTTTCATCTTTCATCAGCAGTGTGAGCCCTACTAGCATTTTCTAAACTATGTAACATCTGTCTTGTGCATAAGAACCTTGAGTGGTCTAATGAAGGTGATGTTTTGCTTAGTACTATGATGTAGTTCTTCTATTTTGGTGTATTCTGGGAATATTTGTTCAGTCCTCTCTCACTTAATTTGGAAGAAATAGGACCCCTGTAATTCAGTCCTGCAGTGATGCAGAACAATGAACAGTAAATGGTTTATACTTGCCCGTTTTTGCTTCCCCTTCCCCACTTCTTCCCCTACTCTCCTTAGAAAAGAAAGGATGTGTTTAACTTTATTTTCCTAACACAAACTTTAGTGACATCTCAAGGTAATAAAATGTGATTATGATTGTGTACTCCCCCATGTATGTGAATGAAAAGAAGATTCTTTTCAATAAGGATGATGCATGTTTAACCTGGGATCACAGAGAATACACTTGAACGCTCATGGTTGTTCTGTGTAATAATCTATCCTAAGAATTTGGTAGAAGTTAGATCAAAGGCAGAAAAAAACATCTGAACAGGGCTGTAAATAAAAGAGAAATAATTGAAGGTACAGATCGATTCTTCAGAGAACCACTTAGCACATTATTTTAGTCAGAGGTAAAAAATTATGATTGATTTGGTCACAATATACTCTGTCACTTTCTTCACAGAAGCCTCCCATTCAGTTGTTGAATTCAGTCTAGTTTCCACTAACTTTTGTGAATCTGATTAAATTCTTTAAATTTATCTATAGCCAATTTAGCATCATCACAAGACCAATGTTCATCTGAATCATTCCTGTGGGGAATTCTTTTTACAGTTAATTAGACATTCATTAGCTAATAGACAGTAGAAAGCAGGAAGTTTCTTGGTTCAGCTGTTACCAATAAATTAACCTTGTTCTTCCTAATTCATATTTTAGGCACTGTAAAATCCAGGGAAAGATACTTTCAATCTTCTTGGAAAAATACTTATGCTGTAAACCAAATGCTAAAGAGGACATGGAACTCATTCTCCCACTGATGTCAAAACCAGTGTAAGAAAATTCACTGAATTATTATTTCTTTAGGTTCAATTTTTCTTTCTTGACTATATTGACATTATGGAAATTGAGTTTTACTTTACATGATGTCTGATTCCACATGCTGCTGAATTTGATTCTATATTCTGGAATCAGTCAGCATTAGCATACTCTTTCATTTAAGTACATTCACTGAAAATAATGGAATACTTTGTTTTTCAGTTATGCAGAGTACTTATATGTCTAAATATACTCAAGTAAGTTTCAATCATTTTTTCTTTTATTTCTGGTAATTTTTTATTTCCTATGTTTTCTTTTCCTTCAACACATTGAGATTTTTCATGCTTATTATTCTATAATGGAAGCCAGATTTAGTCTTCTGATTTCTCCTTTCTGTAAAGCTTCAGAGAGTGGAAAAGAAAAATAATTGAGACTTGTTTTAAAAGACCACTCTAGTGTAGGCTGATTCTCCTCATTTGCACTAATTTAACAGGGTTTTCCTGACTCTCATAGAGTTATTATCTGCTGATTGCTCATAAGTCAGACCCTTAGACAAAGGTCTGATATGGCAATGCTAATAGGAAACTAAATTGTCATATTATGTATTTTAATAAGTGCTAGAGACAAGTCAATGGAAATTACTGTGATACCAGTGATTTAGTTAAAAAAAAAATAAAAATCTAACCTTAATCTCTAGAGTTTTTAAATTACTTGGAATGACTTGCAATCAAATAATATTCAAGCAAGCATAATTTAAGTATTCCATAGTGCAGTTCAAGAGTTTGTCTGAAATCCAGAGGAGCAAATGATAGAAGAAACAGAGCAGTGAAATGGAATATGCCTGTCTAAGACATGGTCATAAAAGAATAAGATTTTTTAACATAGACATACATTTCTTCTTGTTATTGATACTTTTAAAGTGTATTTTAATAGAAACCATTTTGTAGCTTCACTCAGGCCTGATTTTTCTCCTTTTGGATGCTTCTACAAATCCTTTTGGAAACTGTTATCATTATTTCATCATTTTGATATCCCAGTGCTTGATTCTAGGCATTTATCTGCAGCAAACCCAAAAACTTATCGAAACGCTGAGGAAACAGAGTAGACAGCATTGAAGGTAACAAAATAAGCACATTTCTACTACACATCATCAAGTTTTCAGAGCTACTAAAAGACTTATCCTGTGTTTGTGCACCGTAGTGTGCTCTGGATGGGCCAGGCTAGAGGTGGTTCTTCATAATTGCGTAAAATCATTAAAGAGCTTTTATGGTGCAAAAGCGCAGTAGCTCTAGGAACTTTTTCGGCTACAGGCATATTTAGTTACAGTTACAGGATGGCATAAGTTGGAGCTCCTTTCTCTCTATCTTTTGAAGTTTGTATTACATAGTTCTACCCGATGTCTTGGCAAGAAGATCATGAATTATTACGCTATTTCTTATACTTTTTTTTTTTTTTGTTAAATGCGTGCAAAGTACCTTAAAGTCTCTATTAACCAGCAGATATAACACTCCTTGGCTACCAATACATTTCCAGTGTTCTAATTTTCATTTTCATCAGTGGTGATTCTCAGATTTCTTCTAAGTGTCTTCTAGTAACTACATTCACTTTCCAAGGTTTCTAGAAAAACTGGACAATCTCTTTAAAATATCCTATTTCCTTTCTTAAACTTGAGTTAATTAAAGCCTCTAGATTTTCTTCTATGCTATTCATTTCTGTGATTTTCATTTTAATGTGCAACTTCCCGCATGTGTTTTTATGCACATATGGGTTTCTGGCCTTCTAGATCCCACACTGACTTTTTATATTAAGGCAATTCCACCAAAATAACTCCCAGATATCACTTACAAGATTTTGCAGAAGGAAAATTCAAAACTTGGTGACATAATTTGAAAGACAGCATGCCAAGATTGTTTTTTGTCTAACTTGTATTTGTACTTTGTTATTGGTAGTACCTTCTTGCAAACTTCTGAAGATATGTTTTATTCTTGTCAATATTTTCATTCCAAATATCATAAACAGTGATCTTTTCCGTCTAATTTTTTCTGAGGGAACACAGATCAACAGTAACTTAAAAAGGCTTTTTTACTTTTTTACACCTTGATAATATGGCTCTGGGAATAGGGCATGAGCTTTTACTGCTGACTGTGCATGAGCACAGAACAAAAACATTTTGTTTTGACATAGCTATTTGCTCCTTAACTTTAAAAGAGGTGAGAGGAAATTGCTGAATAAAAGCTTGGAGGTAAAGCAAGCACTATTCCATTGAAGTACACCACAGAAAATTGACTGTGGTCTTACTCATATAGCTGCTCAGTAGTGAAAAGGAGAAAATAAGGAACATAAAGCTAAGTCTTGCAGTATTATGGTGCCAAGTGTAATAGAGAGAGAGCCTAAAATACTTAGTTCCTACTTTTCAAAATATATTTATTTCATCTTTTCGCTATCGGGTACAATTTTGTTATTTGCAGCTGCCTCAAAATTAATGGACACTACCAATGCATCTTGTAATTTTTGCTATGTTTTTTTTTACTAGATGACAGGGAAAATAAAAGAAAAAAAGAAAGAAAGAAAATTAAAAACAGATAATTCAATGTATTTTAGCCTCTGAACAGTTGAAGTTAAGGTAGAGAGAATACTGATGGTAAAAAAGCCCCACCAGACTCTATGTCTCATATCAAAGTTGTTATAAAGTGGTCACTAAATGAGCATACATTTGTTATCTGGATTTCTTCCCCGCTCTTTCAGATTGTAAAGCAAAACATTTGAAGAAGCTGTTCAAGGAAGGGCTTACATGAGTATCATTTTAATGTAAAATTACATTAGACTATTACTATGAGTCCATAAATAAAAAATTGATTATTTGCATCATTTACTTGATTCATTGTGTTTTCAACATTAATTTTTGGTTCATGGAGGCACTCTCAAGCTTTCAGTAAAATTAAATATCAAAGGAAAAACTGGAATCTGGATTCTGATTTCCAAATTCCATCCCTAGTTGCCATCATTAAATCTATTTTCAAGATTATTTGACTATTGTAGAATTTATAGCAGCTTCTCCTATAAAATTTGCAAATAGAAACAGAACTCATTCTTCATACTTCACATAATTGCCCCTCTCCTGTTCCTTCACCTTGATTAAGGGCACAGTGTGGGTTCAAGCTTGGTTCTCTTGGTGATGTCACAGTTCTGCATCTGCTCTTTCCAAGAAGCTGGTAAGGTAACACTGTGGAAAATTAGGTGAAGGATAACTTTTTCTTCCTCTCTTTTTTTTTTTTTTTTTTACATGCTGAATTTTTTTACATATGAATTTTCATCACCACCCAGTAAATCACAGTTAAAATGCAATTCTAGCAGACAGACATACATTTCTGAAAGTATCCTAAAATTCCTAAGGAGCTCCTGGAGGTGCTGCAATAAAAATATTTATAGTCTGCATTCTTGTTAGGAATGCTTTATAATTCTTTGGTTTTGAGTGATTCAGATATGTCTTTTTAGAACTCTAGGTTTCAGTGAATGATGAGGACCAGTAATCGGGAAATCATTTCATAGAAAGAACAAGCCATGAGCTTGTTTTTGTCTTTGGGACAAGTCGGACAATAGTGTGAACAACTGCTATCAGAGAATATTTATGAATCCTAGCACCTACTATGAGAGAGAAAAAGTATAGTAGAAAATACTTGTGGCAATTCTTTTTGTAATTGTTGGGGAAGGATAAAGGGCTCCTTTTATTTAGGACACTGGGGCACTCCCAAATCATATATAAGATTTTCATTGATGCTGGACTGTGCAATATTCTTTAGGTCATAGTGAAGAGAATGAATACATTAACTTCCAGCATTTACTGTATACATAGTATTGCTGTGTCAAATTAATTACTATGCACTTTACTGTTAGTGAAAATATTTCACGTGTTTAGTTATGTACAGTGGAAATAAAAATAGGGAGTTTGTGTCTGGTCATGTTTTAAAATATTTTATGCCTTTACACTTAATGAATAGTATGAGTAATTTAAAATATTAGGTAACGTGAAGGTAGAGGGAATTAAAAAAGATAATTCTTGGCAAAATTAAAATTCATATCCTCTTTAGCAACATCTCAAATGATATGCAATGGTCCTCATAACCTCTCCTGAGATTTAAAGTGTATATTTCAGGAGCATGGCACTACAGACCCTTACTACTGTGAGAAGCTTTGTTCTGCCGGAAAACAGACAATGCATTTTAGCTCTACTGAAAAATGAATAGCTCAGCAAGATTTGTTCTAGGAAAGCCAAGTATTGTCGAAGGTTGTACCTCTAGTTCCAACAATACATTTCTGCATGATCTGGGAATTATTCCTGTATAAGGCCTGATAGCCTGAGCTAGTGTATGAATAAACTAACTTCCAGCCAATACATGCTGAAATCCAGAATTGTGAATACATTCATTTCAGGAGATAAATAAATTTGTCCAGAAATATTTAAGGACTAAATCACAGTAGGTTTGTGTAAATATTTATCCTAATACAAATTGAATCTTATATACATGATAACATAATGCAACTTTTAACACACTTTAGACTCTCTTTGCAAGAATCACTATCAGAACCATTTTATGTATTACTATTCTGATAGAGTTCAGTTGGTAAGACTGACTTTGCCAATCTCTTAAGTACATATAGTTTGCCTGAGATCTATGCAGTAATAAATTAGGCTTTCTTGTCCTTTCAGTACAAAATTGACTACACATGTGATTTATAATTAAAGACTGTTTACTTAGATTTGAAGAGCTTGGGTTTAGGATTAAATGTGTAGTAAGAATAGATTCAAGATAGTGTGTAGAGAGCTTGCATGACCTAATTAGCTTATTCATTTATTTGTTAAAAACAAAGGATATTAAGATGTCTTCATCTTTTTTCATCATTTCCCCGAAATATGGAAAAAAAATTTCCCATACTTTACATTTACTGGTAAGCTCTTTGAAAACATTGTATATTATGCTCTTGCTGTATATACATTTAATTAAATATTCCTGTCAGCAGTATTGAAAAGACTTATTTATTTATAAGTGCAGCTATGTTAACATTTTAGTATATCTTATCTCTCTTTTTTTCCTAGCTTAATTAAAATTAACTCACTTAAGCAATGTTTCTCAGATTAAGTAATTAAAATTTCATTAAGTAATAATATACCCAGTAATGACCGTGGGTTTTTTTTCTTCTCATATGTGGAAAAAATATTCTTGTGGTGTCATCTTTTCCTGCCTAGTACTCCTAATTAGGCTGCTCTCATCTTGCATGATGATAAAAATACATTTATTGTTGCTTTTTTTATCTAGTAGTGCAGATGAAATGGATTCAAACTTGTTTTTCAAAAACAGAATCCTCAACTGATACTTTGCTTTTAGTAATAAAACTCTATATGGAACAATCAAAAAATAACCTTCTCTAGATAGCTGTGAAATCCCAGTCACTATGAGACTCGATAACATTTTTTGGTTAGAATCTATGAAATTAAAGCCTGAAGGGGAATAGTACATTATCTGATCTTTTATGATGCCAACTGTAAGTTTTCATCTATTCACTTTTGCATTCAGTTGCACATTTGTGTTACGAGAATGGATTTTCCAGAATTATAGCTACTGTTTTGTCATCCTCTAGTTCTGAATTTTCAGCTTTCAACTTTTAGGCTTTTCTGTGTAATCACACAAGTTAGTTGTTTCTTTGGTGTTTTTTTAACAAATGAAAGGAAAAATAAGATAAAAGTATTATGTCCTAAAATTGCTGAGCTTTGAGGAAAAGAAAAACAGTGAACTGATGACTCAAGGCACAAGGAAAGTATTCTCTTTTTCTCGATCTTGTAATGACCCGCTAACAGATTAACAAAGAATAAAATAAGAAATAAAGTCATAAAACATCAAAAAATCAAACAAGAAAATAAAAAATTTAAAAATAATTATTTTTTTTAACAAATTAAGTTCTGTTAAAAGAAGCAGATGAGAAGACACATCTGCAACTTTTGGTGCAGTCAAATTGTAGCAGGAAGTTAAAGTACATCACATGGTGGCTTTATTAATATATTAGTGTCTGGTCAGTAATCTTTCCAACTAATAAGCCTATGGTTTTGCACATTTGAAAAATAAATGCATTGTGTTTTAAATTAGAATATGTCTATACACAGGTCAATGTACTGCATAGCACTGGAGGGTTTTAGCAGCCTTTGGCAATTTTGGTAAGTTTTTTAGGCTCTCTTGTGCTTGCAGTGAATGCTTCACATTTTATGCAGATGTTTAACTTTCTCAGTCAAGTTTCTGCTCAGACTATGTGGGTCCGACTTGTGCACATACACTGCTGTCACATCAATTGTTAAACACCTATGGTCAGTAAATGTTCGCTTTCTCTTTCCATATGCTCTTGAAGTGCCTTGGACTATGTACAGGTCTATGAGACCTGAAGTCCATTAGATACTAAACAGATGATAACCTTATAGGCTCAAGACTTCGATTAAAGATGCAGGAATGCTAAGGCATAATTAACATGCTATAATTAGCATGTTTATATAGCATATATAGCATAATTAAGCTATACACATAGTTGAGGGCTTTGGCCACACTGAATGATTTAATGAATATAAATATTTCTATGGAGCCTACAAAGTTCTATTATTTTAATATTGACAAAATTTATCTTGATTTGGATAAAAGAGGTTTAGATTGCCTATCCAGGTCCCTTCTATTTGTATTTTCTGTCCTTTTTGCGAAATACTTAAACTGAACTTGGACCTGTTTCCATTGTTTAAAAATTGTCACTACATTAGTACAGATGCCTTCTTTTCCCTAATACATGTATGAGCCACAGAAACCTCTCTGATAGCCACAGAGATTTTGAAAGTAAGATAGATATGTGAAAAAGAAGTTAAACCTTTAAAAGGTATGAAGATTTGAATTCTATTGTAGTTTCTCTTATTTTCTTTTTACTTAATGTAAGAGCAATACAGGGGATTCATATTTGTCACTTAAGTAATTGAAACCGCCCCTTACTTATAATTGTTTTACGAACATATAATAACTAATATGCTGTTCAACCTGTTACATTCCCAACTCCAAAACAATTACTTTCACTGGGAAATCAAGTAAAACTATAAACTAGTCAGCTTCCCAAAACCAAATTCTTTAGAGGTATCAGTTAATCCATAAGAGGATCAAAATATATTCTAAAGTACTTGTAGGGTTGCAGTTTAGTCTAATTATTTTAACTTATAAAATCTCCAAAGCATGTAGCTAGGGCTGAAACAGTGCTTGGTTGGTGAGAGGTGTACATAGTTAACACTCTAAAACTGTGCCTTCGCTTGGTGTGGGTAAAGCTTTAGGAAATTGATTCTGATACTAACATACTTTGAAATACTAAAATCAATACATTTAAACCAATTCTACCTAGCTGAAGAGCTGAAAGTAATTGTTTTTGCATCCCCAAAATTCACTGGTGATTCATAAGCCTTTACCACAGGTTGTCACAAAGGCTGTCTCAAAAAGAAGGCTTTCATTTTCTTTCTTTGTAATTACTTATAGCAGTTCCAGAAAAACTATAATGCACATGTTTTGAATGTACTGTCAGGGTATGACTGTGTGTCAGGCATTGTCTTCTGAAGCAAAATTATATGCACATGTATACCACCAACGTAAAAGGAGTTACTTCAGCATTCCCAAAAGATAGTGAGATTTTTGCATCAGTCACCTTTGCTTCAGTTCTCATGCTCTTCAGCAAGACTAGATGATTTATTTCTCTCTTTTTCACTCTAGCAGAGAGCATTGATTTAGGATATTTCATGTTTAATTCTGTATTGTTCTTTTCTCCCAGGCTCATACCAAACAAATTTTGAGAGAACTGCTGGCAATATATTGAGTATCCTTTAACTGGACCTTTTCTACAGAGCATTGCACTTTTTGCAGTGCTTGGGAGCTGTGGGCTGTCCTTTGTGCTCCACTTCTGAGGCTCTCAAAACTTTTAAAATCTGCCATATGGTGATGTTTTGATTTGAGTTAAATTAGATTTAACTATTTGTAATTTGCGTACTCTTTACATGTAACTATGTAATTTGTGTACTCTTTTTCATGAAACATGCCTTTCTTCACTCAGAGATTGTAATGAATTATTTTAATTATAACTTTTGAAATAACAAGCTATGAGTATAGCTGAAGTGGCCATGAAACATCAAAATAAGTAAACAGAGGTTTTTGTGAAAGAGTACAGAATGAATTTTGTTCAGACCTAACTTTTATATATAATTGTTTTGGTTGAGGACTGATGCTTGTTCTGTCCTCTGTATGTGCTGTCATAGTGGCCTTCGGTAATAATTACTTTTTTATTGTAAAACAAAACATCCCAGATTATGACACCATTTAAATCCACCCAGAAAGCATAATATATGCTGCCTAATTAATATATTATTTTTTTAAACAAAAGATGGCAAAATTATAAACTTTATGTTCAGGAAAAGTGCTTATGCTCAGAAGTTGTACAAGATGAAAATTTTTACATTAAGAAATTATACTAAAGATACTTTAATTCATGCTATGCATACTGTGCCTAAAAGATTTTACTGCTGCTTTTACTGTACTGAAGGACATAGGTCTTTCAAAGTTTCTTTTGAAAACAGGGTTTTCCTTTGACAACAGGGTTTTCCTTTGAAAATTAGGGTTCTATCCTTCAGAAACTCTTGGTTTCTTTTGAATGTTTTGCAGCATGTTTTGTGAAAATTTCTGTCTAGAAAGTTGGGAATGCCATACAGAGGAATAAAATCCAAGCTTTTAAAGAAAGAGTGGGAATTTAAGAGTCTAGCTCAGCACCAAATGCTTAAAGATTGATGTTGCTTGAGGACATATCGTTAACAGTCTTTTTTTGGTTGAATTTGTTTTATGCTTAGGCTCCTTGAAACTAAGCTCGATTTGATACTTTTTTCTGCCTTGGAGATTATGCTGGATAGGGGAAGAAGAGACTTAACATAAAGACTGGAAGTATTGAAAGTATTCACGATCAGTTTGAGGATGTTTTAAGTAATCTGTGTAAAATTGTAGAGCTGAAGTAATATGTGCCTCCAGCAGATTTCCTGAGCCACAGAGAGTTGCTTATCATGTGTTATACAAGAGTTTTTTTCTAAGCCAGGAATATTCTTTATGGCAAAGGAAGGATGTTTTCTCAGATTTCTTCAAAGCATAAAGCAAGGATTTATTGCTGCATTTTTATTTATGGTGAATCTCAGTTAATAAAATTATGCATTTATGAAGACAGTATAGTTAAGATAATCAAATGACCCGGTAAAAATTTCTTGCTCTTGTATAAGTCCTAGTAATAAACTCAGTGCTTAGTTTACATATCAAATTCTTGCCTCCCTTTCCTTTTTTTGTGTTAAATTAAGTGTCTGTATTGAAGTACTGCTGCTTAACTTGAACAGTGGCATATTTCAGTTCTCCTTCATACTGAAAGAGCTTTAATATGTATGGATTTTTGTAAGTAAAAATGTGTTGTGTACCAGCATAATTCCTGTTTCCATATGTGTCTGGACCATCTAATAAAAAAATTAATCCTCCCTAGGAAGTGTAACTATACTGGCAAAGACAAAACAATGCTACATTTTAGTGTACAAGTCACAGGGGAGATGGACACACAACTGTTTTTTCCTTCTTCTTGTGCTGCTAGTATGAATTAAACGGTTTGCCAAAATACCATGCCGACTGATCTCCAGTCTCGTCTCTGCTCTCTAATTCATGCTATTAAATGGCAGTACTAAAGTGGGCTGCACCTCCCTCACAGGGTGAGGTACTAAGATGATAGATATAGAGCCTCCCAGGCAGGAGCCAGCACCATGAGGCTGGTGCTGGAGAGCTGAATAGGAGAATAGGGAGCCTGTGATCCCAGAGAGAGCGAAAGATAAGCGCTTCTTCTGAAACAAACAAAGAAAACCCAATCAGACAATCACTGACTAATAAAATTAAAGGTAGTAATCGTGTAAAAACTTTGCTGGCTGAAGCAGATCAGCTTGTACTCGGAATTCCCACCAAGAATCCTGTACATGGTACCCTCTCATTTTTTCCCTAACATGTAATTATTTGATCTTGATTCCAGATGGTGAAATATTATATATATATATATAATATATTATATAATTAAAATATGCTTTTGAGCATTCTGGAGAAATAAAAAGGATGGCCATGCATATTAAGACCAGGGAACCTCTGCTAAAGGCAGCAGTAGTGAGGTTTTAAAAGAACGAGTGTATATGCGGTTTTATGTATCGGAATAGNNNNGAACAGAAACAATTATAATTTAAAAAAAAAATGTTAATATGCTGAATCATGAAGCTACATCTCTTTGGGAAAAAAAAAATAGGCAGGTTTTTTATAGTAAACATTAGCTTTACTGAGGAAAGATTTCTTCAAAGCATATTTATAAACTAATATTTGAATTGCAGTTATACAAAAGGAACGTGCAGGTCACCAAAGTAGATGTTTCAGAAATGTGGTCTCTTTTCCATCAATAGTTAGATACAATAAAATTCTTTCATACTTTAATACAAAAGCTTGTTTATCTCTAAGTATACTTTATCCTATGTAGGCTTTTTTTGCTTTTCACTGTATCATTCCTTAATAGCCCATTCCTATTATCATATATTGAGCTTTCTAGTATCATAAAATAATCCTGTGGGATTGGAGCTGGTTCAGGAGAACAATGACCAATGGTATTCTGACTATTAAAAGTTTCCAGGTAAAATATGAGAGTTCCATGCCATGCAGATTACTAATTCTTGTGTTAAACATGTTAGGCATTTTCTTGACCTTTCACAACCTGGAGTATTTTATGATGATATAACAAGATAAAAATTGCTACGATATTCTTATAAGCAGAATATTTTATGATAAATAAGTTTTTGAGAAAGCACTCAAAACAAATAGCTTGCTTCTAGAAATGCTCCTATAAGCACATAGGTATCTGAGTTTCAGAGGCCTATTTTTTATTTTTAAAAGCATTTAGGTGTTTTGAAACTAAGAATCAGTAGCGTGCTTGAAGCCACTGCTTTCAGATTGGTTAGATAGAATCCAGGAAGCTGAACGGAAGTGTGGTGAAGGCAATTCAATGTATAGTCATTACTAGAGGTGGTCATTACCAGAGACTGCCAGGAAGCATGCCAAAAGGATGAAATATTGTAAAACTTTCTACTAGCTTTCCTAGTTTGTAGCTCCTTCTCTTGCATTGGATATGCTGTATCACCTGTTAATATTTTCTCTTATTCAATATTGCTATTAATATATGTGTACATTGGTAATTAGTATTAGTTGGCATTTAAGTGCGTAGACACGCTATTGTGTATACAGATGTGTATGTACATTTACCAATACAGAAGATGAATAATTAAAAAGTCACAATTTGGAGAAAAAGTATTTACAGACTTCTGAAGCTCTATGTGTAGCCAAAGAAATACTACAGAAATGCATTAAGTGATTCATGGATCAGAGCCATTTTTTGATCTCCGGATATTAAAAGTGAAAAGAGTATTCTCCTTAGAAAATCCTCTTCTTAAGCTAAACATCTTCATTGTCAGCCACCTACCAAAACAGAAGTTATTAGGGATAGGTTTCTATTTCCTGATATTCCGAGCATCAGCCTTTGCTGGTTGTTAAGTCATTGACACAGCCACTGAGAATTAGCACTAGTGAGTTAAGAATTAAATGTTGGAGGGAGTGGAATGGGAGCCAGCCTAGGATATAGGGAAAATTGGAGCCGATTGCCTCCTCTTTCTTTGCTGCTTATATGAATTGTAGTATTCACAATTGTAAAATATTTTTTTTCGAAGCTGTTTAGACACCTCAAACTAATAGTAATTAGTGGTGGTAAACTATCTTTTCAAATGTTTTGTTAATTTCCCTCTTTCCCATAAGTGTTCTTGATGTTAGGGATAATGGTATTCTATAAAGAAAATGAGGAGTATTTATACTGGTGAGCAAACAAGAGGTCTCTGGGACGTTTTGTTTAAATACGCTTAAGAACTTTTTCTTGGTTGATGTTACTGACAGAAGAGTCTTTTAGGGCTTTACTCAGGGACCTAAATGTGAGCATGTAGAACTGTTTGAGATACCCTGAGGAATCCAGCCCAGACTCCAGCTGCCCATGCAGAAAAGCAGAGCCTCCCTTTGCTCCTGCATCACATCGGTCAGCTGCATGCGGGTGGGAAATTTTGAGTGCCTGTACATGTGTGAGCCTCTGCCTGACTGATTGACATGGCATACTGGAGAAGAAAATTAGTTGGAAAAAAGTTGATATAGATAGCCCTGGCATTTTCAGTAATATATTGTGTTAACATTTTAATTAGCCTCTGTGTAACAAATACAGCTGGTAGGAAAGTTACCAATTTTTGTGTATACAGAGCTTGCATGTATGTGTATGCATATATGTGTATACACCTTTGTGTGTGTAACTTTTCTATGTAATTTTATATGTGTGTTTTTATATAAACTTTTCAGAGTTCAGGCTTATGTTTATAATTTGTATGTACATTATTTTAAAAAAAATGTTTTCTGGAATATACCTCATTTTTTTTCCCCTACACAAAATATATCTTGTAGATTGATTCATTATTTCATTTTATAACCAAGACATATAATGACCATTGTTCATACCACGCTGGATTGGACTTCACAAATGCCCTAAAGAATTCAATGTTTCTGTTGCCTTATTCCTTTATTCCTCATGCCACAGCTAAGGTTGATCTAAGGCTGCTACTGGAAGAGGAGGTTCTACCTTACCTGTGGTATCAGCAGTGGCAATCCACATGTTCATGCAGAGAGTCACGTAGGATGGCTAAACTGACAGAAGGGAAGAACCCAAAAGACAACGTGACGGATGAATTGGGAATAGGGAGAAGAAACAGGTAGATAATATCAAACCATTTGTCTCAAAATGTATGGAAACAAAAAAGTATCATCTTAGGACCATCATAATTCAGTAAGATGGTATTTTTACGTGTTACTTCATAGATTATTATCACCGTTTTCCATTATCTGAATACCAGCGTCCTTGGTTAAATGATTGGAGATATAAGATTAGAGTAAAACACATCTCAAAAATGCACTTCTACCTATCAGAATGGAGAATATATACTTTGCTGTAATGATTTCTTTATCATTCTGAGTGAAACAGAAATGGATCTAAATACAGATAGAATATTTGGAACTCAAAGTGTATTTCCAGTAGGATTAGCTAGTAGTTTTATAAAAGCTAATACTTGAATTTGTGAAATTCTGACATTTTCCATTTAATAGAAAACCTTGATGCAACTAATAAAAAAGAAAAAAATGTTTGCCTTTTCATCTTAATGAAACTCAAGGTACAGTTTCATGCTATTCATTTAAACAACCTCTAAGTCAGAGCCTAGGACTAAGACATTTTGTGGTTCTTGTGACTCTTAAGTCAGAACAGATGTACCAATTAACTAATTTAGTAATAATTTAAGTGTGTTTTTCTAACATAATTTTCAGTAAAAGTCTAGTCTTGTCATTTACTTCAGTTTAGCTTTTTCAACTTTATAAATACCTCCATCATCAAGGCATCCTCTAGATAACATTGTTCCAATCCAGTTTGTGTATACTTTAGATTCCCCTTTGCTAACTGCTGTTATCTATGAAAAACAAGAAGGAAGAAAATATTTTAATTTAAGAATCATAGAATCGCCTAGGTTGGAAAGGACCTTTAAGATCATTGAGTCCAACTAACTACACTGACAAAATCACCACTAAACCATGTCCCTAAACATCACATGTACACATCTTTTAAATACCCCCAGGGATG
>JAOXNG010000001.1:127515871-127540194 GCA_028566535.1 Scolopax minor | reverse complement strand
GTGCCCACGCTGGGAAATGCTGTGCCCGTGGGGGGACGTGTGCGGGGTGCACACAGATGTACACCCCTGTATCTGTTTTTAACTAAGCCCCAAGAAAAACCCATTAAACCCTGCAAATGTCAACTCGCTGTTTACACTGCTGGGTAAAAAGCAAATTTGCCAGAGCAATCCCGAAGGAGACGGATGGCTGTGTGAGTTTTCCCAGCAGAAGGTGTGTGCAGATCCTTGCCCTGAAGCCCACCCCTCGCTCCCCCCATCTCCAGGAGGTTGAGGCACCTGCAGCAGTGGCTGCAAGAAAAGCAACGCAACCTGTTGGTTTGGGAAAAGAGAAACTAGATATTTCTTATAAACCTTACATTTTCTTCCCATCAGCCGGGCTGGGGGCAGGGACTGATGGCTGCTATAAACATTTTACAACCGCTGTGACGCCTGCCTGAGATTTTTGGACCAGTTAACATTGTAATGGCATTAAAATGAAATAATGGCCAGCACCAACACCGATGCAATCCCTCCCTTGCCAAGCACGGCTCAGTCACAGTCAGAGAGAAGATGGTTTCATGTAATAAAAGAGGGAATGGGTGTTTCCAGGGGTTGCCAGATGAATTTTTGCGGTGGCTGCAGGCTCAGCTAAGCAGATACACGCTGGTGCAGCCCTGGTAGCCAGGAGGTGCTCGGCGGGAGCCCAAGCTGGGCCCCTTTGGCCCCTTACCCGTAGAATTCGCAGGTCTGGTTTCCCAGGAGCACCGAGACGCGGCTGCCGGCTCCCAGGTAGTGCCCGGAGATGGTCACCATCGTCCCTCCCGACTCCGGGCCGCGGCTGGGGCTCAGGAAACTCACCTCTGGTGTCTGGGGAGAGAAAAGGACAAACTCAGGGCTCCCTCCTGCTGCCAGCGATGAACCACCAGCCACCGCTTCGAGAGGGCAGAGCCTGCTTCCCTCTGCAGACGGAAACACGTCCCCGGTGGGCAAACTCGGACCCCACCTGACATTTTAGCAGTGATATTATTGCAGCAATGCCACTTTTTATCCTGCCTTGCGCCGTGATAGCTATTTATTCGGGTATCTTTTGTGTTAGAAAGAAGCAAGAGAAAGAAAAAAAATCAGGGATTAAAATATCACAAAGCCTGCAGCACCCTAAATATCATGCATATTCATATAGCTTGTGCTTACAGATTGATGTCCTGAAATAGAAAGTGGAGAATTAAAAAAAAAAAAATTAGCAAATTAGGTATACTTCTTGTAGTTTGGTTCTGAGTTTCTTGCTTTTCTTTTTATTTTGCCTGGAAATACTAATATATAAATTTAAAATTTTGACTGGAAATTTCTTCAGAGTTGAAATAGAATATTAGTAAAAATATGGTTATAAGTCATAGTAACCAATACTGCTTATGGCATTTATTCAGGATGCTGTAAATTTTTAATTGGCTAATTTAGAACAGGTACATGAGTCTGAGTCTCCTCTGTTTTATGCAAATGGTTGAGGCAGTAGACAGTACCCCTTTTATAGAATGATAAATTCAGAGCAAAGCAAAACCCACAAATCTGTTTCTTGTTTTCATTTACTAGCAATTTATAACACAGTCTAAACCAGTGATATTTATTTTGTAAGAGATTATTGGATTTCTGGTCAGTACTAAATCCAGGGTTGTTTTTTTTTAAAAAAATTCATATGTTTCTAAGTAAAGCTTGTGAGATAAAAGTATCTGCTGAACTGTGTATCTGTACATCTGCGTATATATACAAATTTGTATATAAACATTCTTCTACTAGAATATGCCAGTCAAAGCTTGAAAAGAAATCTTTTTGGATGTTTGGTAGTTTATAGTATACAGCTAGTTTATAGGATCTGTACTTCCATATTTATCATGTACATGGTCCCTGTCTTCTTTTACTCTGTACCAAATCACCATCATCAAATCTCATCATGTACCAAATCTCATCAAGAGATAAAATGTAGAATACTTAGGAAGCTTACTATATAAAACAGAATGGAAGAATGAAATAGGAAATTTGTGGTTGTCAGAAACTGTACAGCAATGTATTAAAATAGAAATACTAAGAAAAAAAAAGCTTGGACATTTTACTTGTGATTAAAACAAATAATTAGAAAACTAGTGGTGAGAGGATTAGCCAATTTTTTTTTTTTAAATTATAAATCATATATGTTTGGAAATCCCTATTCAGAGAATTTGTGACTTCCCAAGGTCACAGAAGAAGTAGCCAGATGACTCTGGCTGGATAGGATGCACATTATCCAGAGTAACTGCACCGCATTTCTTTCCCAGTGAAACAAATCTACTCTATAACAAATTAATAAAATTGCAGTTGTAACAGAAATTGAGCACAACAGCATTTAAAAATAGAAGGCATAAGTGGAATTTGTTGTTCTTCATTCCAATTAAAAAAGATTAAATTCATTCCACTATGGCAAAGAAGCCCTTCATAAATGATGTATTCATGGCCATCACTTACTTGGTAGAGATACTGCCATTATTAAAGGGAATATTGATGAGTTAGGTAAAACTCGGAATACATATGCAAATAATGTGACTCTTTTCTGCTGTTTTGTTGGGTATTGGTTTGTGTTTTGTGTTTTTTTGGTTTTTTTTAATAATTATACATGTTTTTAATGCAATTTGTGTATGCAGAAAACATTATAAAGGTTTGTGTATTTCAAACATGTTGTCTTGTTGCATATGCTGTCATTTTCTTGTATTAAATTATATTCTGTTTCCATTGTGTTTATTATGTTGCATGCCACATGCCAGAAAATTATCAGAGATATTTACAGGAAGGACAGCTTTTCAATAACACAGAAAAGAGTGTTTGGGGTTCTAGTCAAAATGTGGGTATTTGAACATTTTTGAGGCTTCAAGAAGGATCTTTATTTTTTTTTTTATTTTTTTCTTTCTTCCCCCATTCCCAATGTCCTTTTTTCAGTATCTACTGTGTCAAAGTGCACTGTGACGCTTAATATTCCAGAGCAGACGTTCTGCAGAGCAGACATTTACAGTTACTCAGTTCATCCTTGAGCATTTTATGGAGTTGGAGACTGTGAAGGCTTTATAACCATTATATTGTACTTTAGGATTTAAACACTAAGCATATTTTACCCTGAGAACAATGCTCGCTGCAATTCCTGATGCAATAGAAGTGATGCTTTCATATTCTAGTACTGCAATAGTGAGGCTTGCTTTGCTACTGGAGCAAACTGAATTTTGCTTAGTTCGATATAATTATTGCACCAAAATTTGTGGAAAAACAATTGATAGATGAGCAGAGGCTTTGATCTCACTTTTTAAATACAAATATCTGTGATCTAAGCTAAAAGAATGCAGGTGACCTTTATAATGTTTTCTGCATACACTCTCACACTACAGCCTCATCTGTATGAGCCTACAATTAGTATCTTCTTAAAATGTGAAAGAAAGGTCAGGGTACCATTGTTTTGGATAGACACGAGTTTCATTGTTAAAGATGTAAGAAAATGCCAACATTTTCATCTTGTGACTTTAACTCATACTTAGTGGTAGAAATCCACTGGGTGCTTAGTTCTCTTTCCTCTGTGACAGAGTTTCCACCTGGTAACAGAGACTGTGCAAAACCAGCAGCTCAGGTGCGTTCCAGCTGAGTTGATCCCCACTCTGGCCTAGGACTGGATTTCTCCGATATGTCACTTTGAGGCATGCAGACACTCCTCCTCCCACTGAAGGGCCATTCTAAGCAATGGAATTCACCAACATCAGGGATCTTGATGACTTTGTAATATAGTAGCTGCATTTGTGTCTTTGTCTTGAAGCAGGATAAGATATTTCATTCCTGCTGAAGTTAATGTCTGGTTTTCAGCAGTCTCTTTAGATTGGTAAGAACTCACATGTAACAAATGTGTTTGACTATAGATGAAGGGAACTGGTAATGAAAACCACCTGGAATGCAATTCTGATTTTGATAGCCAATTATCAGAGACTTGGATATTAGCTTTCATCTTACAGAAAATATTTTGTAACATACATTTTTGTAACAAAAAAGATGTTGAGACATCTTGTTTTTCTGACAGTTTCTCACAACATTAGCTGTCCATGTTACTTCTGGGCCAGTCAGTGTCCTCAGAGCACTCCTTTCTCCTGGATGACAAACTTACTTATTCAAAATTTGCAGTGAATGTATCAGAGGCGAGGTTGCTATTACTTTCCTCCATGGATCAGTCAGTATGGCTATGAGGTATAGAGTGAACACAACATCCACACTTTTACTTACCTGTGAAGAATATGTGTAGTTAAAATCAGGATCCAGCTTCATTTCTGGATATGAAGATGCCATCATGTAGCACGTAATGCTTCCCTCTGGTGATTGCACCAGACCTATCTACTATTTCTTGTGCTGACAAATACGGGGTTTCTTTGATGGCAGTTCTTGTCAGTAAAGGTCTAAGGAAATAAAGGTATTTGTTAAATATATGTTTTTCATGGAAAAGCCTCTGTAAAACCCAGTTACCTTTCCTAGAAGGAGAACTGAAAAAGTCACAACTGGCCTGTAACCACCATGTTTAATGGGAACTTGAAGAAATAATGAAAAAGGAAATGGAAGCATGAATCACCCCAGAGAATACCAATCTACAGTCAGTACTTTTACTGTCAAAATCTAGAGATTTCACCAAGAGGTACTGTGCAAACACTAAAATTAGGGAAAAAAAAAAATTGTGCACGTTGAAACGGTATTTCAGACCCATAAGTTACTGATGGCTGCATTATACAATATTTACTTGCAGTTTACCTCAGGGTAATAAAACTGCTGACTCAATAAGAGGGTAGTGATTTATTCTTACTCAGACATCCTTAATATTGGCTAAATATTATTTTAGTGTATGAATTCTTTTATAAATCCACCAACTAAAATAATTTAATAATGATAGAAATTTTAAATACGGTAAATTATCACTGCTGTACGTACAGATAAGCTGCAGTATCCATGGATACTGATATGAAAGGTGCAAGGAATAAATTTATAAGGTCTTGAAAATCTTCCTTAGCGTCGGGAACAATTTGAATAGCTTTTTCTTGGTGAATCGCTACTCATGCTGCTCAAAACTATTAATTTTTCTGGATTTACAACCTAAAAATAAAAAAAAGATTAAAAAATAATATACACTTTCAACTTCTGCCATTTTTACCCTCATTCTAGTTGCTGCTTTTTGATGATTTAACTGGACTTAATTTGGAATATAATAAATATTTTAATACATTACTGATACATGTTGAATGTATTATGACATTTATTCTCTTTGGGTGTTTTATATGACATATTAATATTGCAAGCTCTGCATGATTTAACCCGATTTATGCCTAAAAGGATTCTGGGTTTTTAAAGAAAAAGTCCATCCATCAAAACCATTGCACTATCCTCTCTGGTATCGCTGTGTTGGTTTAGGTCAGCAGGAATTAATACAAATGAAACAAATGACAGTCATGTGTTGACTACCAAGTGATAAAAATTATCTAGTGATGATTGATATTTATGTGTACTTTTTATTCTAGCAAAGTCAGCAATTACAAAAAAACATTATAAAAAAACTTCTTTTATTACAAAATTCTTTTAACTGACCACGTTATTTGATTTGGATTAACTTATTAATCAATAGTGAAACAAACTGCTAAATGAACTTTCAGTGATATTAATAGGAGACTTCTTTGAATTGAAAGACTCTGAATTTTGTAATTGGTGTTCTGTGAAAAAAAATAATATAAGTTTTCCTGTTTTTCATCGGCTAGTATGCAAATAGTTTTAACAACACTTTTTTTTTTTTTAAAGTATGATTTTTTAGACAGATATCGTGTTCTTAGTTTTAGGACTGTGGATTAATTTAAAAGAAATTATTTAAATTTATCTCCTTAATCTTGATAACTGTTATTAATCTAGATAACTTCCAGCAAATATTACGGATTTTCATCCTACAACTTTTCATATCTCAGACTGGTTTCATTTAGAATATGGACAGTGAAAAGCTATGTATATGCAGGATTGTAACCCCAGTGATTATTTTTTTTACCTATTACCCATTCTTGAATTAGGGGAAAGCAGGAGTAAAAGGGAGCAGTAAAAAAAAAAAACAGTTTTCTTCTGAAGTGAATAATGAGAGAAATCTTGGGACTGGATAATTTGTGAACTAGATGTCTTTTTTAAACTTCTGATTTGCATAAAATATTTAAATCAAAGCCATATAATTCAAATAGAGAAGAATTTCAAAATTGTTTAAAATAAGAGCAAGACAGGAATTACTGTACTCAGTGTTTTCATGTGGTTCTCCTATTGCTATGGAAACTAGGTAATGATTTATTTGTCTCACCTTGATTCCAAAAGGAAAGCAAATGCTTTTTGGTTTCAGGGAAAGAAAGAGGTAAAATAAAGAGGTGATTTTTATCATAGAAATTGTAATATTTAGCTGCGTGACACAACAATGCAGTCTTTGCTAACTTTGGTGACTTACAAATTCTTTTTGGTTTGTTTTTGTGGAAGGGTTTTCTAGATTAAAACTTCCAATGAAAAAAGGGGAAAGGAAGGATGCTGCTGCTCTACAAACTCTGAGAATGTTGTTTTTATTTGTTTTTGCAGTGCAATAATATCTATGCACATAAAGACTCCATGATTCTTTGAGCATGACAGAAGGAATAATTTAGAACTATTAGGTTTGCTCTTGAACCGTTTTCCATTCCTTTAGTCACAGGTCTCTAGAGTATTACCAAAACAGTCATTATTAGGCTTGGGCCATCTTTTGCAGAATTGGGTCTAGAGGACACCTGTTTAACCTCAACTGGGATGTCTTTTCTTACAGGAACTTTATTCCTGAGGACTTTGTTGTATGCCTAAGCTCCTACTAGGAATCTAATAGTGGGCATTCATTTTCTTACTGTTCAGATGCACTAGTACTCTACCTAGTAATTATGGCAGGCAGGATCTACCAAGAAATTCCAAAGAAGTTCTACCCTTTAGTATTAGAATACAAACCCTACTTTCTGACACTGTATCAGCATTTCAAACAACATTTCATATAAACATTTTCAAAGCTGTGTCAGTTACAGGTAGTGAAATATCCTGCTGAAAATTCTATGCTTTGGAAAGATATTATTATTATCATCATCATTACCATTATCATGACTTTTACCCTCTAACATTTTATAGCTATGATTTTCTCTTGGGCACTTCAGTAGGCATCGGCCCAAGAATAAGATCCCAAAAATAGTGTAGAAAAATCATTCTTATATCAGTTAAACCCTTCTACTAATTACTTGAAGTCATCATAAAGTTGTTTAATCTTCCGCTGAAGAGGTGAGTAAAACTTTCCTTTTGACTATAATGTCAATTGCATAAGCTATTTGGGTGTGAAGGTTTTTGTTATATGTCTTAAAGAAGTCTTCTCCTATGGCAAAAAGGCAGCACGAGCAATTTCTCTTGAGAGTAGAAGGTGCCATAAGGTGCATTTTGTTGCATGTAGTTTTACTTTCAATCGTACAACTATTTTCATATTATTCTTGATTACTCATCTTACTTTTGCTGTCATCATGTTGGGAATATGGAGTCCAAGGCCATGTTCACAATGTTGAAATACAAAAGGGAATATAGGCTTTTCTGTATAAAAATTTTGAAATTGTCAAATTGAAGGCAAATTTATGACTTGAGTCACAGCTTTGAAGATAGGAAAAAACCATAAAAATTCTTGAAACCAAAATCTTAAGCAAGCATGCACTCAGATGCTTATCCTTTCATTTCAGGAAGGTTGCATAAAATCACTGAAATGAAAATCTTAGCTGTTGCTAGTATACAGTTTTCTTTATCAAGATTCAATAAAATTATTAACAAAAAGTTAATAAGACCCAAAAAGGGGCTTCCTCCCTGAATTCCTGAATTAGGCCTGATAGGATTTGTTCAAAGTTGAAAAGGAGAAATGAGATGTGTGGTAAGGTAAAAAGATAATATTATTGAGTTTATTCAAAACACAGTTTATTTTATGAGAAAGTTCTGAAGTGTTTGAAGATCTAGGTTGAGAGTGAAGCAGTATTATCGTATTTCTATATCTAATGGCAGACTGAAATATCTACTCTTACCATTTAAAATACTTCACCAAAAGAAATCAATTTTCATGGATTAATAAAAACCTTTTCAAAAGACAGGCAATTTGCTTTAAAAGCCTATTGCATAATTATTGATATGTGCATTTTCTTGATTTTAGTTTAGGAAAAAGAATAGATAGAGTAGGATTTAGAAGCTCTTGTATTTGGCCAGTTGGTCTGCTCTACAGGAATACAGAAAGTACAAAGGATGCCAAAAGTAGAATCCTTCCCAGAGATAAATATTAAAAATTTTAACTTGGAGAAGTGCCTAAAAAGTATTTAATTTCTGCTTAAAAGTTAATAGAAATAGATATTTTTGAATTCACCTGTAATTTATTGAAAATAAGTTTGTACATACTAGGTTCCAATTAGTAATGTCTTTGTATTTAAAAAACTATGTTCTTAATAGGTCAATCAATAAATTGGCATTGATGTGATTTTTATGTTAAATGACAGAATTGCCAGAGGATTCTGTAAATTCTCAGGGTAATTTACCTGAAGAACTCTGTAACATGTGAGTAAGTTCTCCAGAGAAGAAGATAAGGAGGATAATATAATTATTTGAAACATGGCCAGCAGGTAATAGTTAATATTCCCACTGCTGAAAAAGTTGGTGGAAATGATGTTACTGATTATTCACAAAGCAAATAAATCTGAATAAGTTTGAGGCTGTTGATAAAATCTTCCAATGTTTTCTGCTAGAGTCACTCAGAAGTTCAAATACTATGGCCTTACAAACTTTTGCCAATTTTGCTGTTTAAGAAGGTCTGAAAATGAATCTAGTTTATTCTGCAAGAGTGGAAGGTTGTTATCTTTCATGTGAATGTCTAATTATATTTAAGACGAGAAACCTAGCTAACTTAACACTAAGTGTTGCAGTTTTGCATCACATGTAGTATTTACTACAATACTTTAGAAATCTGAGAATATATTGTAGTAAAAAGTGTTCTGACAAATTTCCATTCCTTTAGGTTCTTTCAAGTGAACTGTTTATATATGACTTCAGTTCCTGTTCTGGCTTTTATATCAAATGGTTAGGCTCTGATGGGAACCTTACTGAAATAATCACCTGCTTTTATACACAGTGTGCAGTCTTTTAATTTATTCATTGATATCTCTCATTTGTTTATTTTGTACTGTTTCTCCAATTCTATTTAAATATTGAGACTTTTTCCTATTGCTTCTATTTCAATTTCTTGGCATTATTTTCCCTCTCATTACATTGATTTTTGCCTCTTATTTTTCTTCCCTCTTCTTTTTTTTGTATGGACTGCTCAGTATGGATCCACTACAAAATATTGCCCTTCCTTTCTTGTAATGCTACATAATATCTGAATGTTCTTCATTCTTCACCTGATCAAGTGTTTATAAGTACCTTTAGTACATGTAATTCCATGTAACTGTGATCCTTGATGGAATTATCAATAGAGGTGATTAAGTAATTGCTTATGCAGTCAATATGAAAAGCTCGTTTATTGTAATTTCACTGCACATTCTTAGAACAAATGAAATGAACATGTCACATCATCAAGAAATGGCTGAACATCATGCAATAAAATGCAGTTCTGGTACTAATATTTCCCAAATGATAGTAACGCATTGTTAGATGTAGAATGCACACTTGGTAACTCAGCCATCAAGGAGAAGTTTATTTTGAGTAACTAGGGAAAAATTGGGAAATGTGGGAAAGGGGCAGTCTCTGCATGACCCTCTCCTAAGATTCCAATCAAAGCAGTTACAAAATTATTAATTGCCAGTAGATTGAGTCTGTTTTTCTAGGTAAACTTTTGAGATACTCTTTTCTATGTAATCTTTTTGTAGGCAGAGTTGAGCTCCTCAAACTTCATGCATCAAGGATAAATTACTTCAATAAAAATTCTATTAAAGCTAAAGAAAGTTATCTCTAAGATTCTGACACATTTTGGTGGATACATGCAATCTGTTAATCCCTGCTCTAAGTGCCAAGACGAGAGATTCAGGAACCTTTGTGTTGACTCAGAGTAGTTAAACACTGAGAATTACATTTAACAGAACAATAGCATTCTTCACAGCTGTAAATAGTTGCTATCTTACATTAATTTCTGTATAAATCTTTACCCCAGAGCTAGTGGAAAGTGTTCTTTCTGTGTGAAGCAGAGGTGTTTTCCATTTTAAGTAGAATCATGTGTTGATTAAAATGTTTTTTATATTTGATTGTCATAGAATGATCACTCCCTTATGATCATTTCCATATGTCCTTTCTCTCAAAAATCCAATAAATTCTTTTTCTAGATGCCAAACACAAGTCTGCTGAAAATCAATGTAGTACACCTCAGTGGATGCTAGCTCAGGCTCTTTGAAGTCATAGGGCACCTTAAGGTAAATATGAGAAGCAGTTTTAACAGTGAATGGATCTCAACTAAAATAAATTATCTATTTTTGTTCTTCTTTATAGATATCTGTGAAAGAAATAACATTTTTTATTGATTTCAGTCATTGAAAATATCACCATCTAACCCATGCTAGAAAAAGTTATTTAAGATCAATAATAAAAATAAAAATATATAGCAGGTCCTGAGGAGCTAGCAGTTAAAATAGTCAGCCTTGTGTCTTTTCTTTTCTTTGCAAGTTGTTTTCTGCATCCAGCTTTGATGTCGATATACACTGAAATGGATACTAAAATTGACATTGACTTGTACAAAAATAATATGTTTAATATGACTACTTAATGATAATCCAAGGTTCAGGATTACCTGCTAAATGAAGTCCTGTGGAGTGTATTTATTAATCAAGTAAGGATTTCTTTTCCTGCAGACTTGTTTTGTTTTTTTGAAAAAAACAAATACTTTAATTAAGCTGTTTTTCCTTTTTTTTTGTCAGCTGGATATTGACAGTTGGCAGTCACTGTGCCAAAAAGACTTTAGGAGTATGGCTTCAAAAATAATAGAGGCTTGTTGGAAGATTTTTAGTGTTTAAAGAGCCACCAAGATTTTGTAATACTTCTGAGGGCTGTATTTTGGAATGACTGTCAAAATGTTTACTAGTGACTTTACCAACATGGATGAAATTTAATAAAAGAACCTGATATTGCCTGGAATTTCACCACCAGGTGGTACCCATTTACATACTTAGCATGTGGTATGTTAAGCTCCTTACTTTATAACGTCGATGAGTGAACCCAATATTTTTGTACTCCTTTATTAAGATATAATGCAAATTTGCAGCCAGAATTTGGCAGTATGTTTGCTTGTGCCAAAAATATTTTTAAAAGGAAACATATGTTGTGTTTTATATTATTTTACTATACCAGACAGATTGTGCAAAAGGGCAATGATGTGTGTGAGAAGGTTGAAGAAATTAAAATAGAAATACTCCTGTTTATTAAAGGGAACTTTTGGTAACATTAGTGAATAAATATCTTCTTGTGCTAGTCTCTCCTGCTTGAACTCTGAAATGCAGTTTGTTTCATTTTATCTCTGACAGGCCATTCATTTAATATCAAGAACAGCTATAAGTGTGGCTTGAGCTGTTGTTTATCTCAGGGAAGTAGCTGAGAGGACACATATAAATGATATATGTTGTACTGATTTTCCATACTCTGGACAGAAACAAATACACAATATTCTGACATCAAATATGTACATGGCCGAAGAAAGAAACAAGAGCAAACTATTAGTTTTTTCAGTAATACACACTGCTATTTAGCTTGCTTATGTAGGTGATCCTAAATGTTTAAGGGACTTTCTATTCATTTTGTACTAGGAAAGATGCAAGGACATTGTACATATACATATGAGATAATAGTGCTTGGGGTGTTATCTTAGCGCTCATTACATGCTGCATTTTTTGGGTATCTTATATTTTCTTCTTGATTCATCCATGACTCACTTCTCAAGAAGTGGCAGTAATTTACTTTTTTTTTTTTCTCACTGTCTTGGCACAAAGGAGATGTGGGAAATAGCCATGAAATTTTACGTCTGGATAAGTTTGACTGTATCAATGAATGTTATAATGTTCCTTTCAGGTTGTCTGAAAAATATTTTAAAGTATTCTTGGTTAACTTAAATATCATAGATTACATATTTCACTGAAATGTTGAACCTCAAATATGGCCACATTATTGAGGCCTCAGAACTGACAATTGTTTACTGCCATGCTTAAAATGAGTAGAGCCCAATTCCCATCAAACAGGCATCCTAAAAACAGCCTCTGAAAGGAGCCAGGAATCTTGTATGCATCTTAATGCACTGATGCATACATTCCTTCCAGATATGGCTGATATAAATGAGCTGAGTGAGAGTTTGGTCAGGAAGGTTTTTTTTTCAGACATCCTAGAAAGGCCTGAAACGAAAATAAAAATGGAAAGAATGTATTCAAATAAGGGAGAGATAATTTCTAGAAATACTTATTTGAAATTGTGTATATTTATTTGAAACGCTATGTAAATCAGGATGTGTCGTGGTTGCCTTGACCAGCCTATGGAAGCAGGTGTTTCTGATTGGTGATACAGATTTTCCCTAATTTTGGTTTAAGCAAGTCACTCCAGCTTCCTGTTTGAAGGATGGAGAGAGGAAATTCTATCCAGAGGTGGAGACTTCCTTATTCTTAGGATGAAGCAAATAATTTCTTAGTGCCTGTCTACTTCCTTATGCTGCTTGCACGCCAAGTTTGGTACAGATGAATATTTGGAAACCACAGATTTCACTAGGAAAAAAAGAGTACTAACAGAAGTGAAAAGAGATGGATCCTCTTAATGCATCCTAGTAGGAGATCATTCCTTTTAGGACTTGCACACAATTTATTATGCTGAAAGGAGTAACAACTGAAAGGAAGACTCAGCCTGAGGCTTATCAGTCTTTGCTTGGTTGCCAGATTGAAAAATATAGCTGGTGGTGATGGTGGCAAACTGTTCTTCTGCTCGTTTTGTTCATTTCATGATCTTCTAGTCCAGCATTTGCTAATAGATCGTGTATCAACTAAACCTGGATGCCCAAGAAGGCCTTAGGTTTGTGAAGGTTTAATCAAGAGCTTAATCCATGTTGCAACACATTGCAGCATATTGCTGCACAACGGAAATGGAATTTTTTATGATGGAAACGACTTATAGAAAAAACTTGATACAGTTGTTTTATTATATTTTGTTGAGAGAGCTTTGAAGCCTATTTGAAGAAATCTGTTCCGCAATTGTTATTGTTCTCACAATCTATTACTATTCTCACACAGAAAGTCAGTGTGGTAGATTTCCTATTATGAAGGTGTCATACTGACTTGCTATTCCTCACTGTTCCATGATACAGAGTGCCTGACCATCTCATGACCGCCATGGACAAACAGATCTGATGCAATAACAATGTATCGACCTCATGAGTTTGACTTCTTTCCATGGCCTTGTCCATACAGTTTTGATATGACAGGATTCCTATGAAAAGAGTTATTTTTGCTTTTAGATTAGGATGAAATCAACATTCTGTACTTACTTATAAAGAAAGTCTTTTATTCACCAGTGTGTCAGGTTGGTTGTTTCCATTTTGAGATAGAATAGGACTTCTTTTAAAAATGTTCCAGAGATGTTTAGTATAAAAGGGTACATAACTGTTGTCATCTAAGGATGAAGAAGATTACAGAGCCATTACAAACTGCAATATTCATAGAGGTTTTTGCTTTCCCAAACTTTTCTTTCAACCAATTTTCTAATTTTCTTCTGTGAATTCCCAGCTTTCACACTGGTTGTCTCTTGACTTTGCACACTCTGATTTTGTCACATTTTCTATATTGTCCTTGGCATCAAAAATTATTGCAACTTCTTCAGTACAAAGCAGGGATCTTCTTACATCATGGTTAAAGTTTAAAAACATAAACCGGTATTATTTTTCTTGGAAAAAAATTAAGACTTACTTTTGTTTGGTTAAAAAATAAAAATTAAGGATAATATGGGGAAAAAAATCTGTTTTCAGAAGAATAGATTCTTTCACTTCACAGCCCGGTTCTAGAAAGACTTCTTACACTAGCATGGGCTGTTAACTGTTGCCAGGTCATTAAGAACATTCTTATCCTACTAAAATTGATGTGTGATGGGATCATGAATCACAAGACTTTGAGGGAGAAAAGACCCATCTTTCCCTTGAGTATGGAGGCCAATAACACTGTGAAAGAGGCTAATCACCAGAAGTACATCTTTGTTAGAATTCAACCTCAAAGGCAATTTTGTCAATAGACAAATCCTAAATCATCTGAATCTGGCAGCTTACTATGAGATGTTTGAAAATAAACCTTGATGATCCAAGTGTCCTGTCAGGAGGAGTCCTTCTCATTTCAGTAGTTTTCAATGGCTCATTGGGTTACAAAAACTTTATAGCCTCTTGGATCCCTAGGCAAATTTCATGATCATCATTACTTTCAAAACCTCTGAGACCATTGGCCTTCATGGGACAGTTGGGCCTATGGGTCCCATGTATATTGTCTTTCTTATTCTGTGCTATGCATTTGCACTCAGAAGTTACTTCCAAGCACACTGAGTTACACTCAAGAAGAGAACTATGCAGTTTTCTCCCAGAAGTGTCCCATTTGAGCAGTCAGGATACAGCCGCTTGTCTTTCTGTTGTCTAGCGTCACCCTTAAAAGGAAAAACAAAATCAGTACGCACACAATGAATGCTGAACATCCACAAAGCATAAGAAATCTGAAGAATTTTATTTGAACTTGTATGATATTAGAAAGAGAGAGAAAGGGGAAAGGCAATATCTTCCATTTCATTTGGTTCTGGACAAGCAGAGGAATGCAAGCCAAGTCTTTTCTACTGCCAGTAAAATTCACAGTCTTACTAATAGTCTTTCTAAATATTTAGTGAATTCACCTTCATGGCAAAAACTTGCTAAGGCCCAGTGCAATATGAGCTGAAGTAGCAGAATTAGTAATTAGTTGCAAATATGACTATTTTTATGTCCATTTTTCATTGTTTCTCGACTGCTGCTTAATATTAGTACTCTGAAGTAATTGGTTCTCTTCTCTGGCTGTGGGACTTGGGGGGTTAGTTTTCAAAGCATTAAAACAAAGTTTACAACTGATTATCTTAATTCTTTTATACATTAAATTATAAATCAACATTTAGATAACGTAGAATGCATCTTCAGTTGTATAAATCCAGTGTCCTTGTTGGCTGCAATAAATACTGCAATTTATATTGCTAAGGGGTGGGACAGCAAGCTTTCCTTCAGCTGTAAATATAAGAAATAAGCCATAATAATAATATAAGATACAGACTTTACATCCAACCAACACTTCCTTTTACTTGTTCAGAGAGAAATATAATCATGTGTTTAAGAGTACATGGTATAACTTATACTTGAGGAACTTAATGTCCAATGTGTTGTCGTAGATGGCTCAATAATTACAGTTTATTCACTGAATAACTGTGAACATATAATTATTTCTTTCATTGCTAATAATTACCAATTCATTTTACTTAGACATTAAAACCAATATAAAAAAAATTAAACTAAGGCAGCCTGAGAAGGAAAAATTTATATTCTACATTTGTGAACTCTACAATAAAATATACGGAACCAATGGGCCAAAAAATTGCTTTTACTAAACAGTGACCTAACCCTTGTTTCATATTTCTACTTTCTGTAGAACTCCAGTCAAATGGAAATCTGCATCTTTAGCCTCTTTTCTGACGTTCACTGTCTAGCATCTCATTATGTTTTGCGACATAATGTGTGTCTGCATAGAGGGCTGGTGGTGTGTCAATGATTTTATCTTATGAATATTGACACTGTGCATAGAATTGCTACTGTGAAAATGGCAATTCTGATGTTATTTATATTGCTGAGAGAGCAAGTCCTACTAAAAACTTTGGGTTTTGGACAGAATTATTATCAGCTTGCAACTAATACCATTATAGGAATATGTAAAATAGTGTTGTAGATTCTTTGGTACAGGAATTCTTTTTTTTCACTAGAAAATTGGGAAGTTAGGATTCACAGTTTGTAATTAACTACGTCAGAATATCATTACGGTCTCTTACCTAAGACCCATGTAACAATAATTCATATACTACTAGAGATACATCATGACTTTTTTTCTGCCTGCATAGTGTTTGATTTCAGACTTGAAGTTACAGAATGGGTGCCGAGGTGCTCTCAGAAATAATAGGTAAAATAATGGAAAACCCCAAAAGAAAATATAAGAGACTAAGTACCTGCACATTCATGCACACATTCTGTTGTTTTTATTTTAGGATTAAGGGTTAAGGAAGAGAGAAGTATCATTGCTAGATTAATTTTTTTATCTTCTGACTCTCTCTGCTTTGTGACAAAGCTGACTTCCAAATCCTTGTTATCACAGAACTGGCAAAACCTCTGGATATATTTACTGGATCATGCCAAAGGAACCATGAATGGTTTTTCAGTGATGACATCCACACTGTTGCTGGTGACATAAAGAAAATTATAGTGTTTCCCTTCATTGCTTAGAAGGATCTTTTCCTCCTATGGTAGTTGCTACATAAACACAGGGTAAAAAGACTCCTCCCAGTCCAAAGGTGATGAAATAGAAGAAGGTTGAGAGTGCTAGAGGGAGCATAGAAATGTTGGTAAATCTTAAGATAGATTAAGTATGCCCTCACCAAGGTATTAAACAAGGCTAGAAGTGAGCACACAAGGACATTGGACCATTGCTGGTAATATCAAGGTGTGGACATTGGGCTGAAGGTTAAGTTAAATGAAATCCTGTTTGTCATATTTGCAACACATCTCCACTCTGCTGAATAGATGATAAAAGACTGCTTCAAAGCTCCTGTAGTTTTCCTTTTAACTGGACTGTTACGTTGCCGATGATCCTCTTGTCTATAGGTGCAGTAAGATTCCAATTCATTGCAAATTCACATGACACTTGAGCAACTGTTATGCTTACCAGTCATCCGTTTATTTCTTTTACTTGATATTTAAAAGTTTATAAGAGTTCCAATATTCATACTGTTTTTTCTGTAATACTTTCTAAACTACACTATTGTCATGGGTTTCTTTCACTTCCTATTTCCAGTACACAAAGGGGGTTACAGGAGAGACTCTATATCAAGGACATGAGCTAATGGTTTTAAGCTTAAAGGGGAGAATTAGATTTGATATTAGGAAGAAATTCTTTACTGACCAGTGAGACACAGGAACAGGTTGCCCAGAGAAGTTATGGATGCTTCTTTCCTGGAAATGTTCAAAGCAAGGTTGGATAGGGCTTTGAGCAATCTGGTGTGGTGAGAAGTGTCCCTGCCCATGGCAGAGGTTTGGAACTAAGGTTTAAGGTCCCTTCCAATTCAAACCATTCTATGATTCTGTGATGTTTGTATTATGTGGGTTTTAGTTCCTCTGTTGCTTTCAATAGTTTACGTGTTTGTTATTTGAAAATCAATTCTCTGGAATATTTTCTTTGACTGTAATGTATTGCTTGACCTCTTTTGGTTCCCAGCTCACAGCAGGGAGTTAGCTCTTGTGCTCGTAGCAAGAGTTTTGTTCCCCTGGTTTGACAGGCGGTGGCTTTTCCCAGTATGTACTTGGTTGTATACAGTAAAATATTCCTGCTGCAAATATTAATGCATATAAAGTTTTCACCACCGTTTATAAAATATGAGGTGGACAAAGAATAAATGTAGGCTTGCAGTGAATAAATGTTAATCCTAACCTCATCCTTAAGGTTGCACAGAAAAGGGCTAGTGATCAAACTCTAACTTGAAAAAATACCTTTCAAAATAAAATGCAAAAAAACCCTACCTGCTGTAAGTTTATGCCAATTTTCTTTTGGAGCCCAGCAGCAGAAATGTATTTGTTAATGACTAGAAATACCCAGTTTGAAACCACTTACTGATGTGTTATTTTCCGTTAAAGTATATTTTCTAAAAGAAATAGGATTTAAAAATTTGATGTTCTATGGAATATTCTGGTCGGAAATTATGTAGATGTAAATATAAGAATCATTAGAAAAAAATCTGGATTCGTTCTCATAGGTTCAAAAAAAACTATGTCCCTCTTGGGCTAAAAATTTTTTTTTTTTCAGAGCTGAGAATTTCACAATCAGAGGAAAAAAAAATATTTTCTTTCCCTTTTTATTTTGTTTTTATGTCATTAGAAATACCTAAATATAAAGGCTTTATTTAGCTAAAGGTAACTGTCAACTGTCTCTTAGTCTTCTGCTTTTTAAAGTTTGAAAAAACTTCATCCATCAATGACAATGTTTTTCTGCTTTTTGATTCAACAGTATTACAATTCTGTGATTTGGTTTTGAAGAAAGGAAAATATAATGGCTAAAATGGCATTGTGGGAACACACTTGATGCGTATGAATTGCATCTTCCAGTAGGTTTATGCAAGCCTGACAATATTGCTAAAATTCCCATCCTTTTTTATGCTATGTGACAAAATTTGATATGAATTAATTAAACGCCCTTTTGATCTCTTATTTTTCTTCTGTTAAATAAGTAGTGCTTTGAGAAGAAAAACAAACAAAATAGGACTGTTGACACTGTAAACCCTAAGGGTTCCTTTCAAGATATACTTAGTTGAGTCAGAGCAAATAGGTCAGCTGCTATGCAAACTGCATCTAGGGCCTTCCAGGACTGTATGACCCATCAGGCAGTCGATAATTTTAACCAGTTAGTGCCTTAATATGCACTGGTAGAGCCAAGAAGACTCTTTTTCAGGAAATAACCAAAATAGCAGAAACGGAATCACCCATGTTTGTGCTCTGAGGGTAGTGTTCTGCCATGTGCTGTGATAAATGCTCAACACGTATGGCATAAAGCTCTCATTTGTTCATCGTAACCATCACTTCTCTAGATTATTATTATTAACTGAAAGCATTGAGTATCATAGCTGAGAATTTTGTTCACATAATTTAAATATTTGCAAAAGAGGAAAATATTCAGAGCAGTCATTCTTCACAATTGTGATGTTAAATTTACACGGCTGGAAATGTTGAAATTTGAAGAATGAAAATTAATTTTTTTTTTTGATGCTCACCAAAAATACATTATACAACATGAAAAATGAAATGGATGATTAACGAGAAAGAAAGCAACAGAAAATGGATATACTAGATAAGATGTGAATGACTTCAACACATTCTGTTGAAGTACATGCATACTTGCATATTCATATATGCATATTCAAAATGAAGTTAACTTGCTGAAAACAAGCAAAAGAACCTCTGAAATGATGCTGATCTTACAACATTTCTTTATATTATTAGCGTCCTCATATATCTCTTTTTTTATGAAGTTCAAGTTTATATCTTATGCTACAGTGGAAATTTCAGGACTCTCCCCTTGTTTTCGCATACTTTATTGTTCACAAGACTGCAATTATTTTCCTCTTTCAGCATACACCTCCAGAAATGAGATAGAGATGATGAGGATGTATAAATGAGTTTTAGCATGTGAAAATTAAAAACTACATGTCATTTTAAAAAAAAACAAACAAGCAAGGTTGGACGGGGCTTTGAGCAACCTGATCTATTGGGATGCATCCCTGCCCATGGCAGGGGGTTGGAACTAGATGATATTTAAGGTCCCTTCCAACCCGAACTTTCTTATGATTCTGTGACTCTGTGACAACCAAACATCTTTTATAATAGGTATAGTACTTAAGAATAGTATGAGTTCTTTGGAAGTTTTCTCTCTGGTGGGTCAGAGAGCTGTTTTCAATGAATGTTGGCTTTGTCATGGAGTAGCCTTGAGGTCCTGGTGTTGGGATACTGACAGTCACATCTTCATAGAAAATGTCTCACAGCTTACAAGAGGCCATTTTTACTCTTCAATTTGTAGCTTCAGGTCCTTCTTTGAATTCCCACATTACTTTAATAAGAAATTATGATCATGTTCATACATGATCATACACCATGCATGTATGAACATCTGTCCTTTGAAAAAGAACATTTCTGCTTTTCTTCAAATCTCTTCCCTTTCCTGAAGGACAGAAACCAGTGTAGGTAACCATTCTACCATATGCTAATTGTGAGAAGGTGAGAGAAGTACTTTTTAATCTGATGTATGTGGTCCTACAGAGTAGTGCAAATGAAATAAAATTTTAATTTCTGTAGCTCCACTAGTGGTCTTGTGCCAATCTCCCTGGCACAACCCCGTGTTTCTTGTGCCAGTGCTAAGATCCAACCTTCACACTCAACCTAAGTTGTATTTTAGTGTCTTTGCCCACAGTTGTCCAATGATTTGGGGAAAAAGTTCGGTTTACCATAAGCTTTTCCATATAGAGCTGCCTTAGCATTTTAAATCTCCAGGGAGACCAGGTCTCTGCGCAAAGTTTATCTGACCCAGTTCCTGCAGTATTTTCTTCAGAAAGCTGATGCCTGGTTTTCCTCTCTTTTTTCCCCTCTAAATAAGTCTTGAGTTACTGAGTGTTTTTTATTTTAATCTCTGGTTTTGGAAACATGGGCCAATTGCCTGTCTAGTGATAAGTATTGCATTTTCAAGCTGAGGCTATGAATAATTATTTCTTAAGAACTTTCTTTTCCCTTGCAAATCTCTCTTGCATTATTTTCTCTCTCACTTGCACCGCTTAACATTGTGTGTTTAACATTTGTCCAGTGCCAAGCTGATACCAGGATAATGTGTACCTTCTTCCATCCTTTATCTGAAAATCATTTCCTCAGTGGGGTTGTGAGGTCCCATGGGTGGGCTGAGCAAGTGGTCTGTAACTGGTGGGAGAAAAAAAAAAAAGAGGGAGTTAAAAAATAAACCAAACACAAACCCTGTGTGCGTTGCATTAGTAATGATTGAAGAAAAGAGGTATTGACAAGTGCTTAAGTACTTGGTGCATAGTCTGAAAGGAAATATTCCTGAATTTACAGACCAAAAAAGCTATAGCAGTGTCAGCTTGAATAGGAGATGAGGAAGAAATGACTCTGAACCCCCCTGAGTTGCCAGGGTGGGAGCTACAGGCACGGAGAAAGCAGAGCCTGGAGAAGAGATAATCAGTTAATATCCTTATCGCCTCCAAGTCAGTAGCAAAATGCTCTCTCGGTGGTGTGAATATGTTCACTGAGGAATTCAGGATCACACGCTGAGACAGAGGATGCTAATAGACACTAGCAGGCCCACTCATAAACTCTGTGTTCAGGCATCAGTGATTAAGTAAGGGAAAATTTGTCCTGAAATGCCTGGAAACTGGCTGGCTAAAGCCTTCAGGAGTTAGTTATGGGGGGAAAAAATACCTTTGCTGCGACCAGCCCTTCCACCTGGGTTCCCGGAGTGTCTCATGAATGCAGACGGAGGTTCAGAAGACCTCTGAATGGTTGTTGATGGAGGGAAGAAGTCAAGAGCTGACTTCCCAGCTGAGGGAGTGTGAGAGAGACCTCAGCGGCATGAAACAAGTGAGGCTGCAGAGGGAAATGAGGTGATCTGTAGCAAGAGTAATTATTTTGGAATAAAATACCCCAAACAACCCTCATTCACTCATGTTTTTATTACGGGGAGATTAGAGAAGACAACGCAGAGGAGAGGAGTGAACCTTCTGCTGTTGCCCTCTCTGGGAGCTGGCGTTTGAGCTGGTGTGACTCATGCCGTGCTCCTCCAGGGAAACCATCCCTGTTCTCACTGTATACGGAGAAACATCTCGGTTTCCCACATTTTAAATCAATCTCAGGTTTAAGTGAAGGTGCAGGCTTAAAAGTTATTACAGCTCCACTGTTTCCCCTGATAAATTACATGAATAACATTTGAGACAATGCATTGTTAAATATTTATGTCTAGTACTATAGAACCAGAAAAAGCACAAGAACCCCTAGAAGAATAAATATATTTACCTAAATAAATTACTAAGACAAATATACTCCTATGTGCTCTGTACCAATAAACAGTAGGTATTCACTAAATTGTGGAATATAAATGGCTCATTTCCTCTAAATGTACACTGAAAGATCTATAACATGTTACACATTTCCTGTGCTTTGCATATATATTTCAATATTCATCATGAAAAGGCTTGCTTATGTGTCAATATACATTACTTTGCATACATTAAGAAAATATTTTTTTAATTTTACCATTACAGATGTGCTTCACTATTGGGGGGGTGGCGAAAGTGGAGGCCTTATTTCACGATTAACCCTTTCGTGGCTCGTCCTTTTTTTATCAACGTGACATTTGCACAAAATGAATTGCTTGCTTAGACACAGCTAACTAAATAAAAGCAGGCCAGAGCTGATAGTATGAAAAATGGATTTTCATTACTGTTTCATTGATTCTTGTAAATAAGGGCCTGAGGCCTGCTCCAAAAAGGCTGCAAACAGTAATAATTTAATCTGAGGTGACATAGACCAAAATGTATGTGGACAAAAATCATCCTTGAATATTAAACAACAGCCTCAAGACAGAGAAAAGTGTTGCAGGCGAATTTAAATGTATGCAGATCGGTGGGTAACATATTTAAAAACAGAAATTAAAGATTCCTGTCATAAATCACATTTGCTGCCATGGATATGCCTTGTTATGCTGGCGTTTAAGAAAACCTGAAAGGTTAAGGCAGTTGGTGCATTAAATCGTACAAGGATAATTAATACTTTTCTTGTGGCTATTTATAAGAAATGGAAAATATAGTTAGATCAGCTGTGGCACTGTAGTAATTTGAGGGGGAAGAAATGAAAGTATGAGTCAATAGTTTTAACTGGACAAATGTCAAAAGCTTAATGATGCAGTATCCTAATTTGGAGGCCTTTTTGAAAGTTTTATACGAAAAAATTAGATAAAATAGTTCGTTCTTCTATCGTACATATAATTTGTTTGGTTTTCAAACCCTATAACCCATTCAATAAAAATAATTAAAAATAATTTATCTGGTTGCATTTACAAAAAAAAAAAAAAATCACAATCCAAATCTATTCCATGGAAGCAAAGTGTAAATCAGCTCTCAATTCTAGAATTGTGAACTTTGGTATTTTTTCTTATACATCTCCTAATTAAAAAGACCACTATATTTTGTCATAATATAGCCCGAAACTACGTGTAAGAACATTATTTCAGTTGTAGGGCTTTGACTTATTACAGTAGTACCTAATGCTCAGGATGGCTCATAGCAAGACTAATGTAGAAAATAATTTTCCCCTTCAACCTGCTGCAGCATTAATCCCTTTTTTTTATTATTTTTCTTTCTTTTTTTTTTCTTTTTAACTTGGTTACATTCAAACAAAACCTTCCAACTACTGTAATTCCCTAGAGGAAAAGGCTCCTTCATCACTCATTGAGTTCAGGTTTATGATTGGCCTATTATTTAAAATTCTTTTTTTTTTCTTTTTTGCTTTGCTTTCATGAATAAAAACAATAAACTTTAGTGGTATCAAACATTATTAAAGGGTCTCAAAGCAACAAGACAGAAGGTTTATATGACCAAACTCTCTTAATATAAAGGAGTTGTATATTTTCAGATGTCACTGCTATTCATCTCTTCTCTTTCTCTCTTTGCCCCCCTTAAGCTAGGAATAAAGATCCTATTTAAAAATTCTCACCAGCATGTAATAACTTTTCACCTGTTTCATGAAAAGTTAGACATTTGGAATACAATTTGCCTCGCTATTATTTTTATTCTAAATAAAAACAGGAAGTATTTATTTCTTCAGAAATAATTAAAAAAAAAAAAAAGACGAGTCATCCAAGAAAGCTATTTTCAATATGAAAATTACTGTTGCTGTGGGGGAATGTATTTCTCAAACCTCATTGAATGTCTGATCTGTTTGGAATACATTTAATCTTTCATTATACCAGAAAGTTAGATTTTTGAAATTTTACCCCAGTTTTGATTTGCAAATATTCATAAAAATTGCCATGGCTGCATGCAGATCTTTGGAAACAAAGATTAGCAATTTTTTTCACAGCTCTAGCTAGAACACGCTGTCTTTGGCAAGTTTCTGTTTGCAACAAACAAAATGTGATACTTTATAGGTTATAATATTCATCATTGCCCTGATGTGTCATTGGTATGTGGTGTCACACCCTGCTACTTTCTGGACAGTGTTTCCGATTTGATTATGACAAACCTTTTTTTACAAACTGTACTCTTATGAAAAAAAATACAAAATTAATATAAAATAAAGGAAAATTACTGTTTCTTTTCAGAAGATTACTTTACAAATACAAGATTGGATGTGAAATATATTTAGCATACTGACTTCCCAAGAATTATCTTAAGATTAAAGTAAGGAAGGATGTAGTTTGTAAATAAATACTGTGAAAATTCAATTAATT
>JAOXNG010000001.1:127505301-127515771 GCA_028566535.1 Scolopax minor | reverse complement strand
CACCCCCTTTACCTAGTCCCATGGCAGTGACTGGGTGTGTCATTGAACGTTATTATCTGTTTTTCATGCAGGGATACAAAATAAAAAATGTTTCAGCATCTTCCCTAAAGCTTTCTTTTCAGAAAATCCTGAAGACAAAGTTAAATGCATATTAGTCAGATTTTTGTATAACCTAGATCCAATCAGTAGCTGCTTGGAGTTTGGCTATGTAATAACAGTTTATAGTGAAGTATTTATCCTGAAAAATAGAACAAATCATAGACAAGCTTTCTTTCCTCTGAAATATATTAAAACCTATTAAGTGCTAAACTCGTTGTATAAATGTGATAGAAGTGTAGCTCTTCGGAGTAAATTAAAACCAATTATTTTCAAAAAGCTCATGGAAACTTTTCAGCATCATTGATAACTTGATAATCTATGAGTATTTATCAGTATAACTCATGCTAAACAGCAGGGGCCAAATGAATTGTGAGCAAGTAGGAGGACTAGTTATTGAGATACTATCAGATTGCTCATAATCAAATATTTTGCTCTCTGGATTTGTACTGCAGTTCACATTCTTGAAGTCCATTCACATTTTAACTGAATTAAACCTTTTATACATTTGTTTTTGGTAGGTCATATTTGATTGCTCCAATTATCCAGGTTTTAAAGTAACATAAACTATCTCAATCTGATAAGCCTAGAATATACTCAGATCTGTTTCTGTCATTTATTCTTCTCATTCCTCAAATTTCCTTAAGGCAACCTACAAATTATTTCCATGCCCCAAATTTCTTTTCCTTATTCTTGCTCGTGCATGACAGTCAAAATCTCACAGCTTCCCTGGTTCTTTGAGTAGTGCCAGCTGGCCCAGTGTGTTAGGTCATGTCTCTCTCTTTTTACAGATTTCTTATCCCAAACTTAAGGTGGAAATCCTAAAAGGAACCACAGCTTTCTCTTTCCAGCACACTCCTAACTTCTTTATTTTCCCCATCCCTGAGGTGCTGAAGAGGCATTTTACAAAAAAAACACCTCATCAGAGATGGTGCAGCTTTAGCAGCACTAAAAACACAGGAGAAAAGCAGTAAAAAAGTATTGCAACAGATACCTTTATTATAAGACATTTCTTAATCAGAAACCACTCAGACAGCATTTCTGTGGTGTATTGTTTCACTAGAAAGAGGTAGTTGTTTATCAAATATTAACTTCCACTGGAGGAAAAGCAGAATGCAAAGAGAAATATACTCAGATTCCTATTTTTTATCTTTTCCTTCATGTTTTGCAGATCACTACAAGGTCTGTCAATTATGAAGCCAAATCATGCACTCTCTCTGACAAATGCATCAAGGCTTGATACCTCATCTGGTCAAGTTTCATTTGTCTGTGATGAAATTTCTTCACTTAGACAAACTGAAAGTATCACTATTGATTTGTGATTTTTAGGCAGAAGCTTTTCGTATTGAAACAGTGTGTTTGTAAATTTAACTGAGATCTCTGTCACCTGTAGCAAAATCTGTGAAAGGTACTCTGACTTATATGAATTGAATGCCATGGAAATTATTTTTTATCAGATGGAAAAGATAATAAAAGGAGAAATAAAAATAAATCCCACATAAGTTTCTTGTTAATGATCCTGTATTAAAAATATTATTTGTCATTTTATCTGTGATTAGATGTCTCTTTATAGGTTACTTCATGTCTCTCTTTCCTCAAGCAATAGTTCATTCCAAAAGAAAACTTCTTTTTAGTGAAATCTAAATTTGCATGTTTTTTGGCTTAATTATTATTGAGGGAGAATCTTCTATAGAATTTAGTATACTCTTTTTCTGCAGAAATGACAAGAGACAGTGATCCAAAAGAACCCAATTCTACCCTCTTTGTTCCTTGCCTGTCATGATTCAATGCACATGTCAAATAGATCCCCTTCTCATAAAAATACATTGCAACATGACAGCAGTTACCTTCATTAGAGGTAATACAATTTGTGTTGTTTTTACATTTCTAACAACATATGAGTCCTAATACATCTAAAATAAGAATACTTTCAATTTGTTTGTAATTTTTTATTCCTTATTGTCTTGCCTATTAATACAATTAATGTGGTCTTGTTTCAACATTGTGCACTAAACCTGTAGTATATTAATTTGCTAATATTTTTCATTATATAGAAATGAGGGGGTTTTTTTGGCATCTGTCCTGTCCAAATCTGCTAAGTTCCCATATTTTAGCAGCTTAGCTTTAGATCTGTGCACCATGAAGGAGAAACTTTCCCCAAGTACTGTTATGTGCTTGTAAAAAAATAAAAAACACTGATAAACCAAATAAAAAACCCCCACCCAAACCACAAAGACCCTAACTTTTAATCTGATTCACCTCTAAAGAAAAGTGACTCAGAATCCCAAGATCTTGGAATAAGCACATAGTAATATTTAAACACATGTTCCTCTGGGATTGACAACACTGTTGTGATCTAGGACATGGGGTATGTTAGTATTCAGAACATCTTATTGTATCATTTGCCATGCTTTGGCATAGAATAGAGTGTCACTTGTGGGAAGCCTGATGCTTTTGCCATTAGCAGAAACACTAAATCATCAATATTTCTAAGACAAACAAGATAATTTGACCATTCAATTATATATTTCATCCTTTCAACAGCTAATGGACTGTTTATGAAACTTCTGAATGGCAATAAACAATATCTAAGATACTGAAATAGTGGAAATTTAAAGTTAAAGCAATTCAGATTTTAGACATTTATGAAGTTCATTCGTTATTAACCACTTCAGGCACACAGCCTGCATTAACTCTAAATTCTGTAATTACATGATGTTCCTCAGTACTGGAAGAACCAAATAGTACCTCCTGACATGCAGTCAAGTTGCTTGCTTATAAAAATCTTTAGTTACTTCCACATACTTCCATGATTACCTGTAATTTAAGAAAGAATTGAAATGTCCATTAAAACATGTAGTGTCCAGTCAATCAAAAGCATCCACAGCAGACTGTTGTGAAAGAAGGGTTCCTGGAGGCTGTTAGATAAGGCTCTGCTTCCAGCCCTCTGCAGGAGCTTTTCTGCCTGGTAGAGGGGTCCTCATCTTTAGACACCTCCCATGAAAGCAAATCCACAACCTCACCATTTAAAAAATTCACTTCACCATTTCAAATGTGAATTTTATTGTTGTTGTTGTTCTATTCCTTCCTCTTCTGCCAATGTCTAATCTCAGTAGCCATTCAGGTTGTACACTGAAGTGAAGTATATTGTAGTTTGTTCCACTGTACTGCGTGTTCCATTGACATGCAGAACTTATTAATCCTTTTGTGAAATTATTGCTACTTTTTGTTGATCTTAATCATGCATAAGATGTGTATACTTTTGTATCCTAATGATTACTGTTATAAAGAGATAACTCATCCTTCTAAATGTTGTCACTTAGGTTGTACTCTGACTCTTAAGATAAACTAGTTAACCTAAGCAATCTGGCATGAAATTCTAGTTTGTTCTTACTTTAAAAACCTTTAATCAGTGAATCACTGAAACAGCTGGTAGAGGGCAGGTTTTTCTTCATTTATTTTACAACCTGATTTCTACTTCACTGACTGTGTGAAAGATTTAGTTGAAACAAGCATGACATTGACATTTAAATCATTCTGAAGAGTAATTATGTATTAAAAAGACCCACAACCAAAACCTTCTATTTCACTAGCATTTAATAATTCTTAATTTATTTTTTTTAAAGTGACAAAGTTTGAAAAAGTATGTTGCAGTAATAGGAGAAATTTCAATACTGAAAATTCTCCAAAAAATGCATCTCAGAGATGTCATCATTTTCTATGGTATTTCAAATAGGTATTTTAATAATTGTTATTCATTCATTTTCATTAACTTTATTTCTTAAACAAATCACATTTTTGCTTATCTGCTTGTTTTGTTGTAGTTTGGGTGGGTTTTTTTAGTGTTTGTATGGCAAAACAGTACTTTCTTCATTAAAGTGTATGTGATCATTGTGAGAAGGGATCTTTGGAGTTCATTACAGCTCAGAGGAAAGGGCAGATGTTGTATTGCATTTTAGTATTTCAAAGCTGACAGGTTGAGAATTCTATATGTATGTTTTGCAGACTTACAGATTTATTAGGCAGAAGCTGAACAGTCAGGGATGAATTTTTGAGTGCTGCAGGTTATTTATTTATTTCAGGAAATTATTCCAGAATTTAATCAGTTAAACCTTCCTGATGGTAAATTTTGAGATGGCCTACACAGCCTCTGTGGTATCTTTTTAAACGAATAATCAGGCAATGATTTGCTTACATTACACTTACATCATAAATCTTTATTGAAGTGTCCAGTGGCACCAAATTTTAATATAATAATGCTAGATTGGAACAAATTTTTTTTTAAAATAAATATGACATCCACATTACTACAAAACAAATTTCTTCTGACTACTGTTACCGCAGTGAATACCAAATGAATTTATGAAAATTAATGCTTAAAAGCATTGTTCTTTCTAATATGCCCTGACATTTATGAATACAAATATCCATGATGTAGCAGTAAAAATCATAAATAGTGAAAGTTCCAACATGGATGAAGGTTGAAGTTGTAAAGCCAGATTAGATAACAGGCAGAGATTTTTATAATATGAGTGTTTAACCTTTGGAAGAATGATTGTGGTGGATTATCTTTTTTAACCAAGATGTCTGTGTCGGTGCCTCACAGCCAAGATCAATCCATTACAAGGAATTTTTTCTCCTAAAAGTATTTTCCAGTTAAACAGGAATTATTTCAAAACTGGCCTATAGCTGTGTATATGCTGCCATATTAGTGGCCTTTTTCTATTGCAGGATTTATGTATTGTTGATAAACGCAGTACAACAGCAGACTTTGACAGTTTTAGGTTGTTCTCAAAGCTGAATATGGTACTCAGCAGTATTACAAAACTAAACATAGACATTTCTTCCAGTATAATTTAATCTCGAATACAGCTTTTTTATATGTTAGTTCTTAAAAAGGTGGAATAAATATGGCATTGTCTTTTCTACTCTACCCAAGATGCAAAGAAGAGTTTCAATAGATCTGACAAAATTGTTTCTGTATTCCTGTATTTTCAATGGGAATATTTCTAATTGTCAAATAGCATTTTTCCTTTCCGGATTCAATCTTTTAATCTGTTGAAAAAGTATACTTATATTTAAGATGCATAATAAATAACATACTGATTGACTCAGTATTTTTTTAAAGCTCTGTGGTTCTCTTACAGAGCTCTGGAAATTAAAGCTTGCATTAAAAATATCAAGCTTAAAATAAATCTGCCTTTTTCTACTTATTCTATTGGATTTTTGGCTGGTTTCATTTTATCACTCTCTCCTTTTTTCATTTTCAACCCTACATTCCCCCATAATTACAAATGTAGGTGACTAAATGGTTAGACTTGGACTTTGGGCTCATCCTCTTCCCTGTCATCCCTTCTCTCTCTCTCCAGTTTAGCCATATTAGAGGTCTGTCATCTTTTTTCTTCCTTTTCTTTTCAGGCAATTTGGCTTCAAAAACTCAAGATTCAGATAAAAGCCTATTGATTGAAGTTTGTGATATTTTCTGTTTTTGCTGTAGTGTTGCAAAGAGCAATAGAAAGAAGTTTCAGTGCCAAATATATAATATGAAATGAATTTATGTAAAACAAAAGGATATTTGAGGGGAACAGTGTGAGTAACTGGGGCTGAAATCTATTTCCAAATTTGTGTAACATCTGCAAGCCTGAAGTACAGCCTTCCTTCTCTCCCACTTTTATTCATGACTATTTGCTTGGTAAGTATGCCAAAGAATATGTAAACACAAACTCAGAGAATATGTATTTCTCTGAGTAAGAGTATTTAAGTATCTGAGGAATAGGAATTTATATATATTGTAGGTAAACAGCCATTTGTCTATTAAGCCAAAAAAATTTTACAAAGGGCTAATCCCAAAGGTGTCTTCCGTGCCTGCAAGCAACTGTTAGTGGCTTTTATTTGATGCTTGTAAATGGAAGTATGTTCATCCAGTGCTCCTGATTATTTCTTTCTCTTTGGGCAAGGACAAAAAAGCCCAAAAATTTCACTCCCATCCTTCCTGTATGGTGAGAAAAATGATGAATTAAAAAAAAAAAAAGTTTCTATTCAAACTTTTTCCTATTTTTATGAGTGTAAAAACTGTTTCTGTTGAAGATATTTTGCACATTAAATCCTAAAGTGATTTTAAACAGTAAAATGGTTCCTTCAGATTATATGGTTCATTCAGATTAGAATGGTATACCAATGACATATGTTAATTGGGAATTTTTCTATCTCAGTCACCTTTTAGCACATGAGCTTGATGTTTTGGGGTTTGCATTGTTTACATACTGATTTCACAGTTTCTTTTAGTCCTCTGACATTTGGAGTTTACTAATTGAGTTAACATATCTAAAGATGCAGTATTACTTCCTTAGATATCTAAGCAAATATAGGCCTATATAACTCTGGGTTCCCAGTATAATTTAAAATTCAGAAGGAGAAAACAGTAAGTAATGTCTTTGATTGCACAGCACTCTATAAAACGTCAGTTTATTTTTCATTGTGAAATGGCAATATGGCTTGTGAAGCACAGCTTGAGCATGCAAGAGAAGTGTGACCATCTTTGTCTACTGTGCCAACAGTCTGCTGCGTTTCACAGAAAAAAACACCAGACTGGTGGTATCTGTTACTATTTGTAGGATTAACACCCTGTGTAAATTCCAGCTGTTGCTCATGTGATTGGTCTTCCTGGTAGCCAAATGAGTGCTTCCCATGCCCAGCTACAGCAGCTGTGTGTCAACTTGACATTTAAAAGTCCAATTTGAATTATTCAGGGAGATATTCTCTCTCTGGGTCATCAGAAATCTCTTTCTTATGTATTTAGAAGAGCTGAATAATATGAATAGCTTATACGTCATGGTTTGTAGGTAGATCATATATTGCTTATAGTTATTTCATTCTTCATATTAAAAGCGCTTTTTATTTCCCCATCCAGGCCAGTTTCTGTCTTTCCCTGCTTAGGTGCAGAGCGTGTACAGTGAGACACAAGAAGGGTGCTAGCAACAACACATTTCATTCTTTCCATTTTGCATCCATCTGAAGGACTGATTTCCTCTGGATGGCAAAGAGTCATGGTATCACCAGCAGTGCTGAGCCTTTCTGAGCGCCAGAGGCAGTCTGAGTGACTCATAGCTGAGACAGTAGGGCTTTTGAGAGCTGCTTCTGGGGCAGAGCCACATGGTCTCACAATCCCTGTGCTATCAAAAGAAACAATAAAGCTTCACAATGCCTGTGTGTGAAAAGCTTTGAGGGGGTTACATTCTCATACTTATAAGGGCTACAAATGGTGCAAGAGTTCAAATTCACATCCTTGGATTTATTTCCTTCATCACTGAAATCATAATAACATTTTGCAAATCTCTAATTTCATTCCCAAACCTGGCTGTTTCAGTGATTCCTTCTAGATCTCCCTGTCTTTATCGCAGTTGCCTCTAGCAATAGAGGCACACCTGCCAACACGAGTCAGAAAAAGTTAGCAATCCAATGCTAATAAGAAGCACTCTGTTAATCACCATCTTGATGACAGGCTTGTGTGTGATTTATGTGTGTGGGCTGGTAGCAGATTAGTACCTTGTATAAGTATAACACACAAGCCTCGGATTTCATTAATATCCATAAAATTACTGTTACGGTAAGGAGTCTCTCCAATACAGCTTATTATACTAGACACAGATGTCCTAAACAAAAAACAAGCTAACAAACAAAAAAGCTCTGTTCATCCTCATATTCTTCCAATGTTGGGAGATTCTATGTTTTATACAAACTCTTTTTTGTTTGTGTTTGAAAGCCTTTTTGCATAACTATTGGTAATCATCTAAATAGATAATTCAAATTTTCTTGTGATGTTTAGGCTTGTTTGTTAATTGAAATGTTTAATTCTGTATATTTTGTGGACTTTGGGGGGGCAGGGAATACCTTTACCTTATATTTCTCTACCATATTATAATGGGAGTTGAATAATGAAGAAAAAAAAAGTGAAAATTTAGAGGCTTTTCGCCCACATGTTTAGTTTTCATGAGTGAACTGATATGTCCTTAGGTCCTGCAGTTCTCTTTCTCTTTATTCTGCCTTTCCTTTCTTAGACCTCTTTATTTTATCTTTTCTCTAATGACAGTCATTTTTTATTTCTCTGGCTAACATTCCTGAAATTAAACTCTTACTCACTTTGTAGATGGGAAAATACCAAAAAGAAAATTCCACAGACATAGGGTTCTGCTCAATAGCTGCTGAAATTAATTCATTACAGAACCCCAACCCTGGTACATCACCACCAGGAAAAATCACCTTAATCTGGAAAAAAAAAAAAGATGTAAATTCCAAATGTGGAAGAGTGCAGTGCGGTGTTCTGCTGTATGACAAAGTATCCCAGCATGAAGAAAAAGGTCACCATTGTTTCTGCAAATTTCTCTGTGACAGGATTGTATTTTTCTGATGGTCTTGAATATTATTTTAATTCTCTACTTATGATTCAGTTTATTTCAGTTTATTTCAATTCCTGTATTGGATGTGATGTATAATGAAATACCATTTCTCCTTGTGATGTAGCTGAGGAAAACAAAGGGGCAGATTCAGCTGCAATGGTAAGGTTTTGAAAAGAACAGTCTTGCTGTCGCTTGTAGTAGCATGGAAATCAGTGAAGTCATTGAAATACAACAAATGAGTAATTCTGAAGACTTTGCTTCTTAGATGCATTTTGGTGTATACTGTCCCAGTATAGATTTATCATAGCCAAAGCATTTTTTTTCCTACTCATATTTTATCATCATCTTTTTCAATTTTTCATGTTGAGTGGCAAAAATACAAGCAGAAAAATGACTTGGCTTTAAGATCTTTGTTTTGTTTAATTTTGGGCTACAAAATGGAACCATCCTCATGACCTGTATTCAAGCCATCTATTGTTGCTGATAAGCACCTTAGAAAAATAACAGAGAAAAGTATTAATGGTATTTTCCTTCATTCTTAAATATTACTGTAAATATTCTGAGTTAGAGAAAGTAATGTGGGAGAAAATAGTGTGGTATTCAACAGATATGAATTTTTTTTTTAGGAAGAAATAAAAACCTTAAATTGTTGATGGATTGTACAATTTTGCTTTGATTTTGCTGCTCTCTTATGGTATAGGAAATTGGAAAAATACTTCCTTAAAGTTACTGTAGTGATGTCATAGTCAAGTGTAACAACTTTGTTGTGTTAAGATCCATGTATATGAAGAGAAACAAATTTATCCTATCTCTGTGTATGTGTAACTATGCTAAGAGAAATTATCTGCAGGGAAATAAATTCTATTTCAGGTTGATACTGGAAAAAATTGATATAGAGGGCTACATTATGAAGAGAATGAGAATGTACAGTAGTCATTTAATGCAGGGTTCTGTTTTCTGAAGTCAACTAAGCCTATAAAGAACAATGATGATTTGACTCATGGTACAAGAATCAGAGCTCTAGGGATCCATCACCGCTGTTGATATTTCACCCAAAGTGATTTATATTCAAGGAGTTATGGACTCATATACACTGGCAAAGAAATATCTAATGTAAACTGTATTCTAAGGAGCATGCCTATCAAACATTAATTATCTCTTACACTATGCTAATTCATAGTGAAAGAATGTTTCATTATAGCCTTCTTTGCTGTTTTGTATGAGGTTAGATGGTATGTCTGACATTGCGGTTCATTCATTAATAATGTTGGGAAGAAGCAAATAAGAGCATGTTTAGAATTCCATATTCCTCCATGTTATTTATTTACAGTTCTTTCCCCTTTTCAGTTGTCTGTTGATACCAGTCATTAAAACATGCAAACAAAGCATATCTCTCTTCAGTGAGGAATAAACTTAAGTTCCACTTGTCATTTTGCTGCTATTCATTTTGCTTCACACACACTCAACAGAAGCCTTTCCCGAAATGTTAGTGATGATGATCTATAGCAATCCCCTGCAACGACAGCAGTGCTTCAGAAACATCTTTGGTGAGATGCCTGCATAGATGATGTGTAAGTAACTTTGTTACTTACGAATAGAATGTTTTTATTCCAAATAAGTTACAGCAATAAAAAATATCTGCTTGAATATTTCTTGAGCTTGACTTTCAGATCTCTACTAACACTAGATTTTTATATATATTAGTCATTCCAACTAGTGCTTGAGGTGAAAGGAAAAATTCAGATCTTTGATGCTCTCATATTTCAAACTCATGTGCTATATGTTCTTCCATAACATTTAAAGGAAAAAAAAAAAAACCACCAAAAATGGGTTGTTGGAATTTGGGAAGTTTTACTTCACTATTGAAGTAAAATAAAATTAAAAATAAAATAAAATAAAATAAAATAAAATAAAATAAAATAAAATAAAATAAAATAATAAAATAAGAATACGATGCATTTTCACTCATTTGTCCATA
>JAOXNG010000001.1:127465843-127486330 GCA_028566535.1 Scolopax minor | reverse complement strand
AACCAAGTATCTTGCCTAATTTATGAGAACTAAAGAAGCCCACCTTGTGTGCAAAGCTGAGAATTCAATGTTACTCTAATCAAATAATTACTATTAGTAGAAATTACTTTGAGCAGTGCCAGTTTGCATAAACTTTTCTTAGGGCATGAGGTTTCTTTTTACTTCAGGAGCAAAAGTGTTGCCATCTGCAGTTGGTGATTTTTCTGATGTTTGGATCTTGTTTGCCTGCACTTCAAGATCTCTAGATCTTTCTGGGCTGTGTGGGCTTTGCTTTGTTCATAAGTGGTCATCATCTTCTCATTACTCCTTCATACATAATCTAATTCCTCGTGTTCTGCTGGTCATTAGCACCAAACGGGAAAACAGATTTGAATTGTGGCACACAGGAAATGTGCTTGCTGTGTGCTGTTCTGCTTTAGGTCAGTGTCCCCATGCCACAGGCAAAAGGCATGTGGAGGTCAACCTGTGTTCTAGAGCAACAAATTATAATGAAAATAAACATTTTCCATATTACCTTAATTAATAATACTGTTTATTCTAAATTGTGCTACAGTGAAAAATGATAAACTTTCTCATATTCACCCTTTCTCTGTTGTTACGCTTACCCTTCATGTGATCCTCTGGGTTCCAAATTCAATAGCAACAGCTGTTTCTGTGGAGAAGCAGAATTGCAGAAGTGTCCACAGTCCTTCACCAGTAGAAGTGTGACATGGCTGTGGGGTGTTGCACAATTGCCTGGTCCAGTTCTGAGCTCCTGAATGCAAAAGAGACATGGACATATGGGGAGAGAGAGTCTAGGATGAATAAGGGACTGCAACATGTGAGGAAAGTCTGAGAGAGCTGTGACTGTTCAGGTGCAGAAGAGGAAGGTCAGGGGGATCTCATCAAGGTGTATAAATACCTGAAGATGCTGGAGCCAGGCTCTCTTGACAGCTCAGAGGAAACAGGCACAAATTGAAACACAGGAGGTGCCGTCTGAACATCAGAGTGACCAAGCTCTGCCACAGATTGCCTAGAGAGGTTCTGGAGTCTCCCTCCTTGGAGGTATTCAAAAACCATCTGAACACAGTCCTGGGCCATCGGCTCTTGGTGTTCCTGTTTGAGCAGGTAGTTTGATCAGGTGACTTCCAGAGATCCCTTACAACTGCAATCATTTTGTGATTCTGTGAATACTTAGGTACCATCTTGTTATTACTAATGGTTATAGCAGTGCCACTGGTGCATTATCAGAATTACAACATGGGATAAGCATGTTCTGTCCATTATCTCAGATTAGCTGCTGTGAAGTAAAGTGTTAAAACAGAGAATCTTGTTTGCTATTAATAAAAAGCACCTGTCCTTGAAGCAATCCCATCAAAACATAGAAGAGTCATTTAGTAAGTGGATTGAAATTCAGAGTGGAGTTTGCACTGATATTTCTTTTTTCTCCTCACGTCTGCCTTCTTTTATACAATGATTTATCTGTATTTGGAGGCAGAGACTGAAATTGAATCTTTCCTTTTAAAGTTATTTGTGGCATCACATAATAAAAATTTAAAGAAGTAAAATCCATTCATTGATCCAGACAGATTAGACTTTTTTTTTAAATGTGTGTTATTATAACATATCACTCATGTCAAGCCTTGCTTTGTTAGTCTGAGTAATCAAAATCGTCAAGTCAGTCTTAAAGGAGTACAATGATTTGCTATTAATGTAATTGTCAGCTAAAAATCACCGTCACGTTTTAAATAATTCAGAATTATTTTTCAATTAAAAAATCTTGTAGATTACTTCTAAATACTGACCAATTCTGCATGAAGTTACGTTTAGGCAGAAAAGAATAAAATTAGTTTCTTTTTCTCTCAGAATGAAGTATGGTGTTTCTTAATTGCTGCATTGAAAGTAAATTATTTTTAAATTCATCTAGTGCATTCCCACATCATAAATATTTTCTAAGTATTTTCTATGTAACTCCCACATCATAGAATATGTAGCTATATGAAACTGAAACAGTACTACTCAAATTTCACCATCTAATAATAGTTGAATTGCATGTCAAAGTCTTTTGGGTTTCCATTCACTTTACTCTGCTTTCTTAAAGTAAGAATTAAGGTTTTATGCTTTCATAAAGGGTGTGCTTGGATTTCTGATCATAAAATATGATATTCTTTGACTTCTGTAAGACCCTCATCACCATCCTCAGAGATCTTTTATCACAGAGCAAAGGTACGGAAAGCAATTCATAACAGAGCATAAAGTTTGCCCAGCACAAAAAGATCAGCATGTGAAAGAGTACTCCATTCAGGGATGGTAAAACCAAATAATATAACCACTGACTTGGGAAGTCCTTCCCAAGGTTCTTCCCAAAAACCTTGTCCTGGAAGCTGACATGCTTAACTGGAGATGTGCTGGGATATGGCTGATCTCACAGTTTCTGCGGGGCACAGTCCACTAGCCAGCAATGGAGACAGGGTGATCCACCACCTGAGTCCTAGTCATGGCCTTACCCACAGGGAGGGAAATCCAGCTCTCAGCCACCTACTGATTCTGCCTTCGTTGTTGCTCTGCTGATTTCTAACAGATAAGAATCTTCATTCTGTATTTCTGTATTAACTTCGACCTTGAGGACAAAGCATCTGGACTCAAAACATAGGTGTAATCAGCAATCCTCAGTAGGGTGTATGACAATAACCATTTACTCTCATCGTGGGTTTTTTCTGAATTTGCAACAAGAGGTCAGTCTTTTTTTCCCCTCAAGGCATTTGAAAAATGTAACTGTATGCTTTGATTACAGTAAAGCTAGTTTATATACTATAGAATATTTGAGAAAAACTTCGAAAGGAAACATTTCTCTCATCCAGATTATATTTTTCACCTTCCAAAAATTAAAAGGGAGAAAATAACTGACACCATCATCTTTTACAAATTTAATTATATTCAGATAAATATTTTTTATCTAACTAGTAACACTGATTTTTTATAGCTCTTTCTGAATATTTTCAGAAAATAAAATGAGAAAGAATTAATTCTGGTAGAGTTTAACAGAAGTAAAAAAAAAGATGTACATTCATAATTATATGCGTGGAGAGCAGGGATAAGATGGTGGCTGGTCACAAAACTTTGGTCCTTTCGTTTGACAGTTTGTTTGAATAGATGTGCTTTTTTCCCTTTCGTATCCTGAACTTTTACTTCATGGGAGAGGGAGGATGGGATGTGAGGAATAGGGCTGGGTTTTTCCAAGCTGGAGGAGGGCCTGGAGATTTTGGTGTGACATGTGTTGGGTTTCCAGCAGGAAAAAGCAGATGAGATGAAAGGTGTGAGATTATACTTTAGTATGTGTGTTAGGACATTAGACTCTGCTGTCTGACAATTCAGAGTACAGGGTTATTTGGCAATTTCATATTACTGTTGAGATTTTCTGGATAGCACTGTGCGTACATTTGTTGGGTATTCAGTAAAAATTAAGCTAAAAGATTCCAGGACATCCAGACTTACAGCCATATTCTCTGCAGTTGAATTTTCTACATACTTTGAAAATGTATGTAATTTGTTGATTTTTAGGTGCTCAATTAAAGCTATTGTGCAAGTGGCCCAAATCAGCTGTAGGGCTAGGCACAAGATTCCACTTCTTTACCAAATAACAAATCCTAAAAGTTGAATCATGGCCAAATGTTTTAAAATAGATACTTTAGACTAATTCTAAAAGGTATTTTGGTTGCAGATACTATGAAGCCCAAGCTGCTTATTGGATGAGTCATATATCTTGACATAGTGGTAAGAGGCTATCATTTCCAACTGTAGCAACTGGTGACATCTGGTAAACACCCTTCATTTGAAGGAAGGCTTGATTCTTGTCATTTCAGCAAAATAATCTTCAATTCTGTGTAAGCAAAGGCTGTCTGAACAAACAACATTTTTTTCTTCTGCTCATTTCCTTGTTCTGGAAGTTTCAACAGAGATTAGTCAGAACTATAGATCACAGGCAGGCAGTCATAAGAAAATAATTGTACTGTCCAGCCAAAACAGTCTCTCAAAGAGGCAGTGTACCAGAGAGGGGTGGAGAAAGAAACTTTTTTTTTAGTATTCACAGTATGTGAATATTTGGTCTGTGTTTTCTTCATCATGCTTCTGAGAGTCACAGCCCCGCAAGTTAATGTATATCCAGGTGTCTCCACCATCCTGAGAGTTAAATTTAATACTTTTCAGAGTTTGGTAGAAATTAGTTTAAGACTGTATGAGTTATAGGTTAGCACGCCAGTTCTAATAAATAAAAAAAAATCTCACTGTTTTTGATGAAGACCATACAGTTTAGATATTTTGTCGTCAGTTTGATCAAGTCCTGCAATGCATTTGTTTTTCATGACATTTTCTGCCAGATACTAAATCATTACACAGTTCAAACTGTAATCTTGGACCTCTTCTATCTTTTTCCCTTGCCATACCAGTTCTTAACTGTATTTGTTGCAAATTATTATTATCAATTTTGTGTTCAATTTTTTGTGGTGTTCATCAGTATATTATGATCTGTTTGGGATAAAGACTGTTATTTTAGCATTTTTTTACTACCTACTCTATAGAGAGCAGTTTCTGATAAAGAAAATTAAGTACTGCTATAGGATGCATTTTAAGTAATCAGAACCATTCAAAACTGGACCTGGGGAATGTTTCTGAATCATAAATGCAGATGTGTGACTTTCATTGAAGGTTTCAGATTAACTACTGTTTGTCTTTCATGAAGCCTCACCTTACATTTAACAGCATTTAAAAAATTAGATAATTTGAAGACTAAAAACTCTACTAATTCTTGGGAATTGTATGTACAATGTATTCTTCAGTTTGTCTATTAACTCAAAAGACAGCTTTATATAAAAGATTTTGACCAGAAGAAAGAAAGGACAGTAATTTTCAACACTTTACCTAATGTCATCTAGAAGAGCTTACTGTGAATGTACAGTGTTGTAAAACCTCAGCTGCTGTGTGCCAGGAGCATGGATTCCTTTGCTTAACATGGATTGAATTCTGCTTGTACAAAACAGGCATCAGTATTTGTCTTAAAAACAATGCTTTTTCTGAGGCCAGCATGAAATGTTATCTCCTGTATTTCTCAGTATTCAAGTGGATTTCACAATTTTTAAACAGTTTTCTTCTGTAGCACTTTAAGAATCAATAACATGGTGCCTTTAAGTAAAATTCTATCTTCTATTTTGCTTTATCTCTTTTCAGTTGATGAGGGTTGAGAGTGCAATGTCCCAGTAATTCTTTGCTGCTATCCCTATTTTCTTCAGAATTCCATCCTAAGTGCTATCACAGCTGATAATAGTCAAAGCAAAGAGATTTTATATTACCCTTTTTTGTTGGAAGTGTCCAAAGCCCAGCTCTTAAATTTGCTCTTCTGCTGTTCCATCAAAAACTTTTTTTGTGAGATTGCTTATTCCTACCATACCTCTCCAGAATTCAACTGTAGGTCAGTACTCTAGTTCAAAATAAAATACTTGTAACTAGCCTGAAAGGAAGCTTGTTAGTCTCCCATTCTAGTAATAGTACTTAGTGGTTCATAGTCACTTAAATATTAACACTTAATTAGTATAAGAGAAACAGTGTTAATGTTGTTTGACTGATAACAACTTTTTGACTTGAGGTAGGTAGACCTTTCCAGTTCTGCATGATATTGTGCTGATATTTCCTGATTTACTAAGCAATAGCCAGAAATCTCTCCTCCTATCTCATGCACTTTATAAACACATTTCAAAGAAAAATCATCCTGTTAGTGAAACAAAGAACTAGACATAATTTCCTCTCAGTAATATGTTCTCATTATGTATGTTTGCAATTTATGAATTCCCAATGTATTTTCCCTAACTGATAGCCCTATACATGTTTAAACATGTTATCTTTCACTTTGTCATTTTTGCTGGTATTAATAACACTATACACTAGCAATATATACACTTACCCTATACGGCACCTGTAACCTGCTCCATAATGTGATGTATGTGGCTGGTTTACCATATCCTTACCTTCACTGAAGCCCTGTCTATTCTTTCTGTGGAGAGGTCTTTAACAACAGAAACACTGTTGGCATACTCTTTACGAGTGATACACAGAATTTTCTGAAGCTTTCAAACCCTTGCAAATCAGTTTAATCCCGTGCAGCTGGAGCATGCTTTTCCAAATGCAAGAATACTTGTTCATGTTGCTTGCCATATCATGGGCGTATCCATGAGCTATGCTTTTGTGGACTACAACTGAAATATTTACATATTTTAATTACAGAGTGCTCTTGCTGAGTTTTGAATCCTAGCAAATTTGCAAATATGTCAGAGCACAAAATGCTCTACATGAACTTTGTTCTGAAAGTGGTGACTTATTTTTCTCAGAAAAATCATATATAAAACTTTATATGATTATTTACAGTTATTTTATTTCTGAGATTTTTTCCCAGATTCAGCTAAGATGCTGAGTCTTCTACAAAAAGAATGTTGAAAACTGAAACATTGTTTTTCTATCATGTAACTGTTGCAGATTATTTCATGTGCTACTTGTTTTTGGAAATTATCTGCTTCAGAATCTCTTGTTTAATTTTTATGTACAGTGAAGTAGTTGCTACATTTTGCAGTACAATTTCAGTATCAAGTTATTCAGATAGTTATGGTCAGAAACACATACATTTTATGCCCTTTCTGGACTGGCCATTCTATGATCTCTTTAAAGTGAACTTTTTTCACAGGAATGGGCAGATTGGAAAAATACTTCTATCCATAAATTTTGCTGTTCCACATGCATAGATTATCCATTGCATGTGAATGAATTGTGGTTTTTTTCAAGCAGATTTTTTTTTCCAGACTTCATATCCTTGATGTAATTTACATTTCAATTAGTTTAGGATAAACTAGAAATAAAAACAGAAGAAAGCCCCTGAAGGAAAGCAAATTAACAAGTTAGGCATGAGGTCAAACAGTAAGTAAACATACAGCCCATAGGCACTTCAGAGCCATCCTAGAGAAACAAATATAAGCACGCATGAATACTCCCATATATTATAGAGTGACAAAAATATTAAAAAAAAATCAACCTTAAACCAGCAAGGTTAAAATTAAATGAAAGAGAGGGAACTAAGGGGGGAAACATAATACAGTATGCTGTGCTTTTCTTAAGTTGTCAGTGTTCATCACTAGGCAAAAAGAAGTAAATAAAGAAAAAAGCTTTTCATAAACAAATGTACTTTTCAAGTTTTTTTTTAAATTTCAGAGCCTCTAAGAAAATCTAGTTTTTTCTTTTCGTTTATAAGTATGTTCAGTGCCCATTGTATATGCAGTAGATGTTAAAATGACATTAAAAAGCACTCAGTTTTCTTACCTCTAGTAGGTACATAATGGGTTTAAATAACAAATGATGTTTGATCTAGATACGTGGGGTTTTTTCAATGTTGTAAAGTTGTCATGAAGTATAAACTCCTGGAAATTTCATTTTAAGAAGGAAGCCTGAGTATAGCTCATTTAAAAAACAAAACAAAACAAAACACATAACAAAACCACAAAGAAACAAACAAACAAAAAACCAAAACAAAGCACAAAAAACCAAAACCAACCAACCGAAATGAAACAAAGCAAACTACCATCCAAACAACTAAAAAAGTGCTTTTAATTAAAAATTAAGAATTAGAGTTATGTGTAAGAGCACATGTGCTCTTATTAGATACACATTAAACTAAAACTTATTGAAAAATAGAAACTGATAATATCTGAGTTACTTTATAATCTGTGATTCAGTTTTTATCTGCAATACTCAAAACATTGTGCATTTTGAAACAAAATACAGATTGGAAAATATTCTTATTTAGGGACACTGATTTCCCACAGAACTGTGAAACATGCATGTTCCTCTTTCCTCTAGGAATTTGCCCGTAATTTATCTGAGAGTTTTGTATAGGTCTCCACTGCCCTGGTGAAACAAAAAAGAAACAGCAATGTTTAAGACCTTATCTTCCATTACACTGGTAGAACTTAGTTTTGGCAACCCCTGCTCATACACTACTGAGCTATATTTTATGAGTGACTTTTTTATAGTGTGCAGATGTCTTGGTGTTAGTAAATAATAATCAAATGTGTAAATACAATAAAACCTCCTTGTGAACATCAGTAGTAGAACATATAGTAATTGCAGCTATTTGTAATCCAAAATATTAATGTAAAATCATGTTGTGAAATCAGAATATGAGTTTAAAATCATGTTGATGTTTGCTCATTCAGTCAAAATCACATTTTTTTCCATGGATAAGATTTAGAAAGCAAAGCCAAATTCAGAAAGGTTAAAAATGGGATCTCCCACTTTCACTGGTTCTGCCCTATTAATGTTGTTTTTTGTTGTTTTCTGTTTAATTTGTGACTGTGATTGCCATGTAGCTGGCTACAGATACTTTCTGGAAGGTCTAGAGACATGTTTCTGCAATACTTATGAATGACAGTGACTCATTTCCGTATTGATCTAGCTTGAAAATGAAACTACTAGTAAACACAACTGTAGCGAAGTCCCTTTTGTTGCTGAAATCACATACCATAGTGTTTAAATTTGTATCCTCTTTGGCTTAGTTAAAAAGAAGAAGAAGAACCAACCCAACATATAGGGTCCAGATTACCAAAACTACAATTAGAGCTGTTTATGTATTAGAGCAGCATGTGCACTGTGAAATGAGAACTATGGAAAATAACTACAGAAATGGACCACTCATGATTAATATAGAAAATTCTAAAGAAAAATTGAAACTACATTCCCATGGTTGCTTGAACTAATGAAATTATGATACATAAAGTAGACAGATTACTGTAATTATGGAATTATTCTTACGAGTCAGATCAAGGGCAAGATTTACAACAAATACAAACCATAGGGTAAATCCTTAGCAATGTTTTGTTACCTAGTGTTTAGTGAAATGAGTTCCTCTTTCTTCATGGAACAAATTATAAAGGAAGAGCAATATATGAAAGGGAGTGTTTTACAGAGCTAAATGAGCTGTAATTTAAGTGTTCCAGAATTAGTATATCTATACTTGATGCAATATTTATACCCTGCTATATAATAAACCTAAATAAACCAAATAAAATATTGATCTTTAATAAATGCATCAAAATGTCAGCAAAGAATGTACAAAACCATATTTTATGTTAAAATTTATGTTAAACAAAATATCAGTTGGCATACATACTTTTTGTGTGATATTTATTGCTAACATGCTGTGCTTCTTTCAAAATAAATAGAATGTTCATGCTTGCAAATCATTATAAAAATCTTTTATTCCAATGGACCATGCAGATCTCAATATACAAAATGTAAACATTTCAGCTTCTCTCTTTGGAGCCAGCATTAGAATTCTTTTATGGTCTCTACCCCAAAAGAAAATTCAGAAAGGAATAATGTGTATTACCACTATAATTAACTAACTACCAAGCACAATCTCTCTCTTCTTTCATTCAAATATATACTTCAAAGACTTTGTCCTGACACTGTTTTGACATCAATAATTGAAAGGAATGTACTGAAAATTTTGGAGAGCTATGATCCAATCATCGGCTAATCTTTAATTTGGTGTGCATTTTCCTCTGTGAAATAAAATGGCAGAATCACTGATAAATTGTTCTTCTATTTTAATTTTTTTCCACAGTTCCTAATCTTAATTTCTCACATCCTTTTCTTTCTGTGGACTTGGTGAAAACTCATGCAACCTTCTATAGTTTTTATAATAAAAAAAAATAACATAGAAATTATAAATTATATATAAATCATTGAACTTTAATGTTTGAGAGAGGAACTATCCATTTATTTGGCATGTATTTAAATATTAATAAGTGACTATGGTATGTTATTTGAGGTTGGAAACAAGATTTTGAAATTTAGAACTAAGCAAGGAATTAAGCAAAGAATTCCAAACTTCCATTTTATCAAACAATTTGTTTTATATGTTTCTTTATATGCTAGGATCTTTTCTTGGGTCCAAAGATGGAATTTTGTAACTTAAATGTTAAAAAGGATGTGGAGTGAGACTAAGGAATTGGTTGAGAGTCACAGTACTCCATAACCCTTCAGTACAGTGATTAGCAAGATGTACTCAGGAGGTGGATCACTGGTCCCCTTTTCCCTCTATTACTGTTGCTGGAATGCTAACATATTTCAAAACCTGATAGTATTCCTGAAATTAAGTGGTATTACACTAACCAATCAGTCACGAGTAGTAAGTAAAATATGTGGGCTATTTTTGAGATAATACTGACTTCGGGGACAGGGCTCTGTCCATATAAAAAATACAGGGAGAGAACATCTACCCTGAGTTTTCTTTGTGCCATCTCTTAAAAAAGCAAACTCAGCATTGTTTGTATTGTAGAGAAATTATTTAGCCAAAGCAGAACTCTCTCTCCCATTGCTAGTCTATCAAATACCCAATTTTATCAATATAGTTGACACAGGGAGAAGTTTTTGTGTTCTGTGTTCTTTTTAGAATAAATTGTGAATATAAAGTAAGAGAAAGATATATTAGTTTAATGTCAAGCAAATAGATTTTCTCTTTTCCTCAATATAGTTGGCACACATAGTAACTGCAGCTGGAACAAGTAATAATAAACAATTTATTCCAAAAGCTGGGAGGGAAATATCTTTCCTGAATAACAAGATACTTGAGACAAAATTTTCTCCTCATAAAGTATATGCATGCTTGATTGTTTTTTTTTAATTATGTCTATCAGTGTATTTCTATTGATACTGGTTTAAACTCTGTATCATGATAATTCATTGGATCCAGTCTTTCAAGTTTGCTGTATCTTATTCATCAACTACAAGGTTAACTATGGGATTAAGTATTTTAGTATTTGTTCTCCTATGAGGAGAATAAACATAAACACACCTTACTGTTTGGTCTTACTAAGACCAAGATTCAGAGAACTCAGATGAATCACCTTCACAGGTGAAGTCAATAAGCCTAGTTAAAATTTTTAAACACTCAGGATGTGAAATGAACATACATACATTAAAACATATTAAAACATATGCAGAGTATCTCATTTGGGATTAAAGTGACTTTAGAAGGCTCTAGTTTATTATTCAGCAGACTGAACAGCAGCTGGGCAATTACTTCACATAATAAATACCTCATATTTATCAGTACAGGTAGTGATACTTATAAGAGTCTCATGAGACTCTCCTAAAGTACTGATTTTTGTGCCTTAGTCGTAAGTACACCTTTAAGATGTTCTGAAAGATTCTCCAGGTGAGATATCTTGATAGAATATGATTGCACAAATATTGTAGAAGTTATGACTTTCGTTAAAACTTTATTTCTTGTAAGGAGAGGTATTGTGGTTCTTTGCTGTTTGCCCTATTATTTAAAGGTCTGAAAAACTCAATATCGTTTCCTTGGGAAAATAAGAAAACTCAATATAAAGAAAATATAAGAAGAAAAATCTGCACTGTCAGGGGTTTTTAGAATCATGGGTATTTTCAGAACTGAGCTGACTTTGAGGTATCATTTGGGGAAAGTTTAGGTCCAGAAAAGACAGACATGCAAAAATTGGGTTGATTTTTTTTTTTTTTGATTCCCTATAGAGCTCAGAATATGAATACTGACATCATGATAAACTAGCATTCAGTCCATAATAGCACATTTTTATATCAGTTTTGTTGAAATATTAGTATTATAAATAGCTAAGGATGAAATAATAGAGGGATTCAGGGGCCCACTTAAGTTTTTTAGTCTTTAAAGAGTCTCTAGAAAACTCGTTATAAAATTTTTAAACAATAGAGATCAGTTTTGCTGTAGTCTCTGAAATATGCTACAGCTTAATTAATTACATCAAAGTCCTTTCAGATTATTTTCTCAAAAGGGTCATGAACTGTATTACATTTTGTTAATGCATAGTTTATATTTGATTTACTGTCTGAGTTGATTCAAGTAACAAGTTTTTCTGACTCAGCTGTAGTGCCCCATTCCCTAGAGATGTTAAATATCATGCCAGTAAAAATGCAAAAAAAAAATGCCAATATATTCAGAGTCTGCAAATACCAGCTAAACATTTCTCTTGCATTAATATATTTGGTTAATGTTTCAGTGAGATATATTGTGTCTGGGTAACCCCTTGTATCACTACAGGCGGGAGGATGAAGGGCTGAGAAGGACTTGTGGGTACCAGCTGGGTGAAAAGTAGACAAAGTGTGCTGGCAGCCCAGAAAGCCAAACATATTGTGGGCTGCATCAAAAGAATCACGGCCAGCAGATCAAGGGAGGTGATTTTGCCCCTCTACTCTGCTCTTGTGAGATCCTAGCTGGGATAGTTTATCCACCTCTATGGTCCTCAACATTAGAATCATTAGAATTAATAGAATGGTTTATGTTGGAAGAAACCTTAAAGATCATCTAGTCCCAACCACCCTGCCATGGTAGGGCATGGACCTGTGGGAGCAAGTCCAGAAGAAGGCATCAGAAATGAAAGAGCTGGACCACCTCTCCTGTGAGGAAAGGTTGAGAGAGTTGGGGTTTTTCAGCTTGTGTAAGAGAAGGCTTCGGGAAGACCTTATTGTGGTCTTTCAGTACTTAAATAGGGCTTATAAGAATGATGGGGCAAACTTTTTAGCAAGACCTGTTGCCATAGGACAAGGCGTAATGGTGGTAAACCAAAAGAGTGTAGATTTTGACTAGATATAAGGAAAACATTTTTTACAATGAGGGCAGTGAAACACTGGAACAGGTTGCCCGGACAGGTGGTAGATAACCTCATCCCTGGAAAAATTCAAGATCAAGTTGGACAGGGCTCTGAGCAAGTTGTCTAGTTGAAGTCTAGTTGAAGATGTCCCTGCTCATTGCAGGGAGGGTGCTTGGATTAGATAAGGGCCTTTAATGGTCCCTTTTTCTAAGCCAAACTATTCTATGACTTACAACCAAATAATAATGTAGTTTAAAACCTCAGTGGGTTTATTCAAGTTTGGATATTTATTTCTATATAGGAAAACAACATAGTCAGTTATTTAAATAAGTTTTTATCCACGCTGTGACATACAGAATAAACAAACATGGTTGCTATTAGGCCACAAACCATCATAAATACAAAACTTCATGATCAATGAAGAAAATCAATGAAGAAAAAACATGACAATGCACTCTCTCTTACTAATCTAAGTATTAGGTTTACATCAGGTCTAATTTTTAACAACTGTTTTGATCTAAACACCAAAATGTCCTCTTCATAATACAGTGAAATAATTGTATTTTCTTCTATTTGTTCAAAAAGCCACGAATCTTTTCATGCAAAAGAGAATAAAAAGCCTTCACCTAAGGTGATTGCTTACCTCCTCAGCATTTCAAAATGAGTGCCTCCAAATTAAATCTCATCACTACTTCTAACAGGTATTTATTACAATAGGAGGTTAGGAACAGTTAATGAATATTAAGGACAGTTTATAGGTACTCATAATTCTGTTAATTGACATTTGACTACATATTATCAGTTTTCTTATCTTTTTATGCTGGATTAAATGGAAATATATTAGGATTTAATGGAAATATATGAACTTCATGAAAACATTTTGAGAACCAGCATAACTATCACTGGGTATGAATGAAGTCTCAAAAAATTCTACAAAACGTTGGTGCTTTTCCTGAACTTCAGGCAATATTGTTTACAAAGTATATTGTTCTTGTTCTAATTATCAAAATAATTGTAAGACTATTCTAATTATGAAATATGTTCATGTCTGTTTTAGATATGTTTTGACAAAACTTTAGTTTTCATAGGCAGGCCACTGAATGACAAAAGTTGGAAATACTCTGCTGACTTCACTGGAGATCTTAATGTTTGTGTGAGGTTAAAAAGGGACTGTTGAATTTTTAAGCTTCTACCAACTTTTATCTTTATTGACAACTTTTCTTTCTTAGTACTTATAGATGAAAATATATAGGAAGATGTACATTTTGCTTGTAAATAATTTTATGATAAGTATTTGATAAATAAATGTGAAACACTTTTAAGGTTTGTCGGTTTTGCAGCTTTGTTCTCAGATTTAAATTATTCTGACTTTCCTGAAATAATGCTCAAATACTGAAAGAAAACTTTTTTGCTTGATTCTACTTAACAAAACAACAAATACCTAAGCCAGGCAAAAAGCAGAAAAAAATTAGCAAAATGCAGAAGAATAAATTCACAAAGTCAACAAGACTCCATCTAATAAACTGAAACACACACAGAATGGAAACCCTGCCTTTTTGCACAACTTACGTATTGGAATATAACTAGTAGTTTATGGATTACAAAAAATAATTTTGGATTCATATTGCAGATTTGATATTTGACTCACAGATAACCCATACTGAAAATATATTTTTTTAAACATACTATTTGATTGTCAGTATAACTGCTTTTACTACATGTTTGTGTGTTTTGAATTTTGAGCTTTCATTTTAAAGTTTCATAATTCCCCTTTCTTTTTTACCAGTCTCAACAGATTTAGATCATGCATATCAAAACTGGCAGTGGAAATAACATTAAAGACTTGTGAATTGAGAAAACAGACTGACAATGCCGGATTATGTGGAGGTCCTTAAGTTGCTTTTCTTATTGTGGATGATGGGGAAGACAAGCAAAAATCAGGGGAGTCTGAATTTTTATCCTTTACATTTCAGCCACAGAGTTATAAATCACAGAGTCACAACGATAAAAACATACAGTCATCCTTTTATTCCTTATGAGCCCAAGACAAAGTGAGAATAAAGAGCCTTTCCTTCCACTTCATGATCTGAGATGTAGTCAAATGAGAATACAGTGCTGTGTAATTGGAATTGTCAGTGGATTTTGCAGAATATTAATTACTGCTTTTTGAATTGTTAACCATTAATGAGTCATAGGACACATCTACTTTAAATTATTCAACCTACAAGTACTAAATTAAAAAATATAGACTATTATCTTAAAATAATAGTGGTGCTAGAGAGAAAGCTGATTCTTCTAAGACAATATAGAATTTACTGAAAATAACAGAAATATCTGGAAATTTCTAAGTTAGTTTTTCATGAGTATGTAGGCAATGGAAAATGCCTATAGCAGCATGATTATGGGAGGCTAAATTAAGTTTTGTGACTGAGGAACATGTGCCAAAGCTATTGATTTAAATTAGTGCAATGATTAAGATAAAATATTCTTCAGAAAATAGCATGAACTCAGTAGTTGAAAAAAGGGAAGGCTGCTGGAAGAAGCAAAAGTACTAATACTGTGAGTACCCAAACCAGTTTGTCAGACTTGATGAGAACATGCTTTATGTTTCATTATTTATTTTTATTTTTTAAGCAAAGAAAGTAAAATCCATGGCATTTCTCTTATTCTATTGAGTAATCCAAACATTCCTATAAAGAAGAAAAAAAACATAATTTCAGGCCCATCCACTCCCTAATCCTGAAACTGGGTAATTCAAGTGAAAACAAAGAAACCAAACTTCACATTGTGTCTTTATGTAATGCTGATGTAGAAGCAAACTCTTGAGACTCTAGATTACCCATTATACAGTATGCAGCCACTACTGTTGAAATGGATTTTATAGGTGTACAGGTGTTATGTATGGAGTAAATACCTAAGGAAAATTAAATTGATTCTGCAGGAAACACAGGAAGTTCTCTTCTTGTCTTCTTTCTTACTTTCCAGACTCGGTTGCGCAGGGATTAGTGTTCAACTGCTAATCTGCCTCAAGGCAGTTTTGATTTATTTTGGTCCAAACTCGTGAGCAGATTTCAAGACAAAAAGCAGGGAAAGATTCAACTTTACCCACTGAAAAGTAATAGTCTGGCAGATGTTTGTTGGAAAGGTCCAGCACATGTTACAGAGAAGACACTTGAACCTTGCCAGGGATTTTGTATAGTGTTGCACTTTTGTCCTTCCCCAGAACTTCACAGCCTGGCTGATGAAGGCATGAGCTTTGCCACCAGCCCTGGTGCAGTGGGAGCCCTGGATTGCCCGGAGTGTGGTCCACTGGGGAGGAGGGAGGCTTTCCATGTGTCACGCTGAGTTTTGATTTAGGCACCTGAACCAAAACCAAGTATAAGAAGGAGACAAACTCTTCTGCGCTGGCAGAAGGCACCTCCTACCCTAAATAAAGGGCAGCATTATACAGACAATACATTAATATCCTCACTCTCAGTGTACATAATACCAATGACAATCTGGTGTGGTAGATACTGACACTATTAATAATGAATTATTGATTTCAGTCCTTGTGCTCTCTTGCTGTTCCCACCCTTGTCTCTGTGGGGTTACTCTGGAGCTACATGAACAGGGAAAGGCTGTAGGAGGGTCTTGTTTCCTTCCCTCTCTCCTGCAGCCATTGATACTTCTCTCTGAACTGTGTCTGTGAGGGGAGGTCTGTGAGTCTCAGGGGAAAGGCCATGAGGAACAGCCCACCCTGAGGCACCCTAGGATGGTGTGAGGAAATTGACCATGCTTAAAGGCACTGACAAACCCAGGGAGCAATCTTGGCCCTTTTCATTGGAGGTGAGTTAGAGCAGGGAGACATCCTTGAAATCACTGGAAGTCTGAGAGAGAAATCTGAGCAAGAGGAGGAAGAGAAGGGAAGAAGGCTTTCAGTGGGGTGGGTCTTAGTGGAAGATCCAGGTAAATAAGCAGACCAAAGAGACTGAGACTAATGTTAGCAGATGGGCAAAGGCAGTACCTGAGAGGGTAGATGTGAATAGTTTTGGGAAAGCAGGTGCAGGAGTGGGCAAGTGAACATGGATCAAGGAATTTGGGACAAAAAAATGGGGGAATAACTCTATACAAAAAAGGGAGAAACTAGGAAACCAAGTATGATATCTAGAAAAGTAGAGTTTGGATGAAGCATGTAGGGAAAAATACCAGAGTCTGAGGCAAGGTGTTTAGACTTGAGTGAAAGGTCAGAGAGAATGGGGTAGAAGAGTCTATATTTATTTGAAGTCCGTGCTTCACTATTTATGATGTTAGAAGACAGACATATTTTTCAAACACAGTTCCTCACTATATAGTTTGTAGACAGTAAATTGCTACTGTTGTCAATTATTCTGTTTCAGAAATACATGAATAATTTGTATTTTTAGCCATGATTAATTTGATGTATTTCTCTAATTTACTGATGTTAAAATTATAGAAATTAATTGTATAAAATGTACAAAAGTACTAAAACAAAAAATTTAATGCTTTTTTATTTAATATTGTGGAAATATCAGAAGTTGTTAGAAGTTCATTTCTGCTGCATTTGCATATTTATTATGAATCTTTCATGAAAACACTAACTTTGTACAGATCTGAGTGGTCAGCATGGTAATTTCAGCTATTCTTGCCTGTAAGAGCAAAACCAAAGATATTTGGAGGAGGCAGTTCTTAAGCACATGACTTCAATGACTGATGAAGTAGGAGTATGTCAATAAGCAATTCCTGAAATAAAAAGTCATCTAAAAAAATATGGAGTTAAGTACTGGTCTATGGGTTTGTATTGGTCATTACTACTGAAAAAGTAGTACAAGAAAAATAAAATAGAGGAGATAGATAGATAGATAGATAGATAGATAGATAGATAAAGAAATACAGTATTGCCCTGGAGAGCTAGATATTTTCTATCTCTGTCAGAGAGAACCTATGTGTCTGGTTTCTTAGAAACACTTTTTTGCCATGCATTGATGAATGATTCCTTATTTTCAATTTTTGAACTTCAGATCTTGAAGTCTGATTAGTAACCACTGGGAACATATGACTCAAAATATCAAGTACTTGTAAATTTAGACACCAGAAATTAGCAGATACTTCTAATTTTCTTTCTGTGCTTCTATTTCTCTCCTGTAGAAGGGGACTGTAATGTGCTTTTAGTGGTGCAGAAAATATTTTCTGTTTTAAATAAATAAGACTGCATCTTGGGGGCTATTCACATTTTTGTGTTGTTATTTTTTCGATTGCTAATAATTTCTAATTCCAGTAAGAAACATAGCTGTCTTCATATATATTTCTATGTCTTTAGAATACAGATAGGGAGAGTTATTTTTTTAATGGATAACTTATATATATAAACATGCAGGAAGTTAAAACCATTGTGAATATTTATCATTTTGACCTGTATGTGTATTTTTTTTAAAAAATGAAAATTGCATAATATACATTTCAGGCCTGATTCTGGAAGTTCTACTTTATTCCTTTATTTTATTTTATTTTTTTTAATATATATCAGTCATTTCAATTTCAACTTCAGATAGATCTGCATTACACACATGCTCCTTATCTCCCTTATTTCCACTAGCCTGATATGATATGATTTTTGGTCTTCCTCTTACTGAGTTGTCACCCTGGTTAGCAGCTGGCTCACGACTTTCATGTATCACCTTACTTCTCAATTCCTCACTATCTACTTTTGAAGGCTGAAAACTACAAACCTAAATAGAATGACTAGGTGAAATGGAAAATGTTTCAATCGGTACCTTGACCATCCTATTATTTTTAGTATGAGATTATTAGTAACTTCTTTTGTGGACTCCTTCCCTCTCTTTCCCTTCTTCTGTTGATGTGGTTGCTGGTTCTCTTGTACCTTTTATTCCCTCTCCCTTACTTTTCTCTTCAATATTTCAATTTTCTTGGTACTCTTGCAAGGTAAACATGTCCTAGTTTCCCTGGCTGAAAAAAAAAAGGAAACACACTTGCCCTGACTTACCTCTCCAAGGACCACACCATCCCTTTTACTGCTTTAATCTCTTAAATTCATGGAACATTGTTTTAAATGAAAGTCTGAAGCTCTTCTTTTATGCCCACCCAGTCCCTCTCCAATCTACCTTTTGTCCCTGGCACTCCACTCAAATGACCTCACCAGGTAACAGAGCTATTACTTCAATCTCACCATTCCGGTGCCCCCAGCACAATTGAATCTTTTCTTGAGTCTTGCTCTTTCATAGCTTCTTTGCTTTTGTTCTCCTCATGTTTTTCACTAATTACTCCACCAGTATGTCCTTATATTTTTAACATGGTTGTGCTTTAGCAAAATTTCAGTAAATATTTTAAATATATATACACTAAGTATATTTTAAATGTATCTCAAGTACAAAAATAGTAAAGAAAAAAAACTATATCCTATGTGTGGGGGAGAAGATTTACCTCATGAAGTAATGCCTTTTTAAAGTACCTTTTTAATTCCTAAACTGAGTTAAAATTTAGCATTTTTATCCTAGTATATTGGTAGTAAATAAATAAAAGCTTACAGATTGACTATTAAATTTTTTCCTACTTTAAAGGAATTTTTTGGTGTCAGATTCTCATATCAACTTTTTGAATAGTAAAATATTCCAGCAAATGTATTCTCTCGTTTGATTCTCTATTTTTGACATCTGCAATCTTATTTTTTCTAAAACAAAATCAATCCAATTCCTTCTCCTCAGGGGCCTGGAGACTGAATGAAATGTATTTCCATGTCTCCAAAGGTTAAAGACTTTTTCTAGTTCTAGTAAGACTTGTGATTCTGAGAAAAAAGTGTGTAGGGTATAGATTTTAAGGCTGAGAAAACAGCCAAAAGATAAATTCTTTTTTCTTCAATGTTTCTCATGGATGATTCCTATTTAATGAAAGACAGTATACTAATCAGTTCACCTATTTTAATCCTTATATAACAGATGAAAACCAGAGGAGTTTGTAAGGGTACAACATTAAGACACGGTCTGCTTCAACTTGGCAAGTAGCTAGCATTCAGATATAATGATGGTGATCACAGTATCAGAATAGAACTGATCACGTGTTTTAATTTTTCTGCTGATACGTGTGAAGGAACAAAACCAATCAACCAGTCAAACACACAAGCAAAATACAAGATTGTTACTCTATTGTTCAGGAGAGCACTTAAACGCATGGTCCAAGTCATGCAGCTGAGAAGTCATGAACTAAAATAACTGGACAAATCTGTTTCCAAAAAGATTTCTCATCCCACTTCGACATACTTACTTTTCAGAGCAGTACATAGTTTATATATAGTAGTTAAGCAATTTACCTTCTTGCTACAGGAAAGTAAACTTTTCTATTTACAGTGCTGGTAATGTCTGGCAAAACTAGCATTTTATTATTAACTGATTAAATTGCTAACTGATTAAAAAGCACTTCCATAAATATTGAAGGCATATATTTTTATTTTCTGTTTCAAAAACTTTTGACAGTGACATTTAACTGTTTTTTTTCTTTTTAAAAAAGTATAGACTGCTTTTTTTTCCCCACTTAAATGATTGGAGTTTATTAAATTGGGACAAAAGAGCTACATATATAATGATATTAAACTATAGGGAGATATTTTTCTTCCATTGTTCGTAACACATGAAATTGAGCTGAGCAGCTCAGAAACAGTACTGATTTTTTGAATTGTATTTATTTATCATTTTAATGTCCTGGTTAATTACTTAAGAGAAAGAAGAGGAAGTGGAAGGGGAAAGAGGGAGAGAATTTAATTGAACGTTGTGCATGGAATGAAAGCAAAAGACGTTTTCTCACGCAAACCAGT
>JAOXNG010000001.1:127426333-127438968 GCA_028566535.1 Scolopax minor | reverse complement strand
CATAAACAATGAGTCATCTATATAGGTCTTCTGTCAAGAAAATTGGTTGAATAAATAGAAACCAATATTATTATAAGATTTATGTGTGTGTGTGAATTGTGTATTTATAATCTGGAAGAAATTGTTGCAGATTTATATTTCTAGGAACTGTAACATTTAACTTCCAAGGAAAATGGAGTTACTAGTTCTTTATGTGTGTTTTACTATGTGCACTACCCTTATACTCCTTATGTCTATTTATTACATTTTATTTGGATTGAATAATAATAATAATATTAGTACTTCCAACTGCAAAACAGAAAAGAACAAACTAGGCACTTCATATCACAGTTTTAATATATTATACTCCAAAGTTACAGGCAGCAAGACTTATGTGATCTATACTCTTTTATAAGAAAAAAAAACACCCTGAATATTTTAGTTATTTATGCATAGTAGTGTCATGCGACCTTTTTTACTTCACTTCAATGTTCTGACTGAGCACCCTCGTTCTGGAAGAAGAAATTGGTTATGAAAATAGCTGACTGTACTTTTTTGCCCCAGCCAAAGTGGAATCACTGCAGGGTATCAGCTAATTGTAGCTGATACTGATAGCTGATTGTAGCTACTATATAGCTACAATATAGCTGATTGTAGCTGTAGACTATTTTAAGCTTAATGTGCCAAGAGAACATGCATGGCAAGGCTTCCTAAGATATGGGGGCATGCTTTCAAGGCTTTCAGTATTTTGGCTTGAGTGTCATAGCTTCTTAGGCTGGGAGGAGGATCTTTCCAGCTCATACCATGGAGTTTGGAAGCCCACTAAGGCTGCATTTCAGGGTCTGTTGAAATAAGGTGTCAAATATTAACATTCTAGAGGCTGGGCTGAACACATGGCTCCATTGCAGAGATCCTAAAATCCTGTACTCCTAACTCACTGAGGCCTCTCTAGCTCCCAGACTCTCAGTTTAATGAAATCTGTATCCTATTGATCTAAGTTGTATAGTTTCATAGCATAATGAAAATGACTATAGTCAATAACATGTTTTATTCTTGTATCAGTTACCCTAAATTGTTGACCTGTGACTCTAAATTATGTTATATTGACCTGTGAGCAATTGAAATGTTTCACAGTCCAATAAAAATAACTGATTTCAGTTCAACATTTTCTTCGGTCTTTGACATGACTTGGGATGCAGATAATGATGACTCATTTCACTAAATGTTTGGATGTTCATTTGCTTCTGTTCAACTGAACTGGACATTTATATGATTTTATTCAGCCTAAGTATCCTTTTGCTTAGTACAAGAATATTGCAAGTTTGGATCTCTTTTGGCAATGGATTAAAAAAAGGAACATCAAACTACTCTTTCCAATTATAAGGGTGTATGAACATCATTAGAGGACCACACGGCTTAACTGGCAGCAAGGGTGCGCCTTGGGAAGGATGGAGCATCATGGGAATATGCTCTAGGCCTTTGATCATATGCTTGACGAGAAGAGACCATTCCAGAAAAGTTAGTGATATTTTTAGGAGACGATGAGCATTTCAGGGTTTTTATACATAGATTTGTAAATAAATAATTGGTTTCAGCAATTGATCTAAGAAATGTAAAACTTCCTTTTCTTAACCTGTGAATGAAAAATTAGTCTTTATATATTCTGTCTTCATTTAGTCTCATGTTTATCTGATTGGTGTGTAAAGGCAGAATTTTGAATTACAAAAAAAAAATCCACATATTTTTTTCAAAATGGTTGCAATTTTTTCTGTCCCAATTGGCAAGTCTTCAGATTCTCCAGATTTACAGTTTATGGAACTTATTTATTCTTGAAGTAGATGATGTTTACTCAGGTACTGTGGCTTTGAGCAATTGCTCTGATAATTAAGTGGCACATTCAAAGAGGCATATATAGCCAAGAGTTGTTTAATATAATGCTGTAAATTGTAATTGGTTAGACTAATTCCCCTTTCAATAAATGCAAACCAAGACTAAATAAAATAACGTAGTGAGGACATTTCATTTTACAGTAGTAGTAAAGCAGCAATAAATATGAGTTGTTACCTTAATTTGTTTGCATCTACCTTAGTGTTTTAGTCCAAGTTAGGAGGGATCTTTTTAAGTGAATGTCATTATTTTCCTTAATCACTTTACTTTGATTTGTATCTTCGGACATCCTTGGAATGGATAGTCAGGCTTCTTTTTGCATAAAACTAAACCAAAACCTCAGTCACAATTATGTGTTCAGCCTGAGGAGCTAGACCAATCTAAATTGAAACCTGCAAAAAAGCATATATCATACGTCAGGTGTGCAACACAAAGTGCTTTATTGTACATATCAATTTCTATTGGACATGTGCATGCATACTAAATTATATGTTTGTTTGTTGTAGCCTTAAGAAAGCAGGGGGTTGTGATTTCAAGAGTGTTTGGCCTACATTTTATTTTAGCTTTTCTTTAATGAATGAAATTAGTAGTTTGCTAAAAGCTGTAAGTTTCAGTTCTTGCCCGCACAAACACTAAAGAAGTAAATGCAATTATTTCATTAGGTAGATAGTATTAAGGAAAGTCTCTGATGTATTACTGGCAGTCTACAAGGTCTTTGGAACTTATGAATTCTTAAATTAGTTTTAGTTATTAGACAAGGTGACAAAACAAACATTCCATAATATATGTATAGTCTTAGGAGAGCAGATTTCACATGAAAACTTAGATTGGAAATACTGAAGTAACTGTTTCATCAGATCACTTTTTGGGGTATGCCTGAACATAAAAGTATCATATAGATTTTTGTATTTGTGTAGTCACGTCTTCTTTTATATACATGTATAAACCTTATATGTAAAAAATCGTATTTAGAGTTTAGAGTCATACCTTCCATTTTAGAGTATTGTAGACAGTAAATCCCTCCTTCCTATTTTTTTACGGTTATCGTCTTCTTGTAAACATGTGTATGTCTGATTGCACAAGCTTATTGGGTGCCCAGAAACATTAATGAGATTGTCGTGGTTTAACCTGGCAGGCAGCTAAGCACTGTTGTTTGCTCACTCCCCCACAGTGGGACAGAGGAGAGAATACCAAAAATGGTAAAAATTGTGGGTTTATGTAAAGACATGTAAAGGTTAATAGGACATAAAAGGAAATTATTATTATTATTATTATCATTATCATTATTATTATTATTTTATTATTATTATGATGGTAAAAGAATATACAAAACAAGTGATGAATAATGCAATTGCTCACCAATCACTGACAGATGCCCAGCCAATCCCTGAGCAGCAGCTGCCACCTCCCGGCCTTCTCCCTATGATTTTATTTTTCAGCACGATGTCGCAAGGTATATCCCTGTAGCCAGCTGGGGTCAGCTGTCCTGGCAATGTCCTCTTCCAGTTTCTTGTGCAGCCCCAGCCTACTTGCTGGCAGGGTTTGTGAGAAGCAGAAAAGGCCTTGACTCTGTGAAAGTACTGCTCAGCCATAGCTAAATCATCAACTTTATCAATTATTTTCATCCTAAATCCAAAACACGCTATACCAGCTACTTGGAAGAAAAATAACTCTATCCCAACTGAAACCAGGACAGGGACGTAAGATGCACAGAAATTTACAGAGTCTATCTGGCATCATCATGATTGTTTTAGCAGGTTTCAGTGTGTCATATGTTTACAACGCCCAAATCTTTCTAAGGGAATGATGAGTCTGATGTCACTTGAGTCTTTCTGTAGGCAATGGAAAAATAGAATCACTTCCATGATGGAAGTGATGGAAAGGGATGATTCAATTTATCTTCTTAATTCAGACACCTAGTTTAGAGTGATAATAAGCTATCTTTAGTACCAGTCCCCACCTCCAATGCTACAAACATGAAACATTCACCTAACAGCTGGAAGAAAGAGGATTAAGCTTACAGAAGCTGCATAGAGAGATAGGAGCAGCTAGAGAGCTGATAAAGGAGATATTTTCATTATCAATTCCACTTACTGTTGTTGTTCTCAGATAATTGTCACTTTAAATTTTTAAACAATTGTGTTGATGAGAAAATAGGGATGCATATCAACGTAAATTCTTGCCACTAACATTTTTCACTCTGAACAGACAATGGTTTCAGAGTGAAACACAAATGGTTTTCACTCTGAAGAGACAAGGGCATGTAAAAGCAGCAGCTGATTTTTCTATGCAAAATACAGGTCCCAGTGTATCTAATGGCAGCAAATTGAAAAAAAAAAAAAAAAAAAAAAAAAAAAAAGAGAGAGAAAATATATGACTATGAGGAGAATCAATAGTCCAGGATTCTATGATCTGACAAAACTTTGAATACAGTGTAACTGAAAATATTTCTGTGAAGTGGTAAGCATTTCAGAAAGCATCTTAACTCTGTGAATGGCAATAGACAAATATTTTAAAATAAGAGTTTCATAGCTGAAAATACAATGTAGGATTAGATTTGCATCCTACTATTCACTGAAATACCAGGTAGAGTATCAACGGCCTAACCATATGGCAGTTTCCAGTGATTTGATTTAAGCCATTCTAAACTGTATCAGCAAGAGTACTGTATTACAGTAAAAGTTGACCTGAATGAACACGCAGCACTTGAAAAGCCACAAGGGTCTTCATAGTTAGCACTGTATCAGCATCAGCGTTTTCCTCCCTTCGGTGCTGCAGCTCCTCCCCAAGGATTTTTACAGTTAAATGAAAACCTCTGGATACAACACTGCTCCAAAGTACAAACTCAAGAAACAGTTTTTATCCTGACCATTCTCCTTTCCCCTAACAATAGACAATACTGCTCTTATCACCTGTTTGTATTCAATTCCAGTTCAGTGTTAGTTAAAGGAAGCAAACAATTGCTTTGTGACCATGTATACTCAAATGGCTTCAAATACTCAGCCTAGGCATTTCTTCTTTTCTCATGAAACCTCAACCAAAGGTTTCCTTGCAGAATGGCAGATCTGGAGGCTGTCACATACCCTTCCGCAGTGCCTTTTTTTTAATTCAGGCTTCTGCTGTTGACCACTGTACGAAGGAAACTGGGCTTGACAAGCTTTTGATCTGAGTCAATACAGTCATTTCCATGCTCTTCTCTACCTTCAGAAAACATGTCAATTACAGTATGAAGAGATCTTTTGTGAGCATCATTCATGAGACAATAAAGAATCTAGAGATACACAATAAAACTCTGCAGAAAAAAAAAAATTAATTTCTCCCTGTTTTCTCCTTCTACATGAATCTTGCCTATTCAGAATGCAAAATACTTAACAATTCTGGATCTCAACAATGCTTGCAGCACACTAGCTGTTAGTGGCAATATTGTAAATTGTATTTCTACCATAGATTAATATTTAAAACATCTAAAATGGTATGGAGCTACCTGCTCTGTGTTTCAAGGGCCCATTTGACTAAAAAGAGCAAAAAGTTAAATGTCTATAAACTGGATTATATTGTTAATTGTAAATTTAATCCAAAAATATTTTAGCATTCTGAAATGATACTCATTACTTAGATGAAACTAAATCTAGGATGTATTAACTAATTAAGAGAGTCACTGTAAATCTTCACATATTTTTGCTGCAGAGAGATTAAAAGATGTAAAATCAATTTGCCCAACACAAAGATATATTTTTAAGTATGGATTTTAATCACTGTAAGTCCAAAGATTGTGGCCCATCTAAATGCTAGAAAATTTTGATTGTTAAAGCAACATACATTTCGCAATACTTATCTTCTAAGAGAAAATCCTGTAGTTGCTGTGAGGCAAGTATTTTTCTCAATTTGTTGGGCTTTAGAAATCCTACACAGTGTCCAATAGAAGCCTAGCAATGCCAAGTTGGCAGTGCCTGCAGTATTAGCTACAAGAAGGCTTAAGAAAGAGACTGTCAACATTTCCTCCTACGGACCCTAAATAGCTATGGGACATGAACAGAGCTTTGTATAAAAATGTGCTCTTGTCCAGCAAGTAAAGAAAATAAATTCTGAATTCCTGCTATGGTGTATCATCACAGTGCCTCAACTCCTCTTCATTAGGTTTTTCTTCTGTTGAGTTGCAGCAGAATATATTCTCAGTCTGCCTTTGTTTAATGTCCATAATTTCAGTCAACTAAAGTGGTTTCAAGTAGAAAGACAAAGATTAGCTTTTTAAAGAATATATTCTCTCCTCATCTCTCTTCTCTACTATCTCAAAAATAAAGAGACACATATACTAGAGCAATTCCTGAGAAAATGCAGACATTTTGGGATAGTGAGGTACTTCAGGCTTAGAGAGCACTGGATACTGATTCCACTTCATCATTTCATTTTAGGAATAACTCAAATTCGAAGTCTGCGACTTGAGCTAAAAAAATGCTACTTCTGGACCAGTGCACATAAATCCATGTATCAGCACTGCTTTTCCTTTTTCTCTTTAAGTAATCAGATCTCTTAGTGATAAATGCCTTTGTTTTCTTCCACCTGTCCAGTAGACTGGCTGTTATATATTGCCATGGAACATCATCTCATTTTAAATGGAATTCAAGATATTCATCTTTGAAAATAAGCCAGTATAATGTCACTGTGCAATATCACACATTCAATCTTTTTCTATGACAACTCCCAGTCAAATATTAAAAATTATACACAGTGACAAAATTTACACAGAAAGTGGGGTACTCCACAGCCCACAGGCAATACTTGTCATAACAAGTGTGTTTTCACTTCTTATACACTAGTTGACAACAGGTCATCAGAAAATAAGAGATTATACACAAAGTGGTAAAATAGAGATTCATAAGGCTTTATTTAGTTAATTTTTTATGTTCTGTAAAATAGAATATTTATCTGAGAGAAAACAGAGAATTTATGAGATGAAACCTCAAATGTTAGCATGGTAGTTACTGAAATATTATACAAATCATAGAGGACAAGAAAATTGGGGCAGTTTTTTTTTTCTACCTGTGTTTAAGTATACATTTTTGATAAATATTAGGCTCTTTCTGCTGAGGTATTTCAACTGTTGGGTAAGTACAAATATCTAATTTCTAGTAGAAAACATTTAATAACATTTTTTTTCCTTAGAACTACAGAAGGACAGCTCTTATAAATTCTTTCTCAGTATGGAGATCCTTGTTTTAGGTGCTAGTTTGTTCTCGCCAAATGATTTTATAAGTTTTGTGTCAAAAAACCTGAAGAAGTTTACCTAGGAATTCACTATTTGGATTTGTATCAAATTAACTTTAGGAATAGCTTATGTGCTTCTATTCCTTAGAAGAAAGAGTTTTTCCTTCTTTTGAAGACAGTAATTTTGAGAAATGTTAGTGATATATTGCAGCAAGAAGACTTTTCTGAAATCAAGCTTCTTTAATGAACTGATGTGATATTTCAAAATTAAGTTGGTTTTTAGACTTAAAATGGTAAGTAAAATGTCTGTCTTCTTCATGAGGAACAAAAAGGCACTAGGGAGTCTACTTTTGACCTTTCAAGCTCTAAATGCTTAGATCTTATACGACTTTTGAAGATAGAGGAAAATATAACTTGTTTTTCTGCTTCTCAAAATAGTAATTTTTCACAGCTCCTTCACAATTACATTGATAATTTTCAGCAGATTTTTCTTCCATAGCCTGGAAATCATTCTTGGAGTTTTTTATTTTCTGTTCATTTCACTTAGGCTTTCATACCCATACTCAGTATCAATACAGATTCCAATTCTTATAATTCCACTTGCCTTTTTGACACGTGTTTGTAAATATTTCATTAATCTTCACCGTATTTAAGATTCAATGTCTGGTACTGGTATTTATTTTGGGGGCTCTAGGTAGGCTACTAAGACACTCAATGTCTGAGGCATGGATACTATTCAAGAATAAGATACCTGCCGTCAGATGTCTACATGAGTAGCTACAGCTCTGCCATTTGTTCAAAATGTCATTATCATAAATGGAGGCCTGCGACGTAAAATTGGCATCTTTTAAGAGCAATTCCTCTCCTTCTGAAGCGGTCACATTGAGTAGTAAAGTGAACCTCTGCTTCAGTTTGCTTCCTGTATTGACTAGGGGTAGGATTTTCATGTAGCCATCCAGTGCCATTTAAGGTGTGCTGGGGTGTCCAAGACATCCTGATGCTGATGTGTGACACAGCCTGCAGAGACTTGTACCTCTCTGGGAGGAATAGGTGATGTCCAAGGAGGGATACTTCTCATCTTGCAGTAGATACATATGCTTAGACAGTCAAATCAGACTACTATTTCAGGTTTCCTGACTACAAATGCAATGCTTGATCCAATGGTTAATATTTCTACCTAATGCTGTTTAAAGGTATATGAATGTTTTGTGTTTGAAGATTCTGTCCTTCTCGTTAAAAAAGATTATTCCCCTCCAAGTGAAAGAGGGTTGTAACTTACAAGAAGCACATACTGCAGCATCTGTAAATGTTGGTTTCTTATGTTTGCATGGTTTTATATTCCCAACTTCATGTTAAAACTAAGGGACTGACTTTATAACCTGTCTGTATTTTCTTTCAGTACAATTTATGAGTTAATTAACTAGACTCAGAATATTTTGTACTTTGATTTTCCTTTCTGTTTCAAAAGGTAAGATGAGAATTACTGATGAAGCCAAGGAAATAAAACAGGGGGAAACTTTTCTAATGGATACAGTCAGCATTCAGTTAGCCTATTATCACTGGGGTTTATGTACCGATAATAAGAACTATAAATGTTACTTCAAAAGAAATTTAGGATTTACAATGTTATCAGCTAAAGTCACTTGTTTCTAACGTGCATAATCTTGAATTGCTGGATTCACAATTTATCTATTGTATTGTCAGAAACTGCTAAAATATTATCTTATGAGCAGAGATTGTTTGTTTCAGATGCATTCACTTTCAATTAGTGAGGCCATATTATGTGTGGGTTTGTGCTTGTGTGGGTTTGTCCCTTCATCAGATTGTAAATGAAGAATGACAGAGGAAAAAAGCCCTTTAGTTATATCATATTAAACCAAAATAAAGCTGTTTGATGAATAACAATAAGATATCACACAACTGCCAGTGTTACTAATTAACAGGCTTTGCAGGTTTTGATATATTCAGCAGTATGACTTGTGTTTGTGGCTAAGAATGAATGCTAATGATCTGTGTAGTGTTACAATACAGATAGCACATTGTCAAAAACTGTTATATATGGAAGGTCTCATTTGTGCAAAATCTGCAAGGACAAATAAATACAGTTGTAAGTCTCAAATTAGTGATTACCCTCTCACTTATGTGTGCAGAAACCTAGTTCCAAATCAAGTCTAGCTTTTTTCATGTTACTTTTCATATCAGTTTCTTGATTAGGTTTAGAAGATTTTGTAAGTTGATTTTGCTTTCTGTTTCAAGAGGATAAATTACTCATGAAGCCAAGTAAATAAAACAGATGGAAACAGTTGGGCATTCAGCTTCAATGTTCTTTGAGAACCCTCTATACAATGTTTTATTTAATAGTTTATTAAACTTAGATCCAGCTCTAGTCCTACTGAAATGAATATCAATTTTCTTTTATTTTGCTGTTTATGAGTTTCACATTCCTTTCTTCTATTAGTGATAACTCCCTTGAAATCCCTTTCTACAGGAGTATAAGCAAGATATAATTACAATATCACAACAAGATCACTACAAGATCACAACAGTGATCTCAAACATCTTTTTAACTGCATATAGTAACAATACATAAAGTGTATACATAAAGCTCTCTGTGATAATAAAATACATTCTTTCCTTAGAGATAATGCAGTTTAGTTCTCAGTAAAATTTGTCAGCTTTCTAATTTTCTGAAACCAGAGTGATTCATGGGATACAAGCATATGTTAACTCAAAGATCCAGTCACATATCTGACATTTTACCATTCACAAATAAAAACTCTATTTAACAGGAAAATAAAAGGATTAGGAGAAAGAGACTGATTAGGAAGCTTTGAAATAGAAATAGAAAGGAAAAGGAGACTCGAATTCAAGTTTAGAAGTTCCTGGGAATTTACATTTCTCATAGGCAAAGAATAAAGGAGAATCAGTGATTCAGAAATGTTAGCCATATTCAACTGTCCTTCACACAGTCAATATCCTAGCACATTTTAAATATATCCACTGGGTTTTTTAGAAAGCAGTATTCTAAACTTCTTTAAGTCCAGGTTTGCCTATCTTTAAACTTTATAAAACCTTGGAGGAAAATGAGCCAAAGATTAGTCATGATGGAAAGAGGAAGAGTTGGCAAGATCTTACATTTTGGGTGTGTTGATTTTGGAGACTAAATGATATTTGAGAGACAGGGAGTGGATAAAGTCTGAAGGAACTGAAAGTCTGACTGAAGACAGGAACCCTGCTAAGGAACTTAATAGCATTTAGAGAGAAATGAGGCCAGGTCAAGCTAGAAAGCCTACAGCTTTCAACCACAAGGTTCCCTTTGTTGCCCTGGTCATCTAATTCTTACCCATAGGCTTTCAACCTGCTTGTGGCTATTTCTCAGAGACAGGTCTTCGCACTCTATTCATTTCTTGATGTAGAGTGCCCCTTCATTACTTCAGGAGCCTCTAGTAAATCTTAAGTCTAAAGTATATCTGGAATAAGTGTATGGAAGACAAGCTTTTAACACAACATTCTTCAGTAAGATTCTCTTCACAGTTTTTGAAAGTGAGAAACTACATGTGTGAGAGAAGAAATCTTCGGAGAACTGTCCTTGAATGCAGTGCAGTTTCTTTCAAATGCAGTGTTCTTTTAAATATTACTTCAAAAAATTACCTACCTTTTATTAGTTGACGTTTACATTCCTGTTAGTGCAAGGACACCACAAAGGTCCCATGGTCATGAGACAGTTCAGGTACTTATGAAATTGAGCTCCCTTTGCTGTTAGGATGTGAAGTTATTCTCTTTGCTCTCTGCTCATGTGAAGATAGAGTGCGAGCTTGTGTGCAGTGAAGGCAAAACTAGCAGTTGCATATCTCTAAATAAATTATTCTCTTAGAGGAATGGTGTGGAGAAAAATTATAATATAAGCCTTTTTGTAGTCTCATCCTAAATATATGGTTGGCCAAATACAGGATTATTGCCACTGTCATGGATATTTTTAATCAGATTTTAAAGGTTCAAAAGGTAGGCAAGCTATTGACTTTCCTTTCAGAAGGTAATTTGTGTTAAATAATATATAATTGCTTGAAGCATACAGTAGAAATATTGCAAGGAAAAAATGAAGCCTTTACTGGTTGCCCAAAAAGCGTTTGCCACTTTTGATTGCAAAGATGTCTTGATGTCAGTCAGATTGCTATGTAATTAAAATATTTATAAAAGAAAATTCATTTTGGATATGATAAAGCCTGCTTATACAAGACAGGATTAACTGAAATAACTTCTATGGAGTCGTATAGTTACTGATCCTGACGGTACTGATCCTGAGAATTGTTGGCTTTCAGTTATTTCAGTGGGAGGTAGATGCACTCAGGATTTTAAGAGCAATATGTTTGCCAAATATAAATATATGAAAGAGATCTACTGTACCTGGAAGCACTAGTTTTTATTGCCAATCATTTTATCAGCTGGACTATTTCAACAGAAAACATGTTCATCCATATAGAAAACTACCTGAATTGAGCTATTTAGAAGTTAGTTGTCTATTCTAAGTTAGCTGTGCAGATATCTTTTAAATAAGGAGAGAGACTTCCAAAAGGAAAATTTATTTCACTCATTTTAGATAGCTCAACTCTGTTTTCCTTGCCTTCTTGGTCCTAATTAAACAGCTGGAATACTTAGAACATCAATTTAGATTAAATGCTTAACAAAATTGGTAAAGTTAGGTGAAGTGAACTAAGCTAAGTGAGCGGCCAGCATGTTGGTTAATTCTGCGTCTGTCCAACTGTATCTTCCCAAGCTATTCATACTTACATGCATAATTACTTTTTCATTAGCTTCTACCAGAGTGATGCAGGCCAACATCAGATTTATAAAAAGAGTATTTTTCTTAATCCAAATAGAATTGTAATTTAGGAAAAATCAATCCAGCTGGAAAAAAAAATAGCAGCATTACGGTTAGTGTTTACTGTAAGTATATTTTTATCTATGATAACTGAAGTAATTGACTATTTTAATTTGAAACTTGATATACAGTATACTAGAGTGATTCAATAGGAGGTGAGACATTTGACTGGCAGATTTCTTATGAATATTTTGAAATTTGCACACGTGCTTTTCTCACTATTATAGATTGTGCTTACTGTTGGGAATTCACTGTAATTATTTACACTGAAACATCCATTACTCTGCCTTTTTATTTAGAAGACATGTCTGAAAATTCCATAATTACTAGTATGTATTTGTAGTTATGTGCTTGTCGTATTTTATGGCTCACTGCATATGCATGATCTAATGCATATGAATAAAGTTTGAGGGTTATTATTATTTATTTTTTGAGAAGCTTGTTTCCATATCATATTGCAAAAACAAGGATCAGAAGTTAGATAAAGGCAACAGAGAAACAGAAGACTTTTGGTGTTTCACAGTAGGGAGTCTTGTATTAAGTTTCAATAATGCTTGATAAACTTTTACCAGTAACCATGTTTTCTTGTTCTTGCTTGTAACAGGGAGGATAGAAAAGCATAGGCGAACATTCTGAAAGCTTTGCAGAGAGGGAGATTTGCATCCAGAGAAGTACACTCAAGTCC
>JAOXNG010000001.1:127399551-127416011 GCA_028566535.1 Scolopax minor | reverse complement strand
GACCTGCACACAGTACTCCAGATGAGGTCTCACCAGAGCAGAGTAAAGTGGGAGAATCACTTCTCTGGACCTGCTGGTAATACTTTTGATGCAGCCCAGGATGCAATTGGCCTTCTGGGCTGCAAGTGCTCATGTCCAGGTTCTCGTCCATCAGCACCCATCATCAGAAAATGATAAATAAGTGGTAGAGTGACAAGAGTAGGTGCAAGGTCCCTGTGTTATTTTTAAAAATAGAAGACCAATGTCATCCATCTGGAGAATTTAGATTAAAAATATCATGTATTCAACATTGTTATGTCTCATTGACTTCTTCAGTGAGACCTGCACATAGATCCTATATCTGAATCAATATTGTAGGTTCATGATACTTCACAGTGGTCCAGTTACAAATCCTCAGTTATCTCTGTGTTCATGGACCCTTCCTGATATCCCACATGGGACCTATTCAGTTGTTCTGCACAGGATTTGCCATGTTCCAGGCAGAGATGACCTGCTCAAGTGCTCCTAATAATAACCTTCCTTAGTTTTTGCTGTCAGAGAAGTTTCCACACTACAAGTTTTTAACTCAAAGTTTCTTGCAACCTAAACTTTTACAACTGGAATTGTTTTCCCAGTAGCATCACTATCTGATAGATGATAACAATTTATGTGGGAAAATTAACATTCTTGGTGTATGGAATATTGTGTCTTGTCCTCTAACCTCCACTGAGGCATTCTGCGCTGGAAAATAAGCCATTTAGGGTGACTGTGGTTGAAATGTTTAATCTCTCCATGCAGCAGTTACTTTGTATTTAAAAAGAGAATACAGTTCACTTACCCCTTGCTGCATATTATATTTATATCTCTGAACTAAAAAAGTAGAAATATTACATTCACCATCCCTGCATATATAATGAAAATACATTTATAGTACCAATATCAAAGGTAGGTAGTGCCTTTATTAGGCTTTTAAGAGATCAAGGTTTCCATTTGCCTGCTACCTAACCAATTTTCTAAATGTTAGCATACTGTGATGTCCATGTCATCACATAATAGTTTAAAAATGAAAAATAAAAAATGCTATACTACACACTATTAATAATGTCAGCTGCAATTCAAAAAATACCTGTCTGTTTCTTGGATGAAAATCAGAAAAGCTACTCAAGTGGCAGCAAGTCAAATACTTAGGAGGAGACAGAAGAGAAAAATTACCAAACAGGTGATTTTTATTTTTTTTCCCAGGACTTAGACTTTATCATCATTGCTGCTTTTAAATATTTACATGTGAAGAAAATAGTAACCTATTTTCATAGGCAATATGGAAGATTTTATGAAAGCTTAAATTCCAACATGCCTTTGTTTTCAAATATATAAAAAACCAAAACATTTTTGCTTGATTTTTGATTAAAACAAAACTATCTGAAATCTCTTGAATAATGTTTTCTTTCTACTTAAAGAGTGTTACAGACTTCATAAATTTTACAACATGCTATGGTACTGTATATTGTAAAAGTTACACTTCATTTTAAAGAAGAAAGCAGGTATCCTATTGATTTGTTTGGGTTTTTTAGAAAATAGTACCACTTGTGTGTGTAGGGGGTTGTCATCCTGGGGCTCTCAGGATTTAAATAGCATTTAACTTTTTAAATCACTTTATCTCTCTATACAGTTCATTTTTTAGCATTTTTAGTATTAGTAGTCCTGTCATTTAGCCATTAGGTGTAGCCATATAACATTATATTCCTTTTATCAATTGAAGTGATTAAATGCAAGAACAAAAATAACTTATGACTTTGCAAGAATTACTTAGATGCTGTTTACATGTTAGAGGTATAGTGTTTGCTAAGGCTTTGGCCTAAGAAAACCTCAAAATCTGATATTAAAGTGACATACAGAAAGCAAAATACAGACACAAAAAAACCTGTTTATTTTTAGTAATTGGAGAAGAATTCAGTTATTTTTAAGCTGGTGGAATTTAAAAAATACTGTTTAAACCTTTGAAGTTTCCCAAGTTTGTATTTAACACAAATACAAGCATTGATACTTATGTAATTATAATGTAAAGTAAAATATTAATTAAATATCCAGTTAATTAACCAAAATTCAATAGTGACTTACTTAATACCTATATAGGCTTCATTTCATATCTAGGTGATATACTGTACAGCAGAGAATCCCTGTCAAATCTCCTGAAATACCAATATGTAGTTCTCTTCTATGCAAAGATCTCCCCTATGCAAAAGGGGAAAAAAAAGTGTATAAAGAAATATATATTTTTCTGTTCCGAAGACTCTGAGGTTGCTAGCCATATTTCAGCTGGTTATATGGGTCCATCTCCCCAACACTGAAATTCAAAATGGCAGCTGCTCAGGAGCACGTACCAGCATTTCTTACACTTTTTCTTAACATTTTTTACACTGCTGAGCAGAGAATACTGCATTCAATTGAGATGTTGCAAGGCGATTTAGGAAGACAGAAGGTAATCACTCAGAGTATCTTGGGAATAACATCTTTAATCCTGTGAAAAGTGTTATGGGACACTTAGTGACCCACATGGTTAAAGTGTCCATCACACCTATCTTGCAGATAGAAACATTTACCTCAATACAGTTTGTTTGAACAGGTTTTTTGGTGGACTCAAGAGAAACAGTGTGGCTTCTGTGAATTTAGATTGCATCTTGGCCTTTCTAGCCAAAAATCCATCCAGAAACCCATGAAATTTATTTTGACTTTGGATGTACAGTGAGAATAAGTTAAATAGGTTATAAAATAATCCTGCTATCGATTTGAAATTGCATTAGGACTTGTCTACATATGGGCAATCGGGAAAGTTAACTGAAATTGACTAAAGTTGTTAATTCAGAGCACCATAATTAAAGTACATTAGTGGATTCACATCCTGAATAAATTAAATTAAACCAAATGCAAGCCTTTTTAATTCTAAATGAGAGTGTCCAGGGTGGAGTTTAATATTTTAACTAATCCATTTAGAAACTTAATTCTGATTGATCTTGATGGGTGTCCATGAAAATAAGATACGCAAAGGTGTCTTATTTGTATATGTCTGTATGTGTGGGTGAATGCATACAAACCTCCAAGAAATATACTAAAATTAATGAAATATAGCCTTGTTCTTTTACATTTTCCATTTCACAGAGTATACTGATTAAATGCTCAAAATCATAGAAGTGGTCAAGATAAAAGAGTTCCATGTTTTCTAATTAAGCTTCCTGCTCCCTTTAATAGATATGTTAGTCTACAGAGGCAACATGAGTAATGGTCTATGGCCATGCAGAAAACCTTAAACATGGTAGCACTGTACACAATAAATAAAACTTGAACAGTAAGTTATTCACATACTATTCCTGACATAAGGCATAATCTGTCCTCTGTACTGGGGCTATGTCTTCAAATGGATTAAATGAATTTGTGAAAATCACTGGGACGGAGGAGTTGAGTTATAAGGAAAAAATAGATTGCAAGAATGTTTATAGCCTCCTATTTATTTTTAATTTCCTGTTTCATTTGCAATATATATTACCTTTCCAGTTTTTATTGCTGAAAACTTTCCTTCATTGTGCAAATTGAAAGTCATATTTTCAGCATAGTTGGAAGTATACTACACTTGTATTTTCAAATTTCCTATTTGGTCCTTTGTACTTATGTAGTGACTTACACAAAATTTATTTCAGTTTCTACTTTCTGAATAATTTTAATTATTATTCATAATAATAAGTTCCTGTTTGCACTGAATTTTTTTTCAGCTGAAAAACAATTATCTAAGGAAGCACACTTTGTATGCTGCATGGCTAAATTAGTCATAACATAAGGAGTTTAGAGGGAAATGAATGATGTAATATTTTATGATGTATATTTATAATATTTTCTACTAATCTCAAATTCATTATTCTTCTCTGAGGCAACAACTTGCAGCAATGAAATAATGCAAACAAGATATTTATTCTGAATGATTGCAAATTTGAGCCAAAAATTGGGGACATTTAATGTAAAATAGGAATATTGTCATTATGCAAATTGATAAAATTAATATGCTGTACATCTGGATGACCTAATCATTAAAAATAACAGTAATGTGTAATGTGGGAAGTTTAACACTCCATAGTGTGAACAATGAGAAAGGTCAGATATCTAATTTCTGTGCTTGTCATTGCCTGAAAGGATTTGTAGGAACAGTATTGGTAAAGTCCATTTTCATATTGATTTTATGACTGGTCACAAATTTTCTTTCTGTATTTGCTAAGTTCCTTATTGTGCATTGCAGCACACTCAGATTTCTCAAAAAAACTGTAATCTCAACATTTGAGGATAAAATGTCAGTTAGATAAAAGTGAGAAAGCTATTAATACTTTCCCTTCTTAGCAGAAGCCGATAGAATACAAATCAATTTCTAGCTTTTAGTCTGTGCAGTACATTTGCTTCAGGATTGTATTATATAAACTGGAGAAATGCTCAGCTAAACGGAAATTCTGAAGTTTTACCAGGTATTTCTTACTACTGAAATTTTAGACCTATTAAGCCTGTTACTAAAGCCATATTTCTCTTTTTTTTTTTTTTTTTAAGAAAATCGTACTTTCTAAGGTTGTTTCAACTGTGTGCATTAGAACAGTTTTTCCAACTTTTGTCTCTTAAAATGGTGTCTACCTTGCATCCTGTCCCCATGCAGGTGAGACTGGGTGGCATGGTTTCTGTGGAAAAGACAGACAGAGGTGTGGGCCCAAAGTAGTACACAGCTCATGGGAAAATCCAAAACTGTGGGACAACAGACCTGCGCTTGCTTCTGGGTGTGTTTGGTCTGACTGTTTCCAGAGCACAGAGACTGGGATACGCATCTGTGAATTGTTCTGGCTAATTAGGTCCTTTCTCTTACAAGGTCTGGACAGTGTGATTTCAGGAAGGGTGTTGTAACAGCTTGTACGCTAATTTTTCAGTCAATAGGAAATGTCAGATACAGAGGTGTGTCCTAATGCTTTATTGTCTTTGAGGGTCTTTGGCATAGAGCTTGTAAGTGTAGAAATACCCTGTGCTGTTTGGTAATTGTCTCTGTTTAGGCCCATAAATTACTTCTTTAAAAAACTAGAACAGAAATGAAATGTCACTTCTAAACTACAATGGGAATTTAGTACTGTTTTTCTTTAGTCCTCTGCTCCTCTGCTATTGTCTGAAAGCTTCATGGTGCTTTGCATTAACCCACACTGTGGGAGACCTGGACTCTGCCCTGTGCAGTACAAGAGCTTGAAGGCCATACTTGCCCCCTCTCTGCTCCGAGCTGGGAGTGCTCATTCACCCATGATGGAGGATTTTTTTTTAAAGGCAAAACTGTAAAACATCAAGTACTGAAGAGAAGTGGCACAAAGAAACATGTGTCATCTAGGCCAAGTTTTATAGTTATCACATGAGGAGTGAGTTTTGATCCCTGATCTTGAGACTGCAAATGGATCTTAGCTAACAGGTTTACTCCATGCAACCCAGGTTTAAAATAAACGCATAGACTCAATGCTTTTGCTAAGTCTGTGTTGAACTTTTTGACGAATGTTTCCTTTTGAGTAAAAATAAATAGGTTTAAAATATCTGCAATAGACTTCGGAACCATTTAATCTGCTGTTTACAAACAAACCAGGTTTTGCTCTCTAATTGAAGAACAGTTAAAACAAGGGCAGCAGCTATTTATTTTTGATGCTTCAAGTACATTAAGAAAGATTAAGCACTTAAAATTGTGTTGTTCAGTAAGACACAGAATAAATAGTTCTCTCCTTTGCCCTTTTGTCCATTTTGTCCATTTTTACAAGCAGAAAGGAAATGAAAGTTTAAAAAAGAGATTATTTTGAATAGGCCAAAATTATATAAAACTTTGATGGTATATGGAGACAGAAATTTTCCTAAATAGAAAAACTAAGAAATCCTTAGAGACTGAAATGAAGGCATTGCAGCAAATGTCCTATGTCTGTTGGTAGGTGAGGGCAATGTAACAGCCCCTGTGAGACAATTACTAGGCAAAATGATTTGTAGCAGTTCTATGGTTGCTCTGTCTTACAAAACAAATTAGACTACAGCTGCCCAAGGGATGTAGACAATACAAAGGTAGTCACATTTTTCCCTTCAGTTCTCACCGAAAGGTCTGCAGATGTACTCAGATATCTGTCCAGTAGTAATTAGATTAGCATGGTAATTTGACTGTAATTCCATGTATTCATGGAAATGAAGACTAATTCATTTTTTTAACCATTTTTTATTCTCTTAGCAAGTAGAACAGCTTATTCAGTATTATATTTAACTGACTTCTTTTTTCCAGATGTCAAACTTTTTGATAGGTGAAAAAAAGTTCTTTGAGGCTTAAAGTTTATCTCATTGTATATGAACATGGAAATTTTTTTTTTTTAAGTTTAAACATGCTATAAAACACTGTTTTCTAATCTTTGCTGAAAGTTATGAAGGTAGCAGTATATGCTTAAATGTATAAAAGTTATCATCTTGAGATACTGTATGAGGCAATACCCTTTTTTCCGTGGAATTTCCTAATTTCAGTTATTTTCTGCTCATCCTGCATCTGTATTTTACAGCCCACAGCCAACATTAGCCTTGTTCAATGTTTTTTTCAATGCTATTTTGGTTGTCTTTTTGTTAATCTATATCAGACATATTTCTTGCCGCGTTTCCTTAGTTAACAGAATGTGCTCAGCATTCTTAAAAATTTTTGTACCTTTTGACTGAAAGGTTATCTGATAAATTTTAAAATAGAAACAAATCACTTCCAGGAAACGTGATTTGCTGAGCTGAACTGACAATAATTCAATTTCTTCATAATATATGTTTCTTAGTATCTATCATTTTTTATTTGCCTTTACATAATTTATAAATATATATATTATTATATGAATATAATATTTAGGAATATATATTATTTAATATACTAGTTGAACTGTTAGTGTATGAGCAAACATGTACACATTACCTGCTGGAGATCTGAAAATTATTCTTTCTGTGAGGTAAGATTTGCAATAAGAGGCCTGATGCTGCTGTGCCAATGCTAGCATTCCTTATGAATTCCGCTGAAAAAGGTACTCCATTGGATAAAAATACTATTTATTGGAGCTATCATGAGAAAGAGGACAGTAACTTATGCTCCTTCATATGCTGGGAACTCCAATCTGTGCAGCTTTGGATGGACCTAGACTCAGGGCATAGCACGCTGAGCAGATCTGTCCAAGAATTTTGGACAGATTTTTAGATTTTTTGAAGTGTTTTCTTAGACACACACATGAGACATAGACAGGGCATGACGTTGGTGTCATCACTGGGTGCCAAGTGGGAGCATGTAAAGGCATATCTTTCACAGTTAGTCAAATAAGTTTATCCTGTGTCAAAAGCCTGCCCATGTCAACAGCTATGTGGATCACTAACTCAACAAAGTACAGTTGTCCTCCAGGTAGGATCACCACCAGTGACTTTCCTATAGGTTATTTTAGCCTTTAACCATTCCAGAAGAGGCTCAACACTATCAGTTCTTGTTAAATTTGTTGACATTTTTTTCCCCCTTGTTAAATGTTGACATTTCCAGTGTCATTTTTAATGCTGGGAACAAGAAATATATAAAAAATTAGATAAGCAAGCCCAAATATGAGGCAAATTTCCTTGAATATCATTTGCAATGGCTTGAGAAGGAGACTTTTTCCTTTTTGCATTTATGACTATGTAGCAAGTGAGAAAAAGTAGAAATATTGAGAGGATGATCACCTATTTAATTATTAATCAGCAAGACTAGACATGCCTTTTATTCTATTTTAATATTATATATTTGGCCTAACCCTGAAGTTCATGGGTTTCTGATCTGGCTTTCTGTGCAGTTGTTAGTATCTAATTAGCTGCAAACTTCTAGGAATACTGGTTTTTGGTTCCTCAGTTGACTTGCATATCTATACACATGCATGCAGGGACATATACACACAGAGAGAGGTTATTGCTTTTTCACTAAAGTTTATATTTTGATATAAGCATAAGCTGTAAAATTCATATGCCTTCAAACTGCAAATACAGATCTCTTGCAGGTGCAGTAAAAACAGTAAAAATAGCAGTACTGACTTGACAAAGTTGAAGAGGTTCTTGTGTTCTGGAAGAATATCATTTTGTACAAAGCATGTTCTGTGTGAGGAGAAAAAAAAGTCTGACTTAGCTGCAATACCTCAACAGTTTGATTACTGGCTGGGAGAACAGTGTTAAAGTTTGCAAGTTACTCATTTCTAGCTCTCTTGAAACAGAGGAGGACATGTTTTCTGAGATCTGTGGTATCTGTGGCATAAACAAAGCTATAGCTTTGCCCTTTTGAAAGGTCAGGTGCAACATTTCCTAAGCTGCTGGGCAAACTTGCAGAGTAAGAAAGGGTGAAAGAAGTATTCGGAGGAAATGTGGGATGCACAGCTAGAAACAGCATGTCAGCACGGCTGTATGACCAGGTTAGAATAGGACAAAGAGGCATAAACACAGTAATCTGCCCTTAAATAGGATCATTGTCAACATGGCCCTGGCTAACCTCTTACTCTGTTGCTACAAAGAGGTTCCAACAGTCCTCTCCTTTGCCAGCACCAGTGTTTTTGGTGAGATGGGTGCTGCATCCTTGTCTACACATAACACATGCTGAGACCGATCAGCATCTCGTCAGTGGAGAATCTGTTTGATCCATTTCCTTCATTTGATAAAGATCCACAGACTTAACCATCACTGGTACAAATTCCTCTACAGGCACTAGGGGCAGTATGGGAATGCCATCTTTGCTGGCTGCTGGATCTTCAGTATCATCTTTCAATTGCCTTACCTTCAGTATAACACAACAGCAGAGAGGATAAGTAATGAAACCATTCTGTGTTTAGATGCCAGGACTTGCTTAACCTCTGCAGGGAGCTTCATCATAAAGTTCACCTGTGGCCTCTGTCAGCCTGGATCTTATCTTCATCATCCTTGTATAGTCCTGAATGGATTCATCATTGACCTCCTCTGGAGGCAAAGGAGAAAGATAAGGGCTGCCTACACCACTGGGAGCACTTGGAACAAGCACACTGCTCAGGAGACCAAGATATTGGTCTCACTTTTGTTTTCCATTTACGTTGTCTGCTGGCTCTCCAATTACATCACCTAGATTGCTCTTGTTTCAGGGCTCCTCAAGCACAAATTTGAGAACAGCATCCTCAGAGGTCTCCATGGAGTGCTGTCCTGCATCTATTACACATCCAGTTCCTATGTCAATGTATTTGGCTACAAGAAAGTCAGACAATATCTCACTGAAGCCTGGTAGTGCCTGAGATGTGAGAAGCCTACCATTGTCCAGACCATGAAGAGATAGTCTCCCAAAATCCTCCATGGGTTCTCCAAAAAGCATGTCAGCTATTCAGGCATTTAAATGCTTAAAGTTCAGGAGGTTCCCATCGATCTTCTTGCACCTTGTGATAATATTGTGAAGCATCACCAGCCAGATGAGGGAACTCATCAGAAAAAAAATATCCAGTAGACATCAAAAAATGGATTTGCCTCAGAGACACGTCACAGAAAATATCCAAGAAAGCTTATTTCAAAAGGCACAGCAGCAGGTAAACATTTACCTTCAGCCAGATGAAAGCAAATGGAAATACTATCATTGCCAGTCAGCAACAGCCCATAATAAGCAAAAGATCAAGTATATATATTCCCTAAGGAGTTGTTACTTTTGAAAACTCTAAGAGTGAAAGTAGGCATTCTTCAGTATTGTCACTGACAGGCAAGTGTTCCCATTTCAACAATAGCCCATTGAGAGAGAAAACAAGTAACAAAAAATCCTCTGAAAGCCCAGACATTGCACTAATGCTGTCAACCAACAGAACTGTTACGATTCTAGGGAAAATTACTGCAAGATTATGTTTTGAGAATTCATGATTTTACGAAGAAGAAAATATGACCTGGGAAATGGTGCTATCCTTTAGAGGTTTATGGCTTCCAGCACCGAACATTTCTTTTCAACAAAATAGAAATCATGAAGTCACAATTCCAGGACACATTTTCTTGTGTCAGATCATTCTGTGTATAATACAGCTGAGAAAATAAAGGAAAATGTAAGTCCACATACTTACGCGTCTTTCCCTCCTAGCCCCAAGAGCAGGGGTCTGGGAATAAAAGGAGGAAAACTTCCTGTGTGCCATACTGTCTTAAAAAGGAGTATGTTTCTATTATTAATTTTATTTTACTAATATGATTATGCATATTTAAATGTCAGCTGACACACTGAAAGCTGCTTCCCTTCCTTTCTAGCACTGCCCAAAAGCCTCTTTCTGCTTTTGTGCTCCCTCTCTAGAATGGCAATACTTGCAATGCAGCTACTGGGGCTTTGGAGGTCTCTTCTTGTCTGTCTTGCCCACACAAACCTGCCAAATATTTGTATATAGGCATCTTTTGTCACTTTGGCGTATGTACCTCTGGGGTAACATCGCCTGCTATCCAGAAAGTATCTAAGTGCCTGGGGCATTTTAACAGATGGTCAACAAGGGATGGACTATGCAGAAACTTAGTCCAGGAGCTACCCAGCCTCTACACTGCTTTTTCCTCTTACAATTTGGTTGCAACGGGCAGGTGACATTCAGTGAATCTCACTTATGGGGTTACTGGTTTTGCATCCTTCTCCAGAGGATCCGGTGTAGATTCTTTTCCTTTAGGCTCTACAACCCAGAGCAAATCCTGAGCATCCTGACTCTGTTGGAGATAAATGCCTGCAGAAAGTGATCCCTGCAAAAGTGCTTTTCTGACTGCTTTTGAGGGATAAATCTTGCCTGGGTTTCCTTGTCCTTTTCTTTAGCAGCTCCAGGCTTTCACGGTTCAATGCACACTGCACATATAAAATACAGAGGGGCTGCAAAAGTCTCCTGGTAGATGCTGGCAGAGGCCATGTATCAGCCCTGATCTTTTCCAACCTACCTGATCTCTTTCAACCTATGCAAGCTGCCTTCCCCCAGCTGTCCAGGGCACTGCGTCAACACCAACCACTTGCCCCTACAACCTGTTGTGGGTCTATACCACCATCAGCAAATCACAGCCTTCTAGACACTCATAGAAATTTTCCTGATTTTTGAAAGTTTACCCTGCAAGGAAGGCAGACTGGGCAATATCTTGGGGAAAGAAGGAGAAAAGGATTGATTCCCACTTCTGAAGTGAGTTCTTGCTTTTGAAATGACCCCTGGAAACCTGCTGTGTTGGCCACTGAAGAAAGCAAGGCACTAGATTGCACGTGCCTTGAATCTAATCCAGCCCGACAATCCTCACAATCCTATGTTCCCCCATTTATCCACGAGTAGGTACAACAGAGACAACTGCTCTGTTCCTTTTTCTACACTGCTGAATTAACACTAGCTAGGAGCACCACTTGTTGGAGAGAGCAGGCAATTCAGGTGAGACATGTAACATAGGAGATGAATGCAGTACCAGCAAAGACTCACAATCCTGCTGCACCCAAACTAAGGGCTTTGATTTTAATGACTTTTTAAAATTTCTTTTTAAATACAAATACTCTGTCTTCTCCTGCTCTCCTCGAACTTCCTCCAGCAACGTAATCTATTTGGATTAGCTCCAGGAGATGAAAGTAGCCAGCCTTGCTGCTCTCGGAGTTATCTGTAAATTCCATGCAGTTCAAGTGGAAAAGCAAATATTCCACGTGAGTGATGCAGCTTGCTCTTGGCCAGCCGTCAGCAAGAAGCTGCTGCAATGGAGTAGTGTTATTTCAAAACCAGATAAGGAGACCTCACATGCTGCATTCAAACTGATCTCTTCTTGTACATGCACTTCCTTCCGGTTTATTTGACAGTCATTTGCAGAACTGTATTAAAATTTAGGCTGGAAGGGACCTTTGTCCAGCTGAGTGTTGAATACTTCACAGAAAAGCAATGCTCCCACCTCTCTGGGCTTTCACTGTCCTCACAGTGAAAACACTGCTCCTCGCATCTCACTGGAATTTCCCTTACTGCTTACACCTACTGCCTCTTGTCCTTTTGTTGCACACCTCTAAGAGAAGTCAGGCTCTCCTTTCTCTATAATCTCAATTATGTATCTGAAAAGAGCAATTAGATCTTACTCAGCCTTCCCTTCTCCAGGATACACAGAGACAGCTCGCTCAGCCTCTCCTCTTATGTCATGTGCCCCAGCCTCCCGATCCCATTCATTAGGACATTCACACAGTGCTATGCACAAGGCAAGACCTCATCTGGCCAAGTCATTCATATTCAAGACAGAAAGACAGACAGACACATGGAGAAGCGTAGAGAAGTCTGGCATCACTGGGGTAGGCAGTAAAAGGACCTGGGCTTGCTCAGCCTCACTGAAAAAGTCTGAAAGGGAGATGACTTCAGGCAGATAAATGGTCCACTCTTGTGTTACACCAGTATTTTCTAATGCTGTTGTTCCACACGCACATGTTTTGGTGATTAAAAGGTTATTAGAAGCTGGGATTGGTTCCCTGGCCCATTCCACTGCATGCTCATGAGCACAGTGGGAATGCACAGGTGAAAGGATGCTGAGAATGGCAGAAAGAAGGAGGCTTCTTTCCTTTAGAGGAAAGGAGGCTTTGGTCCAGACACAAAGTCTGGGAGAACCACAATTTATCCTCTTGCCAAGTAAAAATGCTTTCTTCTGTGTTGCATCCAGAAAGAGAAATGCAGGCTGTGACTCAACCTGCTCATGCCAAGGCCAAGATGTTAAATGGTGGGCAACATCCACATCAGGGGGAATTTGCAATCCAGCTAAGCAGGTTTTGATTTAAATAACTTAGCTGGAAATATGGGGGGGTTGCAGCTAAAGCCTTACTTCAAGCAGCCATCACACCACGGGTGCATATCCCCATCAGCCCCTGGAGACAACCTAAGAGAGGTATCACTGGGTTATAGCACCCACCCGTGCAGCAAAACAAATTGTATTTCAACATCTCTGGTTTTCTTTTCCCTTACTGCTGGTGGATAGGTGGAGAGAGAAGAACAGTCCTTCGTTAATTTGTGATGGAAAGCCTGATCATCTGGTTCTTGGTCACTTCTTGCGTGTCACAAGCTTTGCAGGACATTTATTTCAAATGGAGTCAAACACCCTGAGAAGGAGATAGCCTTTTTAATTAAATGGGTTTTAATGGAAACAAGGGAAGAGACAGCTGAAATTGAAACCAGGGCTGCTGTGACAGACTTCTTAACTAATGACTTCTAAATTGGATACAATTTACATTTTTAAAAGATACAGGAAGCTCATTAAGGCTCTAGACAAACAGCTTGGCTGGCCAGAGGAGGAAGGAGTGGGCTCTGCAGCCGGAGCAGCCTTGTAGGAGACAGGTATCTAGAACAATAGCAACTCCTGAACATTAACACCACTGCTATTTATAGAATGGTTGTCCTCCCTAGGACTGATATTTTTATCCAATTTTCAGCTACAAAAAGCCAGGCACAGAAAAGTAACCTGCCCAGTGCTGGGACTAAGCTCAGATGAGCTATGCAGAGTTAATCAGGGATGATTTCCAGCAGGAAATGCAGGTCTAGAAGAACAGGTCTTTTCTGGGATTGTGTTAATTCCCAAGAAACATTGGTTAGGAGCCATCTGTTATAATTTATAGCCAAAAGAGATGAAGAAAACAATGCAGATGAAGTGCTGGAAAGACATCCACACACACAGATGCGGTCACAGACACGTGGTCAGGGCATTAACCGGTGACAGCCCCTGGTTGAAATCAGGGACATCCCAATCCACACACCCTGCATGGTTTCTCTGATCTCCAAAGCGCCTTTGAAAGGTTTTGGTTTTTCTTCAGTGCACACCAGGAAATTTCCGAGAATCATTTCTCACCCACGCTGCTCTTGCAGCCTAAGCCAGCGCCCTGTCTGCCGGGCTCCACTGAGTCACACCAAAAAGGCAAATCCCCACCTCTGTGGCAATGTGGGAGGAAAGCCTCTAAGTACCAGTTTTAGGGATTTCGCTTCACCAGGATTTGTTTTCTTTAATCCCTCGTTAGCACAGCAGTCTCCATCTCCAAATATTTTTGAAGACCTGCTCAGGAAAATCCTTGGATTTCTTTTAGATTTTTGTTTTTACTGCCATTATTTGTTTCAATTCTTCCTCCAGCTTTTAAGGAGAAAGAGCCTTTATCTGATCACCAAGTCTCATTCTTTGCATCTCTCCACCAGTAATACCTACCCCAGAAGCAACTGTGCTGTGGCTGAATTAGACCAAATGCTCAAATCTTCAGAAAAAAACTGCCATAAAACACAACACAGTGTGAAAAAACTCATAACAGCTTCAAACCTTCCAGCACCTTCTGATATGTTGTGGATTCTAAAACAGGAAAACAAAAATGAATGGAAAGCACTACACAGTGAGAACCAAGTTTATGGAATGCCATTTGCAAGTGACCATACAGTTGGTGACTGTGATCACCTGCATTCCACAGAGAAAAGGGAGATAACCATGAGATCCCACCTAGTGGAATCTTTCTCATATAACTTCCAACAAAGCTCTGTTACAGCCTAACCAAGGTAGGACCACAAAGCTTGCATTCAGCAGCAACCTGGGAGCACACAGAAACCCGGGGCAGCAGTTGTGCTCTGCAAGCAGAGCTCTGACAGATTGACCCCACTACCTAAAATAAAAGCTCTCAAAACCAGAAGTAATTTAGAGAGGAGATATTGCTTTATTCGACATCGGGTGCTTAGGTGGAAATCCACAAATCTAGCGCCCCTTACCAGGAATAGCCACCCATTATTTATAAACAAAAGATTCTCATTATTCCGCCTACCTAATACATTACTCCCCATAGGCTTACACATTCATTAAGATGAACAAACAGCCCTTTTGCACATGCATATTAAATTTTGCAGTGTCAGCAAAACACTTCTGCAGGGACGTGAGTTCCCCAGTGATACCCTTCCTCACATTATCCTTTTAAGGTTGAGTCATCTCAGCACAGTAAAATTTTACTGTAAGTTTGCCAGGTTCTTGAGGATGATAAGGATGTTCCTTGAAGTAGCCACAGCTCTGTCCTAATTGATAAAGGAGGACATACTTTGACTTACAAGAGAACCTTGAAGTGGTAAACTACTTCTTGTTATCCCATCCTTATCACTATCAGCTCGGTGACTATTTTCTCACACAATAAGAAGCTCCGTAATTAACAATTTTCTCACACAGTAAGGAGGTTAATAGGAAGGCAACAACATTTTAGTTAGCATATGGTTATAGTCAAAAGAGAGGCCTGTCTTTGGTAACAACCCCCTCACTTAAAAACTTCATTAACTCTAGAACAGGAGACCAATGCAAGCAGAACCTAATTTTCCTCTGTCTTGCTTTCATCTTGGTTATGTGGCTGTCTTAATTTTGCAGGTTTTTTTACCAAGAACTGTTTTGATTAGAGTTGAATAGAAAAGCTTGGGCTGGAAGGGACCCTTAAAGGTCACCTAGTCCAAGCCCCCTGCAATGAGCAGGGACATCTTCAACTAGAACAGGTTGCTCAGTTGCTCATCTGATGATGATCCAGCAATCTGGATGATTGCTCATCCAATCTCACCTTGAACGTTTCCAGGGATGCGGCAACTCATTCTAGTGTTTCACCTCCCTCATCATAAAAAATTTCCTGCTTATGTCTAGTCTAAATCTTCCTTCTTTTATTTTAAAACTATTACCCTTCATCCTATTGCAATAGCAACCTGCTCAAAACTTCTTCCCCATTTTTCCTTTAGGCCCCACTTTAAAAATTATCTGAATAAGCCAGGTTATTTCTCTTAAAACAAGCAATCCAAGTAGAGTGCTAAGAAAAACAATGAGGGTCTCAGCAGACCAAGACAAGTCTCACAAGCTTCTCTAGAGGCTTTGGGGAGGTGCTGAGATACCACATGGTGTATCCTGGTGCCAGGGGGAGTTCACCCCACACGTAGGGTTACCACCTCATTGCCCTGCAATTATAAAATACATCTGCAGCTCTTTAACTCTGACACACTGATTCAGACACCTCCCAGAGTCTGACCCTGCAATCCACAGAATCCTTCCTGGAAGGTGCTGAAGACGTTTCGCTCCCACCAGCACAGAAGGAGTGGATTCAGAAATGCATGTTCATTAACACGTTTATAGATGAGTATTTGGAAGAATACCAGAGGTCCATATCCAAGCAGGAGGGAGCAGGCAGGCAGTGCTTGCATTATTTTGCCTGTAAATATATTTTTGTTCCACAAAGGTTACATCCACGTTGCAAATTCAGGCATGCCCAAGCACTGGAAAGTAATCATCCATGTGAGAAAATTGTTAGAAAGTTCTCCAGCATAAATTTGGGTGCCAATTTGAATTTTCCTAGATAATTCCCAGGCACGGCTCAATGCACAGTACAGTCCAAGAACAACTCCCAGCAGGCAGTTTGCATCCAGCCACCCTCTCCTGGAAGGCAAGACAGTTTACAAGCGTGGAAGAGGGGGCGTTTTGTGCCAGCTGGCCACAGG
>JAOXNG010000001.1:127366588-127388098 GCA_028566535.1 Scolopax minor | reverse complement strand
AGAGAACTACTTGAGGATGGGGGAAAGGGAAAACAAAATGGTTATAAAGAGACAGCCTTAATAGGAAAGCACTCCTTGAAAATCATTATTTCTTTAATAGCTGCATTATACAGTAATCATTAATTGCTTGATCATGTACTTTCCCCATTCATGAAAGTGAAAAATACTACAACTTCATCAAATCTCAATGGGTTTACATGAAACCAAGAAACAATGCTTCTTAGATGTTTTATCCAAACCTTTTGTCTAAACTCTGTTGTCAGGGTTTCCCAAATAGAAATTTATTATTTTTTAATTTTTTTTTTTTGAGTGGAAATATCTGGGGAACATGACACTTCCATCACTATAGTTCCACCTAGTTCATAGGAAATACAAGGTTTATGTGTAGAAATGTGTAGAAATTCTGACATCAAAGACAAAATCCAGGATACTTATTATCCCATAAGCTTTACAGAAAGGCTTTCATGACTTTGGTATAGTAACAAAAGTTATAGAAATAATTGCAACTAATTTCAGATATACCAGCACATAGTAAAATAATGACATTCTGTATCCTTGTATTGGTTAATATATTGCCCATTTAAGAAATCTCTTCAAAATTTTCTGCAAGTTGATGGTTTTCTTCTATCTATTGTTTGAATCTAGGCATACATAACTTACATCTGAGTCACCTCAGTGAATGACAAGCTCTTACTTTTACACTCTTTTACACTTAATTTTACAGGCTGATATCCTTACCTGGTTTGAAATGCTGGTGGAAGTAGTTCTTACCATTTTTGCTGATGGGGAGAAAGACATACAGTGCAATAAAGTACTGTTTTTATTTGATATCACAGGAGTTTCTGGGAGTTTCCTTAAAAATTGAAAGACGTTGCCTTAGACCAAACTTTGTAGAAATAAAAAAAATTCTGGAGAGAATGAGACATAAGCAAAAGTGGATACATGCATTGCAGTAGATATATATTTTTAATTTAATAAATTTTCTACTAAAGCAAGGGAAGGAAATAAATTTAAGAGAGGGACATTTACTTCTGATAAGCTTCATTTCATTTTGTTAAATACCAAATTATCTCATTATTTGCTGGTGCTAAAACTGAGAAAAAATGGATCAAAATAACTTTATTCTTTATAAAATATTACCATAACCCTCACAAAGTTAATAAAATGTTGCATGATCTGATGAGTATTACCTTTGAAATTAAAAATTTTCTAAGGTGATTCTTACTTGCATTCCCAAGAACTTCTGGCTAGTGTTTAATCTGTGTACCTTATGAACGCAACAAGATGATGTGAACTCATGGATACTGTGGAGGATTCTCTCACCCCTTCAACTTCTAGAAGGTATGGGAATCTCATTGCTGTTTTTTTGTCCTATTGGAGTTCAGTGGTCACTTCCTCTGTTTTTTCTTGATGGTTATATTTATTTTCTTTGCTGTCTTTTAAGCAGCTGAATTGACCTCTCTTCTCTAACTGATTATAACCATTATTCATGGTTGGCTTTATTTTTTTGGTTTGGTTTGGTTTTTTTTGAAATAACTATGAGTGAGATACAATCCTGTAGGCACACAAGATTCATTCCCAATAACTTGTGTGGTGCTCTTTGTATTCTTCTTTATATTCACACCAATAAAAGAGCAGGGCATGTTTTTTTGCTGCTTTGACCCTTGAAAATGCTGGCCCTTCTCAAGGGATGAGCCCTTTGTCATGGTTTGGGCTCGGCAGGCCACTAATCTTACTGAAATTTCACTAAAAAGAAAAGAAAATTAGTTCTGTTCTACCTCAAGCCAGGACACCATTGCAGATGGTGGAACAGAAAGAAGCAATAGGAGCAGCTGCTGTCATAGGAGTTTCCAAACGCTCTTTTTATCATCTGCTCTCATTTCCCACCCCCATGTTTAGCTCTGTCCCACTGGCCTACATCACGTGATTTATCTCACTTTTGTTTATTTCCACTTCCTCTCCCAACTTTTCCATCACTGTGGCAGAAAATGCACGCCCTATAAGAAACTCCTTCATTACAGCTCTCACACGTCTCAGCAAGTCATTACTCCCAGGCCTGTGTGCTTCATGATGTGACCTGCCCGGTGTGTGCCCACATATTCCCCTACTCTCTAGACGTCTTACATGCCCTTAACAGGCACACACAAAGATCCTAAAAGTCCTCAGCTAACCCCTGGTTTTGCGTCTTCTGTTTGATTTTGCAGGAACTGTTTTCATTACTCTGTTGTTTTTCCTTTTCTCTTTGAGTTAATTAAAGTTAATTGATTAATTTGCTGATTATTTGCTGGAAACTACCCAGCTGGAAAAGTATCAATGTGCAGATTGATCCTATGTGTAGAGCAGATCTAATTTGTTACCTTATGTAAAAGGGCCAAAGCTCCTTTTAAATTAGTTTTAAGAAGGTGTATTTTCCAGAAAGAACAGTTAAGATATAGTACAAAGTAACAAGCCACAGGTTCTACCCAACTTTCTGTGGGGATCAGCATTTGAACTTCAGTGTACAGAGGTAGCTCTGGCTCCATTGAAACAACCTCTGAATCTTAATTTCTGAAGGCATGTTTTCCTTGTTTTCCCAGAAAATGTGATACAGTATATGGTATGTCTCAGTGACTTATAGGAGCAAGCATATAGATGAAAAAGAAATTATGAAGATTGTGGAAAATTCTCAGTTCATGAATTATTTATTCTATAGCCAATAGATTCACTTGCAGTTCCTTTCTGAAAGAAATACTTAAATATGTTACCTGTGTATTTAAAGTTGTGTCATCATCCCTAACTTTATCCAATAAGTACATCCTATCTATTTTACTATCTAGGTTGAGTTTTGAAAAAATTAGTTCTGTATTAAATACAGAAATTTAACTTTACCTTATGATAATGCAATTATTTTGTGGTTTATTAACACATTTTTCTTCCTTTTTTTTTTAGAATTTTTTCTAAAGCTTAAATAAAATATTCAGATTCAAAGGCATGAACTGAAATTTAAGTAAGTAATGATTAGTACTTTGTTCAGATAAGCCAATCACCAAAAGAATTTGATGTCATTCTTTTGAGCAGTAAACATTAATATGTAGGGTATTTATTTAGCAGTAAAAATAATATTTCTATAAAATATAAATTAATGTGTATATTTTTCAAGGCCAATTTGTTGTTAGGAGTATTTGGGAACTTGTAGAAAGTTACAAGGAAATGGAATATTTCCTTCACAGAGAACTAAAGGCCAGGCCTCAATATTAATATAAATAAATCTTCTGACATCTAAGCAAAGGATAAGATAGATTTACATACAGATTAAACTTAAAATGAATGACGTTTACTTATTAAAAGGAAACTAAAATCAATTAAAATACAATACAAAGGACATCACTGAAAAAACCCAATATTCCTCCTATTTACAGAATCTAATGTGAAAAGCACCACTTTGGAAGAAAAGGCATATTATTTTCACATGAAAATGGTGAAATAATAGCACTTATTACCACCACCACCACCAAAAACAACTAGACCGTATAATTAAAATAACTTATATCCTTAAAGAATAATTTTTAAAAAATCTAAATCTGGGTAGAAATGCTTAACCATTCTTCAGGGTTTTTTTTATTTTACCATTTTATATTTGGGAGGACATAGTTACACCTTTATTAAGCCTATATAATTTCATTTGGCTGTATCTTCACTGCAGACAGAAGAAATCTACCTGCGACAAATATATTTATTATTTGTTGATGGAACAATAAGCACAAGAGACTTAAAAAAATTGCATTATTGTCATAAAGTGTTTTGCTAGGTTTTGTAGAGAACAGTGGCATGTGGAATAATAAATTAAGATACGATAGATTTGTTAGAAATAAGAGTCTCAAGATTGATTGATTTGGGGAGATAATTCTTCGTTGAAAGGCACAGATAATAATGTTATGGGGCATTGTTAATTTCATAGTCTGAAATGAATTAATCATATTCTGTGCAACTGAATATCAGAGAAACATACACACACATACCTCAAAAATTATGTGTGAACAGTATTCATCTTGCATGAAACTGGCTGGAATTTCATTTTTTTCTCATCACCATCAGTACTCCTCATTAATTGAAAGAATGGAAAGTAATTAATCAGCAGTATAGTCCAGTGGTGTCACCCACAGCAAGGTAGGGACAAAAACCAAACAAAACAAACAAACAAGAAAGGAATATTTAAATCGAGATTTTTTTAGTACCAGGTTTTACTATGTTTGATATTTTATTTCCTTCTCAATATAATGTTTACTCTACAAAGGCATTTTTTTGATCACTAGGGTAGGATTTATTTATTTACTGTGTGGGATGGACCCATGTAAATATGTGACTTACCAAACTCATAACAGGGATGCAAAATAGTTACAATATTATGTTCTGTGATGATACACTTTGAAAAAATGTGTGATGTGTCTCCAGATGCCTCTACAGAACAAATCCTCCATTGCTGTTCATATGCTACAAGCCCATGAAGCATAAGTAATTATAATGAAAGAGCACTTTCCTGCATATTCCACCTCAGAAAAGATGTATAATACACTGGATGAACCCTCAGTGTTTGCTTTTGCTGGCTAAGATTTTGTGGGCAAAATCTTGACAAAAGAAAAAAAACCTGTGCTAAAACTGACACAATTAAATATAGTAGTTCCTTGGAGGAATTGTGGACTATTATGTAATTCTGTGTAACTACAGGAATTTTGAAATAAAATTGATCTGTAAGAGAGCATCTCAAATCAATCACATAACCACCAGAGTTATAAAAGACGGTCTGTAAAGAAGACCAATAAGTGGAATATCTAGTATTGATTGGAGGGTCATGAGATGTTTTAGAGTCTCATTATTTTCTTTTTAATATGTTTAATTCTGTTTAAAGCAGCAAGAAATATTTTATCAAGGTATATTACTGTTTTGTAGTGAACACATATAGATGGTATAAAGGTCAGGTCTTTATTTCTGTAATTAAAGTAAAATAGGTGAAGTCCCAGACAAAGTATGTCAACTAACTAATGAGTTAGTCTTGCATAAGGCCTATTAGTGAGCAATTCATTTTCCTTAACTTAATCATTTAGCATTGTATTTGTCACTCCATAGTGCCTTTTCCAGGATGAACAACTCCAACTCTCTCAGCCAGTCCTCGTAGTGGAGATGTTCCATCCCTCTGATCATCTTCATGACCTTCCTCTGGACCTGTTCCACCAGGTCTGTGTCCTGATGTTGGGGATTCCAGAGCTGGACACAGTACTCCAGGAGGGGTCAGAGCGAAGTAGAGGGAAAGAATCACCTCCCTCAATCTGCTGGCCATGCTGCTTTTGATGCAGGCCAGGATACATTTCTAAGCTGTGAGTGCACATTGCCAGCTCATATTGTTCATCCTTGTGTCCAAGTGGCTTCCTTGTGTCTTGGGATAAGAAGACTACATGATGATTGTGTAACAAACTTTGTTGCTTTAGAAAAATCTATGGGCTACCAAGTGTTAGACAATAAAATACAGCTAAATAATGGCCTTTGGTCACTTGTGTTTCAGGGAGTCCTAAAATTATAAGGCCAAGGTAATTTCTAATTTTTTTTCAAAAGTAAGTAATTTTGACTGCTCATATTAAACAGTCAATGCAAGACAGAAGAAAGGCTAAATTTTACAGCAGTAGCTTTAAAAAAAATAGAACTTTTAAAACGTATTTTAGAATGAGTAATGAAAAAATTAAGCCTTTAATTCAAACACTAGTTATTTTAAGGCTAATTTGAAATGTATACATGTTCATTAAAATGAAAGTAAGTGGATAGCTGTATTTTTCAGAATAACTGAAATAGGGTGAGGAAATAATTCCCATTAAATCTTAGTAATCAGTCACTTTGGAAAATAGACCAGTATCTAACTGTGTTGTAGTCGTCTAATTCTCTGCAAAAATATGACCATCAGATCTCAGGAGTCTTCCCAACTTATTTTAAATGATCACAAATAGCATCATACTAGATAAGTATCTAATGTATTTCTGTTTTCCAGAGAGTACACATCCTTACAATCATACTGAATTTACTGGTGGAAGTGAGGCTGATATCAAAGTGCTAGGAAAATGTAACAAGAATTTACAAATGCAGAATGACAGAAATGTAAAAGTGTTCTTATTGGTAAAAGCTTTTTTTCATGCACTCGAAACTTAGAGCAGCTCATCTGTGATGCCATGCTGAACTGCTGACCACTTACTTTATAACGATATGAATAACGATGTAACTTCATTGACAAATCATAGCATAACTCAGGGAAGAAAAACCCACAGAATTCTCTGGCCCAACCTTTGCTCAAGCAGGAGCTCAAAGCGATGACAATACTGACCAGGTCACTCAGGACTTTGTCTTATCAGGTCTTTGAAAACTCCAAGGATGGATATTCCATAACCTCTCTGCACAACCTCATCCAGTGCTCACAGGGGCACCTCATCCTCACAGGGGCATTTTTAAAGTTAAATCCAGTTGATATCTCTCCTGCTTCAGTTTATCCCATTGAGGCATGATGTAAAATAAAAACCCAACTTAATTTCCTTGCTTGCTTTTAAAACATAAACAGCATTTGAAATATTAGGATTTTTTTTTCTTTTTTCCCCCTATTCTCTGGATTATCCCTTAAGTAAAATCTATATGCTTTGCCACCTTAGAATGACAGTAAAATTAGGGTTAAGAGGAATTAATGTAATTTATTGATCATTTTCAGCACTGGACTTTCTCAACACCTACTCCTTGCAAAAAAAAAAAAAAAAAAGCAACACCAAGCTGGGAAATAAACTGAGCTTTCCCCAAAATATCAGGGTATGTGAAAAATTGGTGTGGTTGTGTGATATATTATATTATGCCTTTTCGAACAGAAGGACATTTTAATCAATTTATTGTTAAATCTACTGACTTTCCATCTAATCTTCAGAAGGGCAGGATGGTATGATTTATTCTCCAATGTACTTGGATGACATTTTGTCTACTAAAGCATAGGATTCACTGGCAAGGCTAGTACAGTTCAAGTAAAAATGTACTGAAGCCCACATGATTACAATTTTGATAAAGGAATGTCATCTAGATCTGTATTTATTTGAAAAATCTATATCGTGCATAAGTAAGAAAAATAGCATTGATACTATCTCACTTAGGAAAGTCATTGGATTGTACCTCTGTGAAGTACAATGGTTTTCTTTCCTCTGCAAAAGACAAACAATAAAGAACATACAGAAGGAAATTAGTCTAGAAATCATATGTAATATAACAGGGTGTGATAACAGAGGAAGGTGGTTTGTAAGAAAGCACAATTCAAGTTTAGAAAGAGATTTTCCTGTGTGCAGAGTGAGCGCAGAATAGCGTCATTTCTTTTGCAGATCTATTTCTTCCCATGCTCAGGAGGAGACACTACCTATATTATTAAGCTTGATCCTGATGTTATGTATTGATGTGACGTGTAATGTAGATGAAGCTCTGGTACAGTTGTTAGGCATTGCAGAATTACAATTCCTAATGTGCAAAGTAGAGAGGATAATGAGTCCACATTTTACTCTGTAGTATTTATGACAGCTACTAAAACAATAACTTAAAAGAAAAAATAAAGAGCCTAGACTGCATACCTTATGAAAGGTTTTTATTTATTTTTTATTGTGATTTCCCTAATGTGTAATTAAAGAAGCAAAAATCACTGTCCTCAAAACCTCACAAAACTCTGTGGTGTATTATGTTCTAAAAGAGACCGACAGATAGTCATGGAAATATGTAACTAAACAACTACTTGGCTAAGCATCAAGAGATTCTTGTTCAAAGAAATAGAAGCATCACTGAGATAATCCCTGATTTAATTTTTGACAAGTTGGCATCTCAGCATTCTCCACTGTATGAGCTGTTATGTGCTGACTACAGCATGTGAAAGGTAAAATTGGGGCACAACTATGCATTTCATTACAGTCTCTGCTTTTTCAAACTCTCATGAGAAAATTTAGTGGGTTTTTTATTATTATTTTTATAAATCCATATAAATATGTATATACACACATATATAAGAACTACCTCTGATAAAAAAGCTAACATATAAAAGTCATGGCTGAAATAACCATTTCATCACACTAGAGCAAAAGAAAGTGGAGACCATTTTATAGGGAACGGGTCTGGAAACAGTCTACTCCTCTGTACATTCAAAATAGCAATAAAATTATCTTCTCGACAAGTCACCCGCTTTTCATGCAGTAGCACAGACCAGATTAAAAAAATATTTTAACCATCAGGCACAGACTGGAATAATGAATTTGTGTTTGGAGGGGGACAAGCATTTTTATCTGATACTTGTAAACTGATGCCAAAAAGTAAGTTTCTCCACTCATGCTTCTAGGAAAAGCTAGCACTTTCTGAATGTAATAATAAAAAGGTAATGCAAAATTCAGATATTATTGAGTAAGCTTAAACCATAAGGAGATAAACAGCAAACACAAATTTAACCTTTAAATAATAATGATAATCAGATATTGAAACGCTGAACATAAATAAACCAGGAGAGCCTAAAGCATGCAGAGTGACTTTAAATTTAAAAGAGCACCATCAGGTTGAAATCATATTCAAACTGAACAAAGACTAAAATTATTTTGCTACAAACAGCTCTTAGTATTAACCTAATACTTATCCGTGGTTAAGGAAGATGGTTTCTTTATGTCTTCCTGGTTGTTTGAAGTTATTTTTGTGCATTTGATAGAAAATGTCTCACCCATCCTTGCCACTGCTAGATTGGGATCTGCTCCTGCTTCCGTTGTCTGGCAATTCAGCAGTGTCAGGAAGGAGCTGGTATTAAAAAAGGCTTTATGGTTAACTGCAAACCAAGGATGAAGAGACATGGAAAAAAAAGATAGACAAAAGTAGGAGGCATATAAAAAAACAGGAAGTGGAAAATTCAAGGAGCATAGAAAATGCATGGGTTGACAGAATATATAAATAACTGTTGAAAGGTAGCAAAGAGGGCAGACAAAAGAAGCACCTGTTTTCTGGCCTATTTTGATGTAAAACTTTTAAAGATGGGATTCTGAGATAAAATATAATGTATTTTAGGTGCATATGATATTTTACACAATGCCTGAACTCTTAAGTACAAATATGACTGTTGTATATATAGTGCTAATCTTAAAGGATTATCTGTGCCTTGGGAGTCAGGGACTCATAAGGAGAATCTTATGTAAAGAAATAACTAATTTTTGTATAGTTTGTCCAAAATGCTGAGAAGCAAGAAAACAAAATAGGAATATTTTCTTCTCTTTTGCTTCCTCGGAGTATGGCCCCAGCTGCAGTTGAAGCACCCCCCGAGGCTGTGGCAGTTTTACTTCCACATCGTGACAAGATTGACAGGAAGCAGTGGTGAGGGAAGAGGAAACTTTTGGTACTCTGGTCAGCCCTGAAAGCTCTTGTGCAAAATAGGTAATGCATAAGTGGACGCTTATGATGGATATTTTATTTGCTAGGTGTTTCATGGAGAATTCAGGTAGCATCTTCAGCATCATTGCAGACAGACTATGCAACTTGCAGAATCTTTGGTGTGTTTCTAGTTGTGCTTTTAACTATAAAATAGCTATTTTGGTATTTAGGCAGAATTTCTATTCTGGTCTATTTATGCATGGACAAGCAACAATATGTAGATAAGTGTTATGAAAAAAAAGACTTAGGATAGCCAGAAGTCAATTAATTTCCTGTCTTTACTAAAGTGGTAAAAATATGAAGAGCTAATGAAGCCTTTTTCAACTTTCAGGACATACAAAGACTTCACAGCAAAAAGGCACATAGGAAAACTTAACAGAAAGTCAGGTATTTTTTTCCTATTACAACAGTAAATTTTGGGGAAAAAATGCTTGTCTATTTTACATCAAAATATCACGACCTTAAGTCTATCAAATGTATCTATAAGTGGCTATCACAAGTAACTGAAGCAGAGTGATGGAGTTGTTAATGAAAAAAACCCCCACATCATTCCCCAAAATAAAGTCTTTCGACCCAAGAAAAAATTATGAAATTTTCGAAATACACTGTGATCTATTGACATGTACTTTAAAATATTAGATGCTTTAAAAAAAAAACAAAAACAAAACCAAAAAACACCAAAAACTATCTCCAGCAATTATAGTTTTTCATGCTACAATATTTACAATATTTCTAAGTTATGGAGATAATTTCTGTATTAATCTGTATCATTCTGTATTAATCTAAAATAATAAGTAAATATTTTTATCATCATTACAATGTTCATCTATCCCTTCCTCAAAGGTTACATTATTTGTTTTCACTTTAATATCATTTGTGTTAATCAACATAATTAGTTGTGGCCATGCTTACCTACCTCAGTTAAGATGAAAATATCAGTATTGGAAATAAGGTATTTTTAGATATGGCTCTTTTATTTTGGTGATAATTTAACTAACTTTTCTGAATATTTGTAAAAGAGCTGTTTACTGTCCTCTTAAGATATTCTATAGAATTCCAATAGCTTATTACTATATATAAATAAAGCATTCTTTCTTCTAATAAATCAGGAAGCCACAATGTGCTCCTTATTCCACAAGACCTTTAAATAGCATTATTCAAAATCCTGTAGAAGCTTCCAGAAGACCAAGTAATCCACTTTTCTAATTAGTTACCATCTGATTATCATTAGGTCTCTCCCAGAGAAGAGAATAGAGCCTACTCTGTCTCCTGTACCCTAGTAGCAGCAATGCTTGTTCCCAACAGAGGGGCAGAGATGGAGGTGCATGAAGTGAAGGATAAACCATAACTGCCAGGTCCCAATTATTACTTTTTTTTTTTTATTTGGCATAGCTGCAATGAGGTTTTAGTGGTTTTTATGTGTGTGTTTCTGTTTGTTGAAGGTGGATTTTTAAGGTAAGTAGTACCCCAAGGACTACAATGCAAATACTGGCCATCTTTGAATGTGGAAATCCTATCCTGTTGTTTGTGTTTCAAAGGGGAAACTTTGCAGATTGAATTATGAAAATAAGGATTATAAACCTTTGATGTGGGTTGCTTATATTCATTTCCCAGAAATCATTTACCATAAGTACATAGTTAAATGATTATCTCTTATTTGTTATATTTTTGAGAGTTTTTGAAAAAATTTCCCAGCTGTTTCAAAAATGTGTTATCACCTGCGGTTTATTCCTTGTTCATGTTAAGCTACCTACCTCTGTGCACATATTCCTTCAACTACCACTGATAATAATAATAACAATAAAAAATAGTTTAGTGTCTATTGAGGTTTAAAATGCTGAATTACAACATGGCAGGCTACCAATTACTTTCAAATAGACAGTAGTTACAAATGCATTCACCAGGGCTCTCATTCTGAGCCATAGGTTGAACTTTAGAAAAGAAAATTGTAATCTGAATGCTGAAATTATGTTGGAAGTGAGAAATCAAAGAAATGGTGTTTAATCTTTTCCTTCAGAACATTCTAATCAGTGACTTTTATTGGAAACTGAGGAGCAGATACTTACAAGTATTAAATATCAAAACTTCTTATTCTTGAAACAGCTGCACTGATAGGACTGCGAAGTCTCAAACCTAACCTTCAAATTCATATTTCATCAGAGGGTTTCTCTGTTTAATAGTCCTTTCTCTCCTGCTGTTAGCTTTGTGATGTTAACCTATTTTGGTTTTGTGTGAGTCCTAGAAATAGGCCTTGCAATCAGAAAATCTTTTGCTACTCTACCTCAGTGCGATCCAAGCAATCAGACAAAAACTTTAGTTTTCCAAGCAATAGTCAACAGACATTGTGGCAGTTGATTTTATGTTGACCAAGGCTTCTAGACTTGTTTTCCCCAGGAATGCTGATGTCCTCAACTGAAGATCAAGATTATTAAAGTGAAATGTAATGTAAAACTTTTTATATGGTGAAATTTAAAATCACAAGAGGTAGAGAATATCACAGTGAATATAAATGTATATATGCTACATTCAGCATGGGTAACAGAAGCTACCCAGGGTTTAAAATTTCTTAACCTTTTACCTTCTCACTTTACCATAAATAAATCCATTAGATTAAAATCCTATACAGGATTTCTTTAATTCAAAGAAAGAAATAATCACTTACTATGATAATGCATTTTCAGTTGGTTTGGGGGATTATCTTGTGAGACAGCAAGTCTCTGGTGTTGAATGTACTGTTGGGCATAAGTTACTTCTGGATAAAAATCTGCTTTATTAACAGCATCAAATGTGAGCTGTCTGAGTGTAAAATCAGGCTTTGAACTGGAGAAAAATTTTTTTAGGGAAGCTAAATTTTGGCATTATCAAACTGACCACCGTAGACATACTTAAATTTTTCTCTATATTGCATTGAAATGTAAAGCTACTGAATTGGCAAAACAACAAACAACAATTTAGAAAACATATTTTGAGCTGGAAAATACGCATTGTCTCTGTCTCATTGTTCTACTATGCTGCTCTAAGCTCTTTCACACAGCCAGCATAAGCTAACTCAAAAAAAAAAAAAAAGAGATGGTGGACCATAGTATCTAGTCTACGATAGCCTTTGTGAGACCATGTCCACCAGTTATGATAGATATTTCTCAAAGACAAAGAGATAAATAGATTTGAAAGGAGTTTTTGCAGAGCCATTTATGACATGCATTTTGAGCACAGCTCAGTGCTAATTTGGAGCTAGTAAAGGGAATTACAAAGCTACAGGTCACCTGGCAAATAGAAAACTGTCGTTTCTGCTGCTGCAGCAGGCACTTAGGTGTCATGTTAAGTTGTCAGGGTTGAGGAAAGAACATCAGTAAATCTTTACAGAGGATAAAATGAAATATGAATTTCCTTGGAAAATGATATTTAGCAAAATTAAAGCCAGGAAGAGACCATCCAAGTAACTAGGCAAGCTGGACTTCTTAAATTTATTTTTGAAAGTAAACAAACCAAACCAAAACAGCAATATAAAAGCCATTCTAGAATTATAAATATTTTGAAAACCAAACGTTTTTAGGAGGGTTCTGGGGTGTCTTTATACCTTGCTATTTGTTTTGCAGTTTTGTTTTTTTGTTTATTTTTGGCAATACTTCATGTATATATCTACAGGGAAAAAAAGTCCTGTATACTCTTCATATGTTATTGCACATTCTCAGTGCAATAACAGAATTTCTAAAAGTTTTTTGATTGGAACTAATTGTTATAACCTGAGAATATAAGTGGAAGAGGTGGAAAGGGAAGAATAAGGGAAGAATTCTTACATGAAGCGTAGACCCAACTTGGCTAGCTTTTTATCAGCTATCTGGTTTTGTTCCTGGAGCAGGATGTTCCTTATCAGGATGGTAGGATGGAGGCTGGTTGCCTAGGCGTGTAATAAACTCTTGCCTGATTGCATTTTGGACTGAAATTTTGCTTTGTACCATTTAGAAATCCTAGGTTTAAGTTTACAATAGAAATTCTGCAAAACATGCTTATACTACCCATATCTCATTATATTCCAGTATGAACAAAATGGAGTTCAAGTAGTAGTGTTTCTTAGTATTCATTTTGTTTATTGTAGTTTTCCACATTTGAGTTTGGATCATTATTATAGTCTTAACCGAAACCATTATTTTATGTATAGCTTGTCACTTACGAATGTCTATGTGTTTTGCTCACCTCATCTATATTGCACTTCAGTATATTTGAGAATATTATCTTCTTGAGAATGCAAAGTGGTTTCTTTTTATAAAACTTTAAGTGAATTCAGATTTTCAGATACCATTACTGTTTAAGTGACTGTAACACATATATTTGTGTATTTCTGTAAATGAAACAAGCATTATTACCCCGTATATGTATAATAAACATTGGAATAGAGAAGGCTTTCGGAAAACATAAGGTCCTCTAAAGATCATGTACTCACTGCCTGTAATGAAAATTTCACAATAAACTTTTTTTCTTATTTTGAAGTCTAGAGTCAATGGAATAAGTAAATTTTCTTCCACTATAAATATTAAAAAATAACTTTGAAATACAAAAATGCATATATATCTTTTAAAGTATTGGCATAGGGTGTGAACAGTTAACATGACTATATCATAAAACAGAAAATTCATAAACCAACTCTGATGCATGTCTTGTCAGCATTTAGGACAAATTCTGTTACAAGAAGCTGGCAGAATCTCCTTGACATTCATGGTTGTTATTTTGGAACAGTAATATTTTGCCAGAAGGGAAAATGCTTTGCTTCAAATCAGTGTCAAGTTTTACAACCGAATCCAAAAACTGGAAGGTTTTGTTTTTCTCAGTTATTTTCCTGACACTTGGAATTTCACTAGTTGATTTAATAACTCACTATAAAGTTCAAAACTGATTTTTATAACCATACCACCTGTTATAGTTAAACTACCTAATGTGGTTCCTAATGATAGGAAAATATCCTTGAAACCAAGCAGAAACATCCTATTATATTTATATTTCTATAATAATATTTCTGTATTAATAATTATATTTCTATAAAATTGAATCACACTCTAGTATTCATACAATTTGTGTGTATATATAAAATATACATATATGTTTGATATACGTATATGCCTTCATGTTTATGTATAAGATATATACATTAATAAATGCATGGTAACATTTGAAATTAGATAGACCTAAAGATTGAATTAAATACAGTATCTTAGGAAAATAAGAAGAAAATAAAGCAAGGATGATAATATATTTGTTGGACAAGATATGGGAGATAATCCTGAAGCAGAAATTGGGAAATATCATTGCAATCGCTAAAATTTACTAGTATATTGTACAACCTTTACTATACCAGATTGGAAAAAAATTACATCTATTTCAGTGCCTTAATTTTTACATCACTCTGCAGCAGATGTGGAAGACACAATGGGCAATCTTATTAATATATTTTTCATGTATAGTTGTACTCTCCTTTAGCCAGCTGTTCTTGTCTTGAATCATTCTTTATGATTTTTTTGTCCCATGAATTAGGAGAAATCTTTTGAGACTATGCAAACTGAGGCAATCATTTACCTGCATGCACAGAATTCAACTATGAGCAAAGTAATACCATATCTCCTGTTTTGAACTTCCAGGCTGATGATTTCAGTCCTTTAATTCCATTATCCTTTTATAGCAAACAAAAAACTACTCAGTCCTTAGTCACCACCTTCTTGGTATCCATGATTTTACAGAATTCAATTCTTTTACATGCCTGAGTTTTAAAGGTTGGTTCTCATATGGAAGTATTTGTATGTCTTTGAGAATCCTTGCTACCCTTCTTTATTTCAAGTACTATTTCCTTTTGGGGATACAAGGATCTGAATATTTCATTCTCACTGATCATTCTTAACATTTTGTTTTTATTTTCACTCTTTAGGGGTTTTTTACTCTTTAGTTAATATTTTCATATAAGTCTTCATTATAATTGCAAAATTTTTGTCTAAGTAGTAATGTTAACAATTGGTAGTTATTAACTACATCAGTAGTTCTCTTCTTCAGTGTTTACATGAAAATAAATCAGGATTGTCTTCTCCAGTATGCATGATTTTGTTATTTTCAGAATTGGTTTAACTGTCATGCTATCAACTATTATCACATTACTCTTCTGCACCTTTTGACACTGTTTTCAGCATTCTGACTACTCATTTAATAAAAAATTCTTCTTGTTCATTTAAGGTTTGATTATGCACTTCAAAATTTAAAAATAAACATAGGCTTTTCCATTCAGTGCTTTAACTGCCATTGGCAAATTTTTCATGTGATCAGTAAAGCAGCATGGCATATCATATCCTAGTTCCTCAAAGATAATCATCTACAAAATATTAATCCTTGCCACTGTTGGCCACGCGCATAAAATCATTAGTAGATTAACTGGAAGATAGTAAGTAATTCTCCATATTTTAAAGGAAATAGAATGCAGACAAAACTAGTCCATCTCATCTAGTATTTTCTATCTGCTACTGTTGAAGAGAATGTTTTTCAGAGAGTACTGTAGCAGGCATATTTGCAACAACCTATTTGGAGAGTATATTTCTTTTTATATTTGTCACACTTTACAGCTTCAAACAAGAAGATTCAGTCCGCCGTCCTTCAAGTCATTACCTTTGCTTTTCAGAGCACCAGGTAATCTTTAACTAAAAAGAGCACAAAGATATGTTTTAAGAAGGCAGATTACTCCATCATTTTACACCATAGGTATGATGCATCTTTCACTGATGCACGTGACCCTGGCCAGTGTTAACAACAGAGTGCTGAACTAATCACAGGTCTGTCTCAGTATAGCGGTTCCTATAAGATGGCAGATGATTCAGTGTATGCACAGCATTTCTTGTCTATAGTTCTTGAGAATTTAATTCCAGCTGAAAATACATGGTAATGCATGTCAAACAGCCAATTGACTGTACTTGAAAGTCATTTTATGCCTCATACATTTCTATAACACTGGATTTCATACCCTTGATGCGAGTATTTGCAAGTATCGATTAATATTTTTTTTTGCTGGAAATCAAGTTTGTAGTTTCTTCTCTTTTCACACAACTTGGTTATAAGAAAAAGCTTTACAGTTATTATTATAAGTATTTTCCTTGTCTGTGTGGAATGGAGAAGACAACCACAGATTGGAATTGCAGATTGCTGTCACTGTTTCTTTAAATTAAAACTGCCAGTCTAATAACTGAAAATAAAAATTGTTCTTCATCTACAAAATATTTCCAATAAATAATAAGAAAAAATGGGACAGTTCAGTTTTATGCTCCATCTTGAATAAATCTTAGTTCTGTTTTCAGTAAGTCATTTATCACCTGCTTGCCAACTAAAAATGGGGACAATGATATCTTTCTAACTCACAGAGGTAGTGTGATAGATACTAAGCCACTAACCAGACTTCTGATCCTCTGATTAAGGATCTAAGACCAGTGATCACCCTAGTCCAGCATGGTTTTCTCAACTGTACTTCCTTTAAACTGCTTCAGAAGAGATATTGATCCACCAGAAAAGTCAAATAGATAATGATAGCTTCCATGAATTTGGGGCTGTACTATGAATCAGATTCAAAGTGCTTGAAATGATCTTGGCCGCTCTGTTGACTTTTAAAGTTGCTTTATAGCATTCATAGTCTTATAGAGTTAAATCCAGAAAAGACCATTAGGTCACTTCATCTAGCTCCCTGTAAACCATATATCAATATATTTCTTCAGGAAATTTTGTCCAACTACAGGAGAACTCATGGCTTGTCTAACACACTTTTTGAAAAAAAGACTCCAGTTTGATTTTTAAACTACCAGCATAGAATTTACTATTCCCCAGTTACAGAAGCTCAAAGAAGGATTTTTTTTTTAAATATTGGTTTTTTTTTTGTAAAGAGCATGTCAACACTTCAAACAGGTACACTGCAATTTTTGTGGGAGGAAAAGGGGGTCGACATGGGTACTATTACATTAAAATGTGACCAATGAATAGTAGCGAGAACCACTCAAGATATAGTCCCAGCTTCAAATGGCAACATGTCTACATTCAAAATGTCACGAGATTCTTAGGATTATATTTTTAAGGAATATAGATTTAAAAAAATAATTATAAGGTCCATCAGCTCAGTTTCTCTTACTTGTGAAATACATATACAATACTTAGATAACTTCCAAACCTTTCCTTCTGTCCAAATTGGAAAATTCAAGTGACATGACTTGAACAAGTTTTGCTTCTGACTGCATTTGACTATTCAGCTGTTTGCGTTTTCATATATATGTATTTTATTTTTTTTCAAAGCATGTTGTTCCAGAGTTCTTGTAGATTAATCTGCAATTAATTAAATTTCATGTCCTTACAATAATGAAAGTTGGAAATAACTTAGGAGAGAGTTTAGGGCAGGACGTTCAGTCCAGTTCTGTGTTGAACTTCTGAGACTATTGGCCCCTTTTTTAAAGCTGTGTGGATTCATAGAAATGATCAGGTTATTTCTACATAGATTTTCATCTAATTGCCACATCACAGATTTATAATTGTGCAAATTATCTTGATATTAGATATTATGGGAATTTGAGCAAATAGCATTTCCAGATATCATTGCCATACAAAATTATGTATGCTTGTGAAAGACAATACTAGTCTCCCATAAATAGAGTCACTTAGAGTATTACTGCTCAGATAAACTAAGATTTTTTTTTCCTGATAGAAAACCCCTTATGCTCAGAGATGGCTGTCTTAATTTTTGATTACACACAGTGTTAATTATTATTTTAAGAGCATGTTTTTATGTAACGTACTTTCACCAGCCTTATTTCTGTGTTCTCTAGTTTTCAAGGTTTCTTGTGGTTCCACCAGAGACACAAATCTCTGGACTTAGTTCTTCCACATAGAGTGCAGAGAAAAAAAGCATATCCAACTTGAATAAATGTTCACAAATTTGCACCAAAAGGTAGCTTAACTGTGAAAGACTAATTCAAAGTCTTGTTAATCGACATAGCGTGCACAGAATAACAAAAATTGTATAAATTCCCTTGTTGGTGAAGAAATACATCTAGATTCTGCATGCGTTCTAGATTCTGCATCTTTTCTGTAAAAAAGGGGTCTCTGCTGTGATGTTCTTCAAAGTAGTAAAGAGTAATCAGCACAGCTCAAGTAAAAAACATATCAGATGAAGGAAAAAACCCACAGGTGTATAATAAAATAAAAATAACATTTTTTCATGCTTCTTCAGTCCTACTTTTTTAGAAGCGCTTACCAGAATGATGGTGCCTCTTAGAAGCTCGTGCATTAGAGCTCATAGTAAGAGCTGCAGGAATGCTTTTTTTGACAATACACTGTTAAGGACACAGACTATAACCCATTGTTTTCTAAAATCTCTGACTTTCTAGTAAGTGTAATTCTCCAGATTCATCCATAGTGAGAGATTTTCAGCATTTCAGATCAGATTCTTATCTGGTTTAAAGGTGGTGCTCCTGTGACATAGATTTATTTATCAGCATCACCTACAGTTCAAAGAATTCAGAGTGTAGACCTGTACAAATAAATATTGAAAAACTTTATTTTCTAATTGACATAGGTTTAAAGAATGACTGACTTTTAAACAGTTAAGTGTCCTTTTATTCTCTCAAATCATTTCACTATCACTATCTTCCACAGAATGGTTAGTAAGTTTGTTACTTTTCCATTTGTGTGGTGGCTCTGGAGAGCTATACAAAATGCACTCTTCCTCCTGACTCTTTCTTCCTTTATCAGGTCATTCCAAGGTTTTCAAACATTGGTGTTACTTTTCTCTTTATGTTTATTATCTTCATGCACCCGGAGGCTCTGCAAAGCTCCACATATTTATATTCATCTATTTTGAGAATTCTTATATTTTCATATATATTTTAGTTCTTTTGTAAGGATTTCCTAGGAACTATGAACTCTTTTTGATAACTCTTCATAACCATTCATTGTACTTTCTGGATTGCCCTCTTAGATGAGTATATGCTGTGACTACATAAGTTTGTGTGTCAATACACAAATATATGTATGTGTACGCACACGTATGAGAGTATATGCATATGTATGGTTATGTATACACACTCATGCATATATTCGTAACATATTTAGAATATGCATTTATGGATATTCCTAATAGCATACTTAAGCATATAAGGAGGCACAGAGACAATAGCTGCCAGGGTAACTTGCTCTGAAAAAATATCATGGAGCTAATTTTATTTCTACGCTTTTTTCAAGGGCTCCAGCTCTTCATGACATTTTCTGAAGTCAAGTGTGTAGTACTATCTGTTCATCGCTGTGACAAAGCATTTTTTGTCTTCTGCAAGTTGAAATTCATTACATTAGTGTTGATACTCTCTCAGCAGGTGGTCGATGTCAATTATTTTTTGCTTCTGTGTAATGAAAGCTGCTACATATTCATTTCAATTCTGTTACAGAGCTCTGAAGTTCTGACAAGCTGTGAGCAGTTCTTCAATCAGGTAAACTCATGAACAGCTTCATACTAGTTGGAATCATCATGTCCTGACTAACCTGGATTTCTCACAACTTGTCTCTATGTTTGCCTCATACACAGTGGCTAGGTTGTCCTTTTCTTTCTCAATTTTTAGAGCTTGTTGAAGAACACAGATATCCAAGCCTCACATTTTTATTTGCAACAGGGGTTACCAAACATTGGATAAGCTCATTTTATTTTAACAGGTACATGCACAAGATAATTCACACTGATCTGAGACTTGGACTCTGTCCACATGAGCAACCTACCTTGCCCTTGTACGAGCAATTCTCTAGTCAGTCCAAGCTAAGTTCTCTTCTTCTGGGAATAATAGCTCTGCTCTCAAGACTAGTGCCCTGGCTGCCTGTAACTGTCAGATGGACACAAAACAACTTGGTTTAAATCTTGAATAAAGTGCTTCTTAATCATACTATATTCAGATGAAAAAAACACAGAACCTCTTTCAACTCTTCCCTCTGCTGTGGTACTCAAATTCCCAATTTCACTTCCAGGAATTTGCCATAACTGTGATATATATTTATACACATATATACTAACATATATTTATACATCTTATCTCTAGCTCTGAATTGAGTGAAACACTTTTTAATTGTTTAGGTTTTCTAAAAATATGTATGTTTTCTTCCAAAGTCTTTTTTTATCTTACAACTGATTAGAGGGACAATAAGTCATTGTGACCTCGTATTACAGTGGCAACTAAATCTATTGAGAAAGACCAGAGACATGCCAATATAAGTCTCTTTCAGTGCCTACCTGCGCATTCCTTCTACATACATTGGCAGTGATGACTGTAAATACAGCATCAAAATATTGAAACACAAGGCATAAAGAGGAGAGGGCTGAAAAGATTAAATTAATGTTCTTCTAGGTGATAAAAAAATTCATTTTTATGATGGAAAGCAGAAAGAGTGTAGTGTCTATGGAACTGCCATTGTTTAGCACAGTGAATTGGTTATTCAGACTTATGCAGTACAGTCTGCATTAGGTAGGTAGAAATTTGCTGTCAGCAATATAAAAACATATTTATACTGACAAGCTTCATGACAGAGAACCATGGAAGAAGCGATTGCAGTTTAGAGATAAAATAAGTCATCTGGAAAAGAAGTTTGAGAGTTGTATGATTGAGATTATGTGTTCATAAAAACACATAATCACAAACTCACAGACTGGTTGAGGCAGTTAGGGGCCTCTGGAGATCATGTGGTCCAACTGTCTGGTGCAAGCATGGTCAAGGAAAACAGGTTGCTCAGGGCCATGTCCAGTTGAGTTTTGAATATGTCCAAGGATTGAGACTCCACAGTCTCTTGGACCACGCTGACAGTAAAAAGGATTTTCATATGTTTAAGTGGAATTTCCTTTGTTTCAGTTTGTGGCCACTGAATCTTGTCCTGTCACTGGGTATGACTAAGAGGAGTCTGGCTCTATCCTCTTTACTCCTCCCATCAGGTATTTATGATCTCCCTGAGCCTCTCTTCTCCAGGCTGAGCAGTTGCAGCTCTCTTTGCAGCTTCTTGTATATGAGATGCTCCAGTCCCTATATCCCTTTGCTGGACTCAATCCAG
>JAOXNG010000001.1:127356342-127366582 GCA_028566535.1 Scolopax minor | reverse complement strand
GCACTGGACCCAGCACTCCAGGTGTATTGTGCCAGTGCTGAGAAGAAGGATTACCTCCCTCAACCTGCTGTTGATGTTCTGCCTAATGCAGCCCAGGATACCATAGCCTTCTTTGCTGCAAGGGCACACTGATGGCTCTTGTCCAGCTTGGTGTCCACTGGGACACCAAGAGAATTCTCTTCCAAGCTGCTTTCCAGATGGGGCATGCATTGGAACCTGGCATTATTCCTTCCCGTGGTTAGGACTTGGCGTTTCCCTTTGATGAGCTTCATGAAACTCTTGTTGGCCCATTTCTCCAGCCTTTTGAGGTCCCCCTGAATAGCAGCACACCACCTGGATGCATCAGAAATTCTTCCAAGATTTGTATCTTCTGTAAACTCATTGAGGGTATGCTGTGTCCCATCAACCATACCATTAATGATAATATATTATCATTATATTATAATGTATAATGTATAAACATATAATAACAGTATAGGTGCAAGTATATTTTCCTGAGAGAAGACATGTGTGATGTGGTAGAACCAAAGCTCATTGCCTATAAAAAAAATTATATTCAGACCATTTTATTACAAGCACTCTGCCTTCATCTGCCTTTAATCTTCTATTAGATTTTTTGAGTTGTCTTCTTCAGTCCTGCCATTTTCGAGAAAGCTCTTTTTCTGCACGGATGGAAAATAATTCTGTCCAAAAATCACAAACTAGTAATACTTTAAACTAATCATCATAATATTGATCTTAATCTATGAAAATTTTAAATAATATTGTTAAGGCTCTTTGTGTTAGACTTTGTTTTGAGCTTCTAAGATTTCTGTTTTCCGTATTTCAAGGTTTTACCCAAAGCTTTAAAGATTAGAAATTTAGCTTTGAAAATAAAACTCTCATAGTTTCTATTTCTGTGTTTGTTTGGATTTTAAAAAAAACAAACAAAAAAAAGTGCTCTTATGAAATGGTAATTATTGACATCACTGGAACAAGCAAAACCAATTACTTCTGTTCACCATTGATTTTATGTAGGATTCCTTTTTATTCCCTGGTTCTAGACTGCACTGATTGATTTTAGGGTTTATTTTCTTCTTCTTGTCTTCCTTCCCCTGTAACTCAGCAACATGCAACAGTCCATGAGTTTTCACTAGATGGTTTTCTACAAGGTACATTGTTGTCAAATGATAAAGAGATAAGTTACTATAGTTATGTCAGTCTTCCTTTTTAGAGCTCAGTGATCACCATTTTTGTTAGTTCAGGATGATTTTATATGTACTTTGCTCAGTTCTGCAAAGTGCTGTAGGCATTTTGATAAAGTGATGGGTTCCCTGAGGACCCATGTGGAGGGAGCATTTAGTATTTATTGGATTGGCTGTCTTTTTCCATCATTTATACATGTGCATTAATGCTAATCTTCTGTATCTTTCCAAGTGCAATGAGCCAATTTAACTTTCTGTGTATTGTTGTGTTGGGTGACTATGATTTTGTGAGCCTTCTTTGCACTGACACTTTTTCTCACAATCCTTTGTCTTATTTTTTCATTAGCACTGTTGGCATACAGAAAGAAAATATACATACCCAGAGGCCAAAGTTCAATGATGTTTCAGTAGTAAAACTTCTTTATGCTACCTGCTAGAGCTCTTGCAGTAGACTAAAATTCAGCTGCTATCTTCTTAAATGCACTAAGAAATCAAAAATTAGCAAAGATTTCTCTATCTGTCAAAGCTGATGTTATGCTAGACAATAAGGTAATAATGAGGGAAAGGATAACAGAAATAAAAGGAAATATTATGTATATCTGCAAATACTGCTAATTTAGCATAAGCAAAAGGGTTTAGTACCAAGCTTCAAGGAAGCACTGCTCCTTGTGGTGCCCACATGAGTATTGTTTTACAAAAACTGTTGTTTCATCTGCATGTATTTTTCAAATACACAATATTTCACTGTTGTGCTGTATTTATGACATGGCCAGATGGGATCCAACTGCTTAAGGTAGCAAATGAAATTAGGAAATTACCACTGTAACGCTTCACATATACTTGTTAACTCTACATCTGCAAACATACTTAAATCAGCATACAGGCAATCAGTATTTAGCCTTTCTATTGGCGTCTAAAAGAAGACACATTTGGATAATCTTCCTTCTTCAAGATGTTAAGGGACATCAAGTCCCATTCCTTTGAACTCTGGGGTATCGTGCCTTAGCTGTAGGCTAAGCTAGCCACACATTAGGGTTCTACCCACATTGTTAGCCTTCTTTCACCTAATAGTGTTTTCTGTTTCTTTAATCACCCTACAAGTCCCCCTCTGTACTATGCCACTGGCTCTGCACATGGCTAACGTGCAGATGGTGAAATACAGACATTGTAATATTACTAATATCAATTTAACAGGAAAATAAGACTTCAGTGAAAAAATTGGAGCATGAGTCAGAGGTGACTCTTTTAAGAAAGAGAAAACTTCATAGTGGATAATTCTGCATAAAGTGCCCTTAGGAGAAAGTTCCTCTTAAACCTATTCATGAGGGCAATATTTTCAATAGCATATTATTGATTTATTAGACTACTTCCCATTGTAAAAAGAATTTTAGTATTTGGCTGCCATCTTCCAACTGGAATTTAGACACTTAAGACTCTTTAGACTCTAACCTCATTTCCTAAGAATGAGGTTAGTAAGATTGTTTAAGTGTTAATGATTTTGTATTCAAAAAATGCAAACCTATAAAGAATTAAACTAATTTGAATTTTTTTTTTATAATCTTGCCTGTTCCTCAGGCCTGCAACCAAACATAAAACCCAAAAATGCTTAGTCTTCCTAAGCCTAACTAAGGCTTGTCAAATTAAAATTAAATTCTATCCAAACAATTTTTTAAACAGGTAACTAGTAGAAAGCTATCACCCACTAAAAGACTGAAAAAGGGGGGTGTGAAGTGAAATTTTATATCTTCATTTTGTGGAAAGATTTTTTTTCTAAGCAAGTTTTCAGTTTGATAATTGTAACCCTTCACAATAACTTTGAAGAGATAAAAGGATAAGCACTGATCATGTACTTTCTAAGTTTCTTCTTGCTAATATATTCCCTTACATTAGTACAATAAATATTTAGCTTTGCTTTTAAAACAGAATTTCTGTCTTAAAATGTGCAATCATATGTGAAAAGTTTACTATCAAAAATTAAAGCTAACACAGGTCACAGGAAGCATCATCTCTTTTTTAAACAGGGAAGAAGAATATAAAGAAGAAACCTTCGTGCTTCTGAGATGCTCTTTAGAAGAGTTAAGCCAAGTCAAAATGCTGTCAAGATCAATAAAACTTACTATGCGATGACTTGCTGAAGTTACTTTGGTTAAATTATTCACAAGAACTTCAGAGTTTTTATAACATTTTAAGACAATGATTTAACAAATCTCAAAGGCATAGCAATCCAAGCAATTGATCCAGAGCGTGGAGATTTAACTAATTATACCCAAATGTTGCAGGTCAATGAAGTTTGAAGCCTAAAAAGTTAGGAGGATTAATTTATGTGATCTATAGTATTCCCTCCTTAGGGTCGAATTTGAAACACTGCAGAAATGCTTTTTACAGCAACGGCAGCACTTTTGCCTCCTGCTAAAAGTGGAACATGTATAAAGCCTGAAGATAAAAAATATGTATATTAGGAGAACTAAGCAAATTTCCTGGAACTTCAGTCCCCTCTCATGTGTTCAGAAATTTATTTTATTATCATATTGCCCTCTGGATATCATTTAATTTTAAATAATTCTCCTGTAATTTCAACCTTTTAACTTCCTTAATTCTTTCTACTTTGGGAGTATATGCTTTTGTGAACTTCAAATACCAAGCATGTATATCTGCATTTAGAAAAATCTACATAGGCTGGATATATTTAATGAAAGAAACATATAATTTTGCTTTTCAACTTCACATGCAAAAATAAAACCTAGTTTTGACACAGTTAGGGGCAGGAAACCATAGCACAGAGCATTTAGAATGTGCTGGAAATAAACCCAAAATGACTTTACAAGCTTTTTTCACATCTCTGAATAAGTAGCTTCATTCAGCTTTATTAGTATTTTCAAGAGTCCTATATCTTTTTAAAATACGTTCTTAGCCGTCAAAGGCATCATCTTTTTGCATTGTACTATGCAGCTATGCTGAAGATACCTTGGTAAAAGAGAGCCTTTAATAAATGTTACTTTGAAATCTAGCCTGAACAATGACAAAGCATAAAGTACCTTTTTTTTTTTTCCTAAAGTGAGACTTGATCAACTATTGTGCCGTTGTCTACTCTTGCTTGGCATCAATATTGCTGAAATTCGTGAAAAATGAATGAAGAATGAAATTATTTGTAAATAAAATTTTCTTTTTTGGTTAGTGAAAAGAGAGAAGGAAAAGGGAGGGGAATAAACATGTTTTATGTTTCTGTTTTGTTCCATATGCACCAATTACACATAAATTTAGCTGCTGGTGGCCAGAAACCCTAAGGAACTTGTGATGGGTGTTCCTGTATCCCTCTAATCCTATATTCAACATTGTACTGAGGTCTGTTAAACATTGATAAGCTTTTTTTGTGCTGTAGGTCCTCTAAAACCATTGTGCCTAATGCTGGCATTTAGACTTAGAATAGGTTTATGTATTGTTACGGCAGTTTAGATACATCTAAGCACTCAGTGTATTCTTTCCAGGGGAGAAAGTCATCCTGACTGTTTATCAATACTGACATTGTTGTACCAATTAGCTGGCTAGCATCTTAAAAAATTAAGTAATTCAGTGTAATTTTCTGATGCCCATTATTCACTATGTCAAAAGACTTTTATCTGCCTTTTAATATGGGAAATTTACAGAATTTCACAGAGTTGTGTATTCCACATTTTTATGTACCAACCTTTGTAAAGAAAGTTTTACTTTTTTTTTCAACCCATCTGATAGACTAGTTCTGCAATTTTGTTTCTTTTCTGTGTTGTTTATCAGCACAAAATTCTTATTTTTTGTCTAAGTATTTCCCCATTTCCATGTCTTTCTGATTTTTCTATGTAGAATAAAGCTTACTATATAGACCTTTTGATATATTTTTTGTATTGTTTTCTAAGAGATGCTTTTAAAGACAGAAAAAACAACAACATTAACACAGTCCACACACACTTAATTTTTCAGTGTTGTTTTTTGAGGTATTGTGTTTTTCTTGAGATTGTACGGTACAACTGTTTCATATACAGACATGGTGCCTGCTTATCTGCCTGTTGATACAAATTATCACAGGATAGGGAACACATATGCCAATTTATGGGTGCAAAAGGGTCATATGGGATTTGCTTAGTGAGGTTAAAGAAAGCAAAATTATGGTAAATATTGAACACTCAATTTTCGTTTTGTACCTTGAAAACAGACTCTATTTATCTCATTTAAAATTTTATTCCATTCTAGCTTACATTAAGTGTATAAAGGCATAAAGAATTTCTGTAAACTACCTAGAAAAAAAATAATCTTATCCATTAAAAATTATATTTTTAGTTTCTTGGACTTAGGAATTGTAAAATGCCTGATAAAGTTTGGAATAAGGTAAAGACAGCTTTCAATAGCAACTGACAATTTTTAGTTTGTTTTGCAAGCCTGAATTATATAAAGACTAGAAAACATTGCTTTTAGAACTGATTTTTCTTTAACAAAAAATAAAATAAAATAATATAATAAAATAAAATGAAATTAAATTAGAAAATAATAAATTAAAATAACATAGAAAACATTTCCGGAGTTCTTTATTTGATTTGCAGAATTTTACAAAAGAATTTTCTTATTTTACTTATTGTTCAAGAAACCCTGAAAATCTTGACTTTCTAAACTGTAGCATAAAAAAATCCTGAAAAGATAGTTCAGTAGATTAGATTAAATACTTTATTCTGAATTATATCAATAAAATTATGATGGTTGGTATTATCTTTAGAATTTTTTTTTTTTTTGTGATACTGTAAGTTCCCAAATAGAATTGTGTGAATGGATCCTGTCATTCTCTGGAGTACTGGTGTTTTCTTAGTGTGACAACTAAATATGCCAGACTTCTGGAATAGAACAAAACAGAACAAAATGCAATTTATCATCTGGATCTTGCAAAAACATATGGACTGAACACAGAGGACTAAGGGAGTTCAACTTCAGGCTGTTTTTAAAGCTAATGTGTAATGGTACTCTTTTTTTTAACCACTCTTTCTCTCTGTCCATTTCTACTACTTTGTCATTGTTTTCAAACAGGTAACATCAGTATAGCTTCCTTTTGTTCTATAAAGAGGATATATACATTTAAAAAGCTATCCTAATTTATTATTTTTATTTGAATTCCTCAGGTAAACACTCTCAAAATGCTCTTCCAATTGTGTTTACTGTTGAATCACTGGCTGATTTGAGCTGCGCTTAAGGTATCTTTATGTTGCTCATCCAGAAGCAGGAACTTCTCTGGGTTTTGCAGGCTTTTTTTCCCAACTCAAATATAGAGAGTATTCATCTCCAAAACCAACAGCTGTTGTTTATCTTTATCCTTCAGTATCTGAATTTTAAAGCTATACTACTAAATACTCAAGAAGCTTATCCAATATGTCTTTACGCACTCTTCACTTAGATGTGCTTATGTGTAGATCGTTCCTAGATCAAGCAGCTTACTCCAGAGAGACTGTTCTCTGTATCTCAAGATCATAATTGTTCAAGGCAATTTCCCTAACAATATAAATATATTTGTTGACATCTCTAAATGGCTTACTACCAAGTGGGATATTAGCCTGATTATCCTCTACTGTTTAGCAGAATTGACATCAGCTCTGTTCAGAGCATAAGTTTTCCTAAAAATTTTTTCTTTCAGTCCTTAAACCTTAATAGAATCACAGAATCACCTAGGTTGGGAGGGACCTTTTAAGATCATCTAATCCAACCAATTTTTCTAAACAAGAGAATAGAATGTAGTAATTTTTGAGCTTTAGATTGTCTTACTAATACATATGGGAATCTTTTTTTTTATGTATGTGAAATTACAGTAATAATTACAACTTATTTTATAACATCTAAATTTATTCTGATGGGAATTTATTAAGGTCAGAGCATCAAAAGTAGATAAAGGACCATACTTTGGCTTTGAAATTATTTGCTTGAAAAGATTTGGGAAGTTATGGCAGGCTGAAAAAAACAAATGAAACCAAAGCAAAATAACAAAAACCCTAGACTACTGAGGTTTGTTTTTCCTATTTCTTAGCCATCATCAGCAGACTAATTGGACAAACTAATATGAAGGAGAATTCCAGAAGCAGCCTGCTTCTGGGTGGTAACTATCTCCTCTATTTTTCAGTGTTCTGTTTCTGTGCCCAGTTAAATAATAATTTTTCTCTCTCATATATTTTTAAAGTCTTCCACATATTTCAGCCAACATTCGCAGCAGCCTGATGAGGTAATCATGGAGGAGTAATATCCGTTTTTTTGGTATACTAAAGCCCAGAGCAAATTAATTGCTTGCAAAGTCATATGCCAGAAGAAAACCTTTTGGTTTTTTCCTTTTCTTTTTTTTTTTTTTTTTTTTTTGTTCTCCAAAATGGGATATATCATACTTAAATCAAGGAAGATAAAACAGAAAGTAGAAATCTGACAACCGAATACCCAAACTCCAAACTCAGACTCTGTTACTTTATGGTTGCAATGCCTTGAAAGATTATACCAGCTTTGGCTAATAAGAACTTCAGCTGAGGGACTTGATAAAATGTGAATTTTTATTTTTGTGATTGTCGGTTGGCAAGCTGCAAATTATTTATGTTGTGCATGTGTGGAAGCATATCTGAAAGCACAGAGGAAACAAAGATGCACCAAATCATTACAGGGTATATAATGAACTGCCTTGTCCTTAGCTATGCACTGTCTCTGAAGTTGAGTGCTACAGATCTATTCAGTGAGGTATTACCATAGAAACAATACTTCATTAATAACATAGCAAACTTGTTTTGCATGCTCTTTTTAGCTTCCCCTTTCCACCCTTTCACAGTGATATTCCTCCATGGTCAGCACATGCTGAGGACCATAGGACAGATTTTCACTGTAACTACAGAAAAATCAGGCATTGGACCTAAAATCATAAGACCATAAAGTCATCTCCTTCCCTTTGTTAATTTATTGAAGAGTTAAAAATGCAAACAAGGGTGGATGCTAACAAGAATGACTCTGCATGTCCGTGGCCCTCAACCATCTTAGCACCTTAAATATTGGAGGATATTAAATAGGAAATAAAAGCTGTAGCTCTGGAATGAGCTGTGTCAGTCAACTTGACAAGTACTCTTTGCTTTTATTATTTCAGTCACATTTCATGTTGAGGTGCATTGCTCACTAAGACTTTAGATCCACAAACAACTGAACTGTTGCAACAGTTCACTGCCACCAACAGTGAAGTTTTACTGCTCCTCCTGTCTTCACTGGTATCAGCCCCAAAGTGCTGCTTTGTTTCTACTGCTTTGACACTACCGTTAAAATAAATTCCCCCTTATAAAGACAGGAGGCAACAATAATTTGGGATTGCAATGAAAAGCCAGGCAAAGACTGGAAAACTGTTCTATACTTGCTTCAGCTGTAGCCCAAGGAAATGGAGGGGAGAGAACAGGAACCTGCCCCTTTTCCTGTGACAATACAACACTCAGTTGTCTACACTGAGAATACAGAAAGATCTTTCTCAGTCTCATGAACAGACTAAAAATAAACTAAAAATAAATCTCTATTGTTTTACTATGATTACAGCAAATTATCGCACCTATATATTTACTACAGTATACATAGGAGAAGAATAAGAAGACTATGTGCAACTCTGCAAACTGATAGAACATCACTGAACCTTACTGTCTGCCTCTCCACATTTACCCTCTCAAGTCTATAGAAGGATTACCAGTAAATTCAGGGGCCCATGTTCCATTGTAAAAATACCTCTAAACGAAGAATGGGTATATTTTAGAAAGGGTAGAAACCACAAATTATACCTGAGAACCTTTGAATTATAAAGTACATCTGGGGGCAACTTTCTGCTCAGTGGCTGAAACAAGTGATTGTTTTGCATAAAGGTTGTATTCTTAGGAAAATAGCACTTGTATTTTCCAAAATGCTTGGATTTAAATTATTTTGGTGGTGTTTATATTTGAAGAAGGAAAAATGAGATTCTGATTTGTTTGTATTGAAGTGGTTTTAATACAATGTATTGCAAATAGACATTCTTATATTGCTGACATTGTAAATTGAAGTATGAGAAAATGGAGGTATAGGCTATATGTTAGAATGTGACTGTTTTTATCAAATTGCTTAAGTGGACGAACTTCTTAGGTGAAAAGTTCAGACTTTTGGAAAAACATTAGGGAGGGACATAGACTATAAAAGAAAAGAAAGATAGAGAAGTTGTAGTTTAGTCTTCCAATTAGCTAGCAGAAAACTTCACAGGATAGAGAAAATGTTAATACTTGTTCTCTGTATATGTTAATGCATGTTCAAGGGGAGGAGTGTTAAATTTATAATTTATTTTTTAACAACCAAATATGACTTGAAATTACTGTTATGCAAATTAGGTGTACTTTCCATAGCTGCTTGTTTACTTTTACACAGAAAAAAAACAATATGTTTGTATAAAACAAAATATGTTGGTGTATTGTTTGTATCACAGAAATGCAAGTAAGAACATAGAATCATAGAATCACAGAATGGCATGATCATGTTTTTTTAGTGAAAAAAACCAAAGTTTTTTCATTAAAAAACTTCTTTTTAGGTATTTGTGCTATTGTGTTTTTGGTTCTCTGAGTTCCTAATGCCTGATTTGTCAATGTATAACTCATATATGTACTGGTAACTTTATGTAATGTGAGTTGCAAAGTGTCTTTGTATCAAATTTGGAATGCTTCAAATTCATGGGAACTCTATCTGAATCTAAAATGATTGAATATGCATTTACATCATAAATGAGTACTTCTTAAACTTTGGGAAGCATTTATAGCTACTAAGATGAATTTCTTTTTTCTTTCTGTTATTTGTGTTAAATACTTGTTATATAGGATATAATTCTGCTGAACCAGAAAGATTATTTATCAGATAGGAAGATAAGTACTACTTCACAAAGGTGATAGAGTCTGTTCCAATTGACTTTTAGCTCCACCAAGCAATTCCTTTTGTTACATATGAAATATCTGAAGTTCCAGAATGCTATTATTTCTTGAAAGCAAATAATAATACAATTTCCATCCCTATTGAGAAACAGATCCTTC
>JAOXNG010000001.1:127342211-127354982 GCA_028566535.1 Scolopax minor | reverse complement strand
AGAGGTCCATGTCCTTACATAGCCTTACAACACCCTTGTAATCTCCCTGAGTGGCCTGCCCCTTTTTGTGAGCACGTCTCTCTCTTCAGCCATGGTAAGCACCATTCCCACCCCCAGAAAACACCTGCATAGGCTTTGAGCTGCAAAGCCAGGCACCGAGGTAAAAAAAAGGCCGCTGGGCACCTTGCAGAGGACACCACTGCTGCTCCATCCCAAGAGAAGCCTCTTCCACCCCACCACGGATCAAAGCTGTCACGCTGGGGTGTGCTTGCCAGTGGCAGAGCTGGTTCCCCACCGCCTTTGTTGGCCCTGCACTGTGTCACAGGAAAATCTGCTGTCCCCTCTGCAATCCCAAGGCACGTTGCTGCCTGATGTCCTGAGGGTTAAATGGTCCTTCAGATGGTAAAAATCAGAGGGAACTTTCTGTCTGACATCAGGACACCCAACTTGCAGCCCAACACTCATTGAAACAGCGTTCTATCATTGTGGCTGTAGAAGACAAAAAGCAGCATCTCCTTGTTCCAGGAGGAGACCGTGGTCAAAACTACCACGGCCACAAATCCCCCTTCCCAGAGATGCTGAATGCACATGGCAAACTTCTGGAACCAAATGGCTTCCTGTTTAGCTAAACTGGAAAGATTTATCAGGCTGCAAAAAAAGAGAATTAATAAATGAACAGAGCCACAGATGCTCTTGTCCTTTGGAAGGAGACAATCTGGCATCAGGGGCTTCACAGCAGAGACACCCCACTCAGTACCTGGCACGTGCTATGAAGGAAATGTTTGTTTAGATTAATGACAATGTTAGATTTCCCCATACATAAGCTACACATAAATCAAGGCACTGAAACAAAATTTAAAAAAATAATTAATTTTCAAATAGCCAGGAGGAGACATACAATAAATAATTTAAGAAGGGGCTGGAGGAACTGCAGCTGGCATAAACCTGCTGGGTGAATGGAGGTCAGTGATCATTCTCACCACCTGGGATCTGCTCCTGGAGGTCGGGCTGTGAAGATGTTTCTCCTCGTGGCAGGCATGGCAGCACACTCTAGTTTCTGCCCCTGCTTTTCCTTCATCTTCTTTCAGGGAGCTCCCAAGCAGGGACACGCTTGAGAGGGAGAGCCAGCTCCTGCTCCCCGGTCAATGCAAGGGTTTGTACTCCCTCTCTTCAAGCTGCCTTCTGACAGCCCCAGGATGAGCTGGCTGCTCTCAATAAACACAAAAAAGACCCCAAACCACTTGATCCAATCTCATACAGGAGTTGTCAGCTTTCAGCAGCTGAAACAGCCTCCTTGGGATCCCGTCTCACACACCTGAGGATGCTGAGCAGGGGTCGGAGCACACAAGCTCACCCAGCTCAGCAGGCAGGCACCCCAGCTGCCTCTTAACCCTGTTCCCCAACAGAACAAAGGAAAAAAAACCTAAATGTGCTGATGACCAAAAAAAAAAATGCAAGGAAGGAATAATTAGAGTATTTTGAACAGCAGCCTTCCAAAGTTGAACTTTATCACAGCAACATCACTTCAGTATTTCATGAAAGGGACTAAAGCCACCTAAAATAATTTGATTTTGTAGATAGGCTTGCCCAGAGCTCCTTGTAAGGAGGTCTGCAATAAGTGTTTGCATCTCAAAGGCTGAGGCTTCCCTCCCACACCCGAATTACTGTGACCTGCCTTAAACCAGACAGAGAGAGGTACCAGCCCGTAGCTTCTGACACACCGGTGTGTGCAGCAACTGGGACGTTGGCTCCATGAAATCAAACCAGGAGGAGTGGCAGGGGTAAAAAAAAAAAAGAAAAAAAAAAAAGGAGAGAGAGAGAGACTCTCAGAAGGTTTTCCTAGTGTCTCACAAGGCAGTGACCCACTGAGTCAGGGATGCAGGAATGTCAAACCCCAGGAGGCCCAGCCCCAGCAGAACACTGGCAGTGCAGGGGACCCTCCCCAAATCATTCTGTGCTCCCTCCCCAGCCAAGCTCACGCATCATCCTGGCACAACCTACCCTGGAAAGGACAACAAGCTCCAAATCAGCTCCTGGTGTGACACTTGTGCAACAAGACCAGCCCTTTCACAACCGCCCCTTTTAAGGAATTGCTACCACACCTCTGGTTTAGAAGTTCTTTAAAGCAGCTAAAATTAAATTATTCCCGTTTCAGGGGAAGAGCAAGGCCTGCACTGAGGCAAAAATTTCCACCCCAGGGAAGAACAAGTGTGCCTCAGAACCATCAGCACCTCCTGGTCCTCCTCTGCTCCAGAGCACCGGCACAGGTGATGCATTTTGGGCACCACGTTCAGCATTGCAGGGGCTGGGGCAGCAGAACTCCTCATCAGGGCAAAAAAAACCAGCCTGGAAAACCCAACCAGCACAGCCAAAAAAATAAAAAATTCACCTGATGCTGCAAGGCTAATAACTCCTCTCTAAAGCCATTCATTTTTCATTTCACTGCTCGCCAGTCCTACAAGCAGTGTAGAGAATGGAAAAAAAAATTAAAAAAAAATAGAAAAAGAAAGAGGCATTCAATATATTCAATGATTTGGAATTGAAAAGAGAGATTGTGCTGTTCCCCTCTTCTCCAGGCAGAATGACCCCAGCTCCCTCAGCCTGTCCTCGTATCAGAGGTGCTCCAACCCCCTAATCATTGTTGTGGCCCTCCTCTGGACCCGTTCCATCAGGTCTATGTCCTTATTACATTGAGGGCTCCAGATATAAGAAGGACATAGTCCCGATGGAACTATCCCCAACTCCCAGACTAACACTGCAGACTGTAGGATCTATAATAGCAAGGGAAGGGTGAGAATAAACCCACAGAGAGGGGTACAAACTAAGAGATGCCTGTAAAATAATTATAATTGCATTATTATTGAGACTGCCCTGAAATTGTGTTTTTTCTTTTCCACCCATCTCTTTCTTTTTTCTTTTTTTTTTCTTTCTTTGTGTAATTTCAGTTACTGAAATTTCAGTACTGAAAATTTTGAGCATAACAAGTACACTTTAGGTTTCTGCAGAGAATGCATCCCCTATGTTGACGTGCAAATCGTGCCATCTGCTCATGCACATGACAAATCTCTGTGTCTCAGAGACTCCCCATGCAGAACAATTCTTCGAGCTATTCAAAGCTGTATTCTCAACGATCAGTTTAACTAACAAATTATGGCATTTAATTTTTCAATGTCTAGAATAGGTACTATTTCTAAAGGAGAGGGAGAATATCCATGCTCTAAGTGCCTGCTCCCAAAGAGCAAATGGTAGAGAGCCCGAGTTCAATGCCTTTCTCTACTTTCTTTTATGTCTTGCTATAAAATAATGATGCTTGACATTGACTATTAAGATCTCAAAATCACTCCTACCCTTGATTACCTTGTGGGCAGAATGAGGTTAAGATTTTAAAAAAATATTTAGCGTCTACAACTGCTCAAAGTACTCATCATTTTCTATACCTAGGCTTTTGCCTAGATTTAGGCTTTTGCCTAAATAAAACATCCAGCAGCACTGTTACTGAAGAAAAATAAGTTATTTGTAAAACAGGTTTACTTATCTATGTGCTTACAGAGGAGCAGTGACTCTAAGAAAGTGACTCCTCATTATCTTTGATTCTCAAATTTCATTTATGTTTTTGAAGTTTGAATACTAATAAGATACTCTGTTTAGTATTCAGTGTAACTTATGAAATTATCTTAATCAACTGTAACAAGAAAACAAGATAATCTTGTAAAAGATTAGTTTACATATTCTGAAAATTTATGTATTTGAAAGATCATGAGAAATAGGTTTCATTTTTCTGTTCTGAGTAGAATCTCCCTAGAACTGTTAAATTTAACTGATGGAAAAGAACAAAAAAATGACTAGTTAAAAACATTTCCCTAGCCTTTTGCTGAGAGCAGTAATACTTAAAAGACTGTCAGCCTTTATCTACCCTCACCAATTAATTTGTCTTTAAATCCAATTAGTTCCTCATAGCCATATTAACTTGGAAAGGTGGTGTGTGTAAATCTCCATTCATACTGAAAATATCAAATGATGGCTTTTAATAAGACACTTAACGGCAACATAAGGCAACATACCAAACACATATGTGAGCCCTAGTTCTCATTTGTAGAGAAAAGCATGTAGCAGGGGTGGGATAGAGTGGGGACAAGAGAAACACAGACACTGGAAGTGCCTACAGCAGCTGCAAGCTCCTACCCGGTACAGTGGATGGAAGAGGATACAGAAGCAAGCTTGTGGGAAGCTCCCTTCCCACTTAGGAAAAGGGGTTTCAGAAGGAGGAGGCACATCTTCAGGTTAGCATTCAAGGGGCAAAATAAAGCCTACTGTGTCTTTTACCTAATGTCTTTACACAGTAAAGCAAAAGCATTGTAATAATGCTTTGTGATATTTTTTTGGAAATCTGTATTTATTTCATTGTTGTATTTTTGAGGTTTGCCAGTGCTTTACTGATTTATAAATGACAGCATAACATTTCTGCTGGAGGTAACATTTTGCATCTCCAGTAACTCGCATATATGAAGACCATCAACCTTTCCCAGACTGTAAACTAAGAAGAATAATCCTCCCTTTATTTTCTCCTATTTTTTCAAAGAAATAGGTACTTGACTTTGAGCTTTTACAAAACAAGAGTTTATACAATTTAGGGTAAAAGACACATGCCACTTTTATGTTCCCTTGGAAATATCTAGCTTATTAAGAATTTGCTTCTTGCTGCCATAATATCTTGAAAGCAAAGCCCTCTCCAGTGTCATGAAAATAGGTGCTCTGCCTCTTCATGATATTTCAGCTATTATGAATTAAAGAACTTTACTAACCATCATTAGAACCTCTTCTGATAAAATTCATGCCAATTAAGGCAACTCTCTTCCTGCCATTTAAGGCAACTCTCTTCCATATTTTATATATATTAATAGACCATAGGGGCTGATTTAAAACCTTGTTGTAATTGTTAGAATATGTTGGACTAAGTCCGTGCCAATGCAGATAAATAAGTAGAAATGGAAATGAAAATTGTATAAAACACTAAATATTATCATAATCTATATCCTATTTACATTTTTGTCTATCCTCCCTTAGTGTTTTAAGATGTTTTTTAATGAAAAAAGCAACACATGAAATGTCAAGAGCTAAACAAGAACTGAAATTCATTTTTGGGATGAGGAAAGTGACATGAAATTGAAGAGAACTTTTACCATCAACATTATTCATAAGGACCATTTATTGATTAAACAATCTGTTGTACTCTCAGCATGTCATAGCACATCAATCATATATGAATTTAAACTAAAAGCCATATTCCATAAAATAATAACTGCTGAGTTGCCACGTGTACCATCTGAGTGCTAAATTTAAACTTTTGCAGTATTTCAGCAGCTGCATGAACCCATGAATAGTTCATAAAGTACATGAAATAGTAGATTAGAATTAACCAACTAGTTATATATATATGTTAGGTAATGTTTAGAATGGAAGAAATATAACTAGCCAATTCACCAAATACTTCCTAGTCAAAAGCAATTATTTTATGCAGCTTTTTTGGAAGATCTACTTAATCCTAAATATGTACATTAGGCAAACGAATATTCAGATTTACAAGAAGAAAAAGAATGAAAGAAAAAAAAGAAAGGAGAAAATAAAGGGCTTCTGCTAGATGATGTATGAGTGGCTTGTAACATAGCTCGAGGGATCTCTTGTTTCTTAACAGGCGACAGGTGATTTTATAACTTGCTTAGCTTGATAATTTTCATGTCCTATTTTCAGATTAAATGGATAATAATGTGATTTGTATGTGCATCAGGAATATTTTGTCTTTATTCGATGTAACTAGCATGAAATTTCATATTCCCCATTTTTTAATTGCCATAGATAGATTGGTCCTGGGCTTGCACACTTTTTGTGGTTGGTAAGCAACAACAAAAATCTGATAGAAGGAAACTGAAAAATTTTTTTTTGCAGACATTACACATTCTTATTCTCAAACAAACTATCAACACATAAGCAGCTCATTTTATATCTACAGGCCCAAAAATAATGGATTTTTAAAGCCAGGAAAAGGGATACTTTCTCTCGCGTGAGGTGTGACTGAAATCACAGGATCTTGGCACTGATCTTAAAGCCTAACTTAATGAAGATGCTCAGACCAAAGCATATTTTCTAGCAAGAAGTTTGGTTTCAAACTAGGAGAGTCTAAAGGCCTAGTTAGAGGGATGACTGAAGTCTACTTTGGATGTTTGATCATGATCCCAACTATAATTAGTAAACAGCAATGTCTAGCAAAAATCACTCTGTCTGGAGAAGGAATTCCCTTTTTTAGAAAGCAGCTGGCTTGAGAAGCTCCCAGGGTATGCATTTGCCTTCTCATCCCATGGGCAATGGGACTCTTGAATCCTTTATTGCAAGTTTTGCTGACCTCAGAGCTCTGAGTGTTTTCCTTAGAACTGGGAGCTTATGGACATATGTGACTGTAACTGGAACTTTTTGTGCAGTTTTCAGGATGGTGTTCCCTTTAGTCTGTAAGAACAAGTAACATAATGCATTATGCAAGCTTGTGACTGAGGCTGCAGCATAACTCCTAAAAGAGAAACAAAAATTAATAGCAGCACACCCTATGGTGGAAAGAAGAAGCCCCATCACTGAGTACAGATATGAAGCCTCTTTCCTAGAGTGCTCTTTGCCTGCTTTCTTTGACAGTTATACTCTCACATGTAAAGCAGGATGGGGAGGTGTTTGTGATATTCTCTGTGATTGTGTGGGACTTCAGGGTTTTAACCGTGGTGTTTTGTTTGATTGTTTTTTTTTTTCATGAGCATGAGAATTTATTCATTCTTAGTAAAATGTAATTTGAAACTAACTATTCTTTTTGAATGATTTATAGAAACCGTGTTCCAGGCTTTCACTTCTGTATTTTTCTGCTATCTGCAATTAGTAGATGGGTACTCATCCCACCTGCTATGAAGGACGCAGCTCATACAAAGTAGAACTTAGATAATTGTGTAATTTAGAATATGACACAAGAGGGCATTTCCTTGCTTCAGAATGATTGTCCAGAATAATAACAATGAAGTATTTAGTTTTAAGGGGCGGAGGGGGCAGGGGTAGAGGAAGCCCAAAGAAGCATTATCTAGCATTAGTTTTTAAACAAAGATTTTTAAAGTCCACATTTGTGTGAAGAAACACTGTTTCTCTATTTGCTTACCCATCAAAGGTAGTGCAGTAGCTAATGCCCTACTTTGGTGAGTGCTTTAGGATGCTTTATGTGTGTAAGACTGTACAAAAATACCGATTTCTTCCTTCTTATACCAAGACCGAGGTTTTAGACTTAGTCTACACAGCTCTCATTTCAAACATCAGAATGAATTTCTGAGGTGCTTATTCTTAATTTTGTATTCATTGTCTTTCTGGACTCCTATAATTCCTGAAGAGGCCATGAAGGGAATGAAGGAGGGAGGAAGGAAGAGAGGCAGGTTAAGGGAAGAGTAGGGAGGAGAGAAGAAGGAGAGAGGGAGACATTAAAAATACTACTGCTATATTAGAAGTAATAAAACAAATTAGTATTACTTCTCTTTAGAGTAATATATCAGACCTTTAGTATAAAATAATTAAGCTGACACAATAGTTTATTAAAGAGAACTATTTTGAAGAGATTTAGGTAGTCTGGTATTGCCTTTATTTGCATTGCAACTACTCATCTATAATATACCAGGGTTTTGCAACTGTCAACGTTTTAAAGATACCTAGTCCAGGCAAAACACCTAGTCCAGGCAAAAGCACCTAGTCCAGGCAAAACACTCAGAAGAAATAGGTGAAGGTGAAGAGGCAAAATGAAGTAACAGTATTTTAATTAAAAGCAGTGGATGAAGGTGGTGGTTGGCCTGATTAAATGGCAAACGTTAATTCATTGAAATTAACAGGAACTTTCTACATAGTCATAAATACCGTACTTCATTGACCTTTTATTTTTCATCAGCTTTTCCCCACTGTTGAGAAGATCATTGAATAAAATATACTTCAACCCAGTAAATGCATTTAAGTAGTTATTTTTTCTGATTTCATTTTTTGGAGTGATTTGTTTTTATAGTGTTACTAGGCACATACGCAGAGAAAGGTATTTGTTCCATCAACTAAGCCTGTTTTTATAGTAATTATATATTTCACAGGATCTCAAATAATTAGGAGGACTGGTCAAATGGCATATTCCTGATTTCACCAAGGTATATGACAATTAAGAAAATTCTGCTGTTTTAAGGTAATTTCATACTGACAAAAATATAATATTGCTGCATATAATTATGCTGTAATTATAATAATGTTTAGCACTTATAATATGCCTTCTACCTCAGTATCTCATGAAGTTCTTTTGAAGAATTTGATTTGTATACAGCCTGTGGTGCATCTGTTGCTATCCATATTTTACAGACAGGGAAAATAAGCTAGTGAAAATTATGTGCAAAAGCTTATGCTGCAAGCCTTTGAAAAAAGCTTATTGAAAGAATTAGAACCAAAGTGTTGCCTTCTGCCTTCATTCACTAATTTCTGATGCATTCAAAGGTTGCAACTTGGTCTGTTTGTCTCAGGCATGTGTCCTCAGAGATCTCCTCTAGGGTATACACACAGGGTATGTTTGGCTTTAACTCACTTTACAGCTGCTTCGAACAAATTTGCACACCATAATTTAAAGCTGGGCAAAATGGAAGAATAATGACCTACAGGCTTGTCTAAGAGAGGCAGCAGCTTTCAGAAATACTCTATCCATAATGCACAAGGAATTTGAATTATGAAATCATTGGCAATGCTAAGTGAAAACCTTTACTCTTGATAGAAGAAAAGTGAAAAGGAACAAAGAATTTACACGATTTTGTGTTAGAATTTAATGATGATGATTTATGTTTTCAAGTTTTAAAAAAGCAACAACAATCAAACTGAAAAATATACTTCACAGATTCAGTTATATAATTTATTTCTGTTTCCTCTACTTATCTTAGTATTATCAACATCAATGTCTATGTGGCCCAAATCCCTATGGTGTCTTTCAGATATCGTGTTTTAGTGTAAATCTCATTCCTTTCTGTAATATCATTTCAGTCTCCTCTTAATAAAACAGATACTTCAAAAGTTTATTTTCCATGTCAAATAGTAATTTTTGAAAATGAAGAATCTATGAATCAAACACAAAAGATTCTTCCCGTCATCTAGAGTCAGTTTGGCTAGGTGCTAGGAATAGAACCTTAATCAGGCTGAAAGAAATTTGGTTAATATTACAGTCATCCACAAGATACACTACATTGGTGACATACAGAACAATCGGGGGGGGGGGATAAACTATAAATCAGTATTTCACATAGTCCACACTTAAAATATTTTGTAGTTATTAAATCTTTCACTTTAAAAACTTTAAAAAGAAGAAATAGAGAAATAAGAATAAAGTTATTATAAAGAAAGGAACACTTTAAATGAAGACTGGCAAGAGGATATTATTTTACATTAGAAACAAGAAAGGTAAAGAATATTATTTTGTTCCCATAATAATAACAACAATTACAGAAAAAATAGTAATTGAAAGAAACATTTTTAAAGCATTTTTTCCCACAAAACTTGTGATTTGTGGCCACTGTGTCTTATCATTTGGAAAAAATGGTGTTGAGAATTTAGAAAAATTGATGTTAAGAAATTATTGATGTGTAAATGTGTAAAACTACATGACCTAAATCTATAGGTCATAAGTCAAACTTTCTCTGGTTTTGCAGATTTAAGAGGAAACTTTCCTCACAGCTACTTCGTGATCTGATTGTCTGATACAGACAACCTTCCTCTGAAGTGACTGAATCAGTAATAGGATATTTGATGAGCTACAATAAAACAATTGCTTTTAATATTGTATGTATTTTCCATGAGAAATATTAAGGAATATTTCTACTGATCAAAATTGTACTCATAGAGGAGATATCAATATTGTGTGTGAGAATAGTTAATGATTTTCAGGATTATATTGAAAAAATCAGACACTACTAATGTAGGGGTAATAAAACATTCTCTTCTGATTTAATGTGATTATGAACTAACGTTGTCTATAAATGAAATGTATTCATTATTGAAATATTCTTCATGCCCTGTACAGATAATGTTATAGGTGAGAATCCAAGTCAATCTTCAGCAATGACATACAAAAATGAAGAAATTCTTTCATCAGAGAGTATAAATAGCCTAAAAAGCTTTTATTTCTCCCACAGTTCAGGGAAAATATTTTACATCAAAATATATTTTCCAATATTAATCACTACTGGCTGCAAGGCAGAAGCAGATGAGTGTGTTGATCATCACTTTTAAATAGCATTTAATGTGATAGCATTAACGTATTTAAAGAGCATTAACGTGACTGGACAGTCATGTTAGTGAATGAAGTTGACTAAACAAAAGTAAAAATTTCACTCCTGCTTTAAAGGAGGTGCTGAAAACTCTGAATGCAGTGAAATTTATGCCACTTTATTCTCCCAGGCTTCCTCTCTCCCACATCTTCTCGATTTATCTCTACATATGTCTAAACAGCTATAGATATATCTAGATAGATCTCAATATATCCTCCATTGGTGTCTTATGCTGGAAATACATTTCAGGAAAATCATGCTAAATTCCTGCTACTTGGACACTTTCAAGGTGGTAAAAAAGGCCTTGGAAACTCAAAGCAATTCCTTTTAGGCTGTTCTAAGAGCCTGAATGAAAATAAAGTTGATAAAAAAAAAAAGGAAAATAAAATGATTGATTAATTAGAGATTATTAAAGTTAGATTAAGATTTATTACAGTTTCACGGAAATATCTCAAAACTGTAACATGTCAGATTCTGCCAATCTGCTTACTTGGACATGGGGTGAGAAACAATATGTTGTGTAGAGCCACTGTCAAGCATTGCCTGCTTTCTCCTCCATATCAGTAGGATCTTGGGGGAAAAAAAGAATCCTGTCTTTGCTGTGCTTTGTTAGCATATGGGGTCAAAGTAAAGCATTTATGTCATGTTTTATCTCATGGAAAGATTCAAAATGTAGTTATTGGCCACTCTGAATTAGCATTTTTCCCTAAAGTAGATATTTTTGCAAGGTACTTACAGTTAAGTATGATGCGGAAAAATACTTTTGCTGTCATCATTTCAAACCTGAGTCCCTAAGTTCAAATCTCTTGTTTCTTTTCAGCTGAATTAGAAAAACATGCCAATTTTGTGATGTGAACAGACAGGGACAAGAAAAACCTGTCTAACATAATTTTACTTGACACCTAAACTGTAGTTATATTTAGACTTAGGAAATAAACTATGCATCAGAAATCGAATGGACCATATTTCCTTTAGTGCCATTACATTCTCTATTGCCATTTTCTGTATACCAAAAATAGAAAGTTTTTGTTCTTTACCCATTGAATTAATCAGAACTAAATAAAATTTTAGTGCAAAATATTATTCTCTGGACATATTTAAAACTAACTTATTAGGTTGGAAAACAATAAATTTTAGCCTATTAGTCCTAGTGTTATTATGCTAGATTATCAGTGAACCAGCTGTCATTTACGTTTGTGTATTAGATGGAGTGGCCATCCAAGTTTTGCTTTGTATAAATAGCCTTCAACACAAAAACAAATTAATACCTTTTAACTTTCACTTTAAATATTTATATTTAAATATTTATATTCACTTTAAATAAATTAGAGTTTTCATTGAATCCAATGGAAATTGGATTTAAGGTTTTATGTACCTTTGATATTTTACCCACTTTTGAAAAGAAATGTCATCTTGTATAATTTTCCAAAATTGTAATAATCATTGATATATCAAAATGCATGGTATCATTTTAATATATAGTTATATATCTAACCTGCATAGAATACAGACACACATGTGAAGTGGAAAACACATAAGGAAGCTTTACACTGCTTTTAGAACTATTGTGTATGTCAAATGTATTCAATTTCTAGTGCTATGAATTTTTTTCTTCTTTTCAAAGGAGCACCTTGTCCACCTGACCATTTAGTCTAAGGTTGAGCACTGTTGGCACACAGACAAATTAGGGGGGGTGTTGCTGCTTATATGACTGACTTGAAAGTAAGGCATTGCTCCAAGAACCTTAAAGGACAGAGACATCCCTTTTTATCTGCCTTTCTGTATCTTTGGTTAGCACCATCTCTATGGGCTTGTGTAACAATATCTAACTGTCTTACTTTTATGATATTGCTCCAAACTCTCTCCATTTCATTAGTTTTCCCTGCCTGAAATGTGCTTACAAAAGGCCCTCGTGCTGGCTGATTGGGAAATAAACAAAAAGATGTCTCTTCAGCTTTTTTTCCCAATTTTATTACAGAAGTTTGAGGGATTTTGAAGAATATGAAATTTTAAGATGATTAGCTAAGCCTGCAGCTTTAATTAATCACAGCCTTAATCCATCATAATGCTTATGCATACATCAAGCTTTTAAGCTTGTGAAAGTGAGTTCACATCAGTGTTTTTTAGAAAAGAAAGCTAGTAAAGTTTAAGGTGAGTTTTTAGAATTTCCCTGTACTTGTATAAAATTAAACAAAGTTGAAAAATGTCCAAAATGTATGTTTATTTTATTCTGATTTTAGTTACTAGAAACTTCCCAATATTATAAAGTTAGAGTTTTTTTTTAAACAAGTCTAAATTCCTCTGTTACAACTAACTAGAAATAGGAATGGAAACCAGGAAATACTCACAACAAAGCCTCAAAAAATCAACAGAAATTCACATTATAATCACGTGCCTCTTCCAGTGCAAAATACCCAGATTA
>JAOXNG010000001.1:127309531-127327809 GCA_028566535.1 Scolopax minor | reverse complement strand
GGCATAAAAAGAGTCAATACCTACAGGCTGGTGCCAAATTCAAGCACTAAGTAAGGCCTATTTTTTTAAATACTAAGTTTATTTACCTACTCAGGAAAACTACCTACCAGTTATTAAATTTAAGAGATAAATACATTTTTGAAATGTAATGTCCTGTAATATATGAGATTTTTCAGATATGTGAAGTTATTTCTTGACCTAATTTTCCTTAATGTGTGATGCTGCTCTATAGGGGGAGAAAGACTTTATAATCTCAACTGGCCACATTTAAACCAAAATCTATGTTTACAGCTTTTATTTTGGTAACTCATTACAGAGAATAAATAAAGTTTAATTGTAATGTCACACTTTTTTAATTCTGAAGAAATTTTGTTTATTTGCTTCAAGTTGTTTTTCATCTATACTTCATCTGTACTTTGAACTTGGGTTTCATTTTCCAGTACTTCCAGACACTTACGGTGTACTATTTAGCATCTTAGCTGCATTTCCCTCTGGAATTTTTTTCAAGGCATACATTTGCACTTCTTTTCCCTAGAAACCATGGTTCAGCTGAGAGGTAGAGGATCTTGTGCACTCATGATTACTCTGATATGAAAACAGAATGTAGCTAAAAGCTTCCAAACCCTGTACCTCAGATGTAGTCTCTATACTGCTTATAGTCTTTGTAAAATAGGAAAATCATCTTGTGCTTTCATTGCAAGGATAAACAGATCAAAAGTTGTGGACACAAAAGCATTATGAAAATAGTAAAGTTGAGATGCATTCACTAAACTTTCTTTCCCTTGTAATTATAAAATGATTATTATTTTTATGAGTAAATACTCACAGAATTTATCTTGTTCTATTAGGATAATGATCTCAGTTTCCCATATTGAGTAGAATCACAGAAGGATACCATAGGAAGAAAACACTATATAACCTCTGGTTTAGTTCGTGTTAATGTTCGTGTTAATGAGTGAAGTATTTCATAAGAGAAGGAGAAAGAGGACATGATCTGATTATGCTCTTTCCTTCTTTTGTTGTCTTCACATGGCAGGGGAGAGGACTGAAGCAGGCAGACCATTTGTGGCCTCAAGAAATATGTGTGCATATTGCTTATATTATACTGACTCAGATCTGAATCTTCTACAGACGTGCTGAAGACATTTTCATTGAAGTTAGACACACACTTCATTTAAGTCTATAGGTTTCAAGCTGAGAATTGTGAAATCTTGGTTAGGATAATTGTGACAGGAAACCATACATTCAAATATATTCAGGGACATTATCTTTAAAAATGTGTAAAAGGAAACTGCAGCAAAACCGTATGATTCTATGATTCTAAAAGCTGTAAGAAAACTTAAATTAACTTTAAAATTTAACTGGTTATTAATGCCTCCTCTTCTATTTTACATTTCAGAAATATACCTGTATTCTTCCTTATACTGTCTTTTTGCGTTGCTCTGTATAGTAAAAGTATTTTAAAGCTTTGAAATAAAGACATGGTCTTCTGAATTCTGTGATGGTATGAAGTACTCAGTTTTTCACTTAAATCAAACCTATATATTCTTAGGCTTGTGGATGCATGTAATTGAATCAATGATTATGTGCCAATATGTTCTTGGATGCATTCAATTAAATTTTGTGCATTAAAATAGATTCTTCTTGCCAATACTTACAACTGCTCTTAACATAGTGTCAGAAATCTTCTTATATGTATCTGTATAAATCAGGAGTGACTCCAATAGTCTCAAAGGCCATATACTGGAGAAACACGAGAATGAAACAGGAGTTAAAACTTTTTCATTATCTTAATTTAATCAGTAATGAATTTGTATTAGTTTTGGAAATGTTAAAGTCAGGAAATGGAGTCAGGCTTTCATTATTCATTTTTATTTTAGAAGATGCAAGTGAGTTAGTCACAGAGTCCAGAAATCCAAGTAATGTACACCTGGGAGCTTTGCTACCAAATGAGCTCATCCAAGCGTGGGATGCAAATGGAGCAGATCTGGTGAATAACTTGTCAGTGTGCAGGCTGCAGCCCCGGAGCCTTTCCTTCACAAGGAGTCCAAATATTTTTCTTCAGCTTGAATTTTTATAAAAGCAGTTTCCGTATGCAATAACCACAGTTAGACTGGGCGCTGATTTAGAAAGAGTTTGCTAAGGGCCAGGAGCCATTCCATTTCAGCCTCTTGAAAATTACTCAATATTTTGTTCATAGGGATTGGATCTAATGATCTTGATAGGTACTGACACATCAGTCTTTTCAGAATCCTTTCTGTCTATATAGTTAAATTGAAGGTTGGCACTACAGAGAATCTGGTGCTCTGTCAGGTAGTTTATTTTTTTCCTGGCCTAGAATGGAAAGACTGTACAGGCAGGGAGGTATTATTCTACTTTGTTGCGTCAGGAGGAAAAGAAAGAGAGAGTGATAGCAAGCTTTTTGTACTCAGGTCTATTCAATTTTCCATTCACTAGGCTATTGTTATTAAGGATTTCTGTCTGAGGACTGTTTTCTCCAAAGTACACTATTTACATATGTTTAGTTTAAACCACACATTACATTTCTATGTAAATTCAGTTCAAAGTTTTTCGGTTTTCCTGTGTAGTGAAATCCACTCCATTTTCCTCTCTTTGTAGTTGATGGCAAGTCTAATTTGTCAACTGTGTGACCATACACCTTTTACAGTCTGGCTGCAGTGTAGATGTATAACAAAGCAGGCATGCCTTTCTCCAACTTAATTTGTCAGTTTTCTTTAATCATTACTTCTCCATTTCCATCCATACACATATAAAGAGATATGATCAGGAAATTGTTTACAAATGCACCAATAGATGTTAATAACAAAATGCTTCCAAATATCTCCAAAATAGAGACAAATAATTTACCATACAATAATTATCTCTTTTGTATATAAAATATGCATATAGGGTATTGTAACGGGTCATATTGGATGGCAGCATGTTTAGATCTATAATCCAAAGCAGAACAGAATTTCTAAAACAATCTCTCGTATGATGGACATGTGTCCCATGTACAAGTGCCTGTCTGCTTACAAATTACACTTTTTTTTAATCCATTGTGTTGGCATGGACTTTGACCATATTAAAGACCTTGAACCTCCACAATATCTCTGTAGATTAGGGGTCTATATTAACAATAGTGGAAGCAGAGCATCCATTCTGTTCCCTTACAGAGAAGAAATTAGCAATGTGACAAAGAAGGTTATAATGTAACCCATCTTTGGAAAATTTCTCCCTCTATTGATCCATTTGTGAGGTGGTAGACAACTGGAGAATGATTGGAATTTACCCTTTCTTTCCTGTAGCTGTGCTCAGTCTTCTGTTAGAAAGGCACAGGCAGGAGGATCCAAACTATGGTAGACTTTGAAGGCAATACCACAAAGAGTTGTGGTCCAGAAGTGAGACCAATTTAAAGGCACTCGATAATATATAGACACACTCACTATGTAGCTTTCACAGATATGCTGTAGAAAATGACATTACGTGGCTAAAAATGTCCATCCGCTTGAGCATTTCTGAGTACGTATTGCTGGAGAAAAATGCTAGAAATGAACATATATAGAATTATTTGGGGAAAATGCAAAAACTCTTCTCTACAAGAATGACTTCTGAGATGCATTGGAAATTGTACCTCCTAGAACTGAGAAAACATTCTGCTCTTACTGCTATTTCTTATATGTTTTATTTCTAGATTTAAAAAAATAATTCAGATAGAGACTCTCATGGCAGACAAGTAATTGTTTCTGCTTTCCTGAACTTAACTTGGTCTGAAACACTACACGTAGGCAGTTGTTCAAAAACCATTGCTGTTGCAGGCTTCACACTGAACAATTTCCTCTGGTGGGATATTACAGAAACCCACACATTTTCTGCTCAATGTTCTATGTTTTTTCCCCTTACAGAAGTCTGAATCTCTTCTTGGCTTTCATTAAGCAGGTCTTTCTCAACCTAAGTAAATAAAGACAATGTCTTTTGCTTTGTGATTACAAAATAACCCCTTTATGAGCACCAAGAGCTTAGATGTATGGAAAAGTCAACAAAAGTACTCCAAATATTTTATAAGCAAGACTGTTTTATTTTATTTTTTATGGACGTGAAATTTTGTTGATCTTAAATACTAGGACTTGTTTTTAAAATAGAAAAAGATTACTAGAGTAGCTTTATTGTGGCATGACATACTGTAAAACAGGAAAAGTTCAAAGTAGGCAGTTCATAGTATCTGCTCAAGACAAACACAGTTAAAACATTAGAGATCTCAAGAGATATGTAAAACAACCATCTGATTTAAATTGCTGTGGTAGTATGCAATTTTATTTAAAAGGGATTCACGATTTGAGTGCTACCATTATATATCATATGTAATTGTTTTAATAATAGGGGAAGGGTAAAATGTACTCAATATTCAAATAGTTTTATTGTCTTCTTTACCCTTTTGAATGAATTCACAGTAAAACCACCTTCGCTTTAAAACTCTTTGTATAGCATATGCAGGCATTTATACTTTTTCAGACCCAAGGTTTGCTTATCATTTATGAATATTTAGATGTTCTATTGTCAGGTTATCCCATTACAAATATCCCATATCCCATTATTTTTCCACAATGAAGTGAAGAATAAATGCTGGAAAACATCTAATTGGCATGTGAAAGACATATGTGGGGGTGAATAAGTGGGAAAATTAGCTTGTGCAGTTACTAACAATGAACAAGAGAGCAGTCCAGAGGAGGAAGAGACTCCTTTTCCTATTTAATTTGTTCTAAAAAGAATTTTGGAGACCTGGAGATACTGGACAATTTCTGACAAAGTGAGGGAGACCATGTATTCTCCTTTCCTCAATTTGCAACGGTTCCTCACACCTTTATTGGTCAACAGTAGAGAGAAAGGAGCTGAAAGACTACTAACTTCTTATTAATTGAAATCTTTGTTCAGGTCCCTTGGAGGTTCTCACCCTCCTCAGATCATTGCCATCCTCCCTAGCACAGAAATTGTCCTGCTGGGACCAATTTAATCTTATTATGTGTTTTTTGATGTGAGATTCACTGCATTGTTTTGTTATAAGATGGATCTAACAAATTGATGTGAAGAAACAGAAAATAAAAAGGCAAAAAGAGAATTGTTAAAAGACAATATGTGCTGCCCACTTACTAACCAGAGGTAGAAATGTAAACATTGATGTTATAAATCTAAAAAAAATATATTTAGCCCTTACTAATACTTACTAGTAGTTTTTCCCATAGATTACCTGCAGTCTTAATCTGTGTGTATGTGTATGTATATACATATGCATAAATAATATTTATCTGTCTGCACTTAACTTTTTATAACTACTTGCAGCAGCCTAATGATCCCTGTGTTCTTCAAAGTTACTCTAGACTAGTTGTAATCAGGGCCACTGCTGCATTTATTGGATCTAGCTGTGATTGTACTTAGCACAGCCCTTTCTTATAAAAGGCTTTAAATTTATAATCTCTGTCTTCCATTCTGGATCATTTTCCAGGCCAAAACAGCTCAGGAGTTATAGCAGAGTTGCCAGAAGAGATAAAATACCTTAATTGCTTGGAGAGTGGGATGTTTTGTTTTGTTATGGCTTTTTAAAAGCCAGGGATTTTTTTTGTTTGTTTTGGATGACTCTGTTGTAAGTGAGAAAGTTAGGTTATAGAAGCAGTGGAACAGCAGCAACATAAAATTTACCGTGCAAGGTAAGGTTCCTCTTATGTAGTTCTTAGTATTTCTTCTTTCCTGAGACAGTGTGATTTTGAAGGAAAAATGGATTTTTAACTGATACCTGTGTGCTGTGAAAAGACAACCTTCTATACTTATTCATGAGCCTTGAGGTCTTTTTCACAAATAAAAACTGTGAGAGAAAACTGTCTCCTGTTCTGGAAGGCCATCTGTCCTTTATTTTAAGATGTGTTAGTTAAGATGGGTGTTGTGTCTTACTGAGCTTATTCATCTTCATTTCTCTTTGTAACCCATGATCTAGTGAAATGTCTGAAGATTAGAAAAGCTATATTGAGGAGGAAGAAGGAATAATTTTGTGTTGATTGAGGTCAGGAGGTTAATGAATTATTTCAATTATTTGTGTGCCAAGTAGAACCTGACTGTTTTAAAAAGTTTAAAAACAAAGGTAATCTTCCAAGGCTGTAATAGCAAACACATCTTAAATGTGGAGATGTGCATAAATTATGTAAAAGCAGAATCTGGTAGAGATAAAGATGCTGAAGATCCAAGCCCCCAGGTCCAGAAACTACCGAGGATAAACACACACATAAATGTGTGTGTGCCCCAATAACTGACCTTTACATGTAGTATCAGACACAGTCTACCCAGTATTGTGCTCCAGATCTTCTCAACCCAAGTTGCCTTACATGTGTGCATGTGCATATGCATGTACACAGACACACGCTTCCTCGGGTCTCTCCAGTAGCTGGCACAGAGTCCCTGGTCCCTCCAGTATCCACCTCTCAGACTATGGTCTTTCAACCTCTTTACCCAGGCTTATGGCTTCTTTGATCCCTGGATCCCCAGCCACTTACCTCAGTCACCAGCCTAATGTTCACAGGTGACACAAACTGACACGCTTCAGTGATGGCCCACAGGTACATGCCCCTGTAAACCCTGATCCTACTCCACTTGCTTCCATTCAGACACCCACACGCATATGTGCACATAGACAGAGAGCCCCTTACGTGGGAAAATAGCCAGAAATGGAGTTCAATAAGAAGACAGGACAGATCAGGCGCAGGGCACGGCCAGACAAGCACAGTGACCAACACCTGTTTACATGTTATCACCTCCTTTTATCTTCTTATCTCTCTATTTTCCCATACTTGTTCCTCCCCAGACCACCCTCAGTCCCAAAGCTGCCATGGGGCTAGTCATCTGCTGTGACATCTGGGTAGAGACTAGGGCAGGGCAAGGGCCCCCTCTTGCCCATGTGCCTCTGTCCTCCTTTATTTTATCACATAACCCAATGAAAGCAATGTCTCATCTTCTAATGAGACATAAATTGATTTCTTTCCTTTGCTTAACCATGTTGAATGGGGATTACGGTCAAGTATGTGTGCTTCCGAAGCTAAAGACAAGTAAAAACTCTAAATAAATAAACAATTCTGGTAAGCATTTAGGTTTGTGTTGAGTTTATAAGATGTAACCAAGGTGGAATTGGAAAAAATATGAATTAGTTGGAGCTTTCTGGAGAAAGAGGAAGAGGATCAGAGATGCCTGTAGTGGCACTGAAAGGAGCTTAAACTGCTTACTTGTCCTCTCTACAGTAGTGATAATTTTTTCGCTGTTCAAAACTCCAGAATGCATATTGTTATGTCCCTATATAAGAACAAAAGCAAAGGTGATCTTTCCTCATGCCTCGTAATGCTGGTGAGAACAGAAGAGGGAACTAATTTTCTCTCCTCTTTTCCAAATCAAACAATGCACAATTCTGTAATTTTCAAATCTTGAAGAACTTTTACAATGACTTGAGTGAGAACTGTATTGGAAATGTGATTTATATAAGGGTGATCATAGAATCATACAATTGTCTAGGTTGAAAGGGACCTTTCAGATCATCAAGTCCAACCATCAACCTAACTCTGACAAAAACCATCACTAAACCATGTTGTTAAGCACAACATCCACTCATCTTTTAAATACTTCCAGGGATGATCATCCTATCACTTCCCTGGGCACCCCATTCCAAATTTTAATAACTCATTCAGTGTAAAAGTTTTTCCTGATATCCAATCTAAACCTCCCCTTGCACAACTTGAGGCCACTTCTTCTTGTTCTACTCCTTGTTACTTGGGAGAAGAGACAGATTCCTCCTTCTCTACAACCTCCTTTCAGGTAGTTGTAGAGAGTAATAAGGTCTCCCCTAAGCCTCCTTTTCTCCAGGCTAAACAACCTCAGTTCCCTCAGCCACTCCTCATAAGGCTTGCCCTCCAGTCCCCTCACCAGCGTCATTGCCTTTCTTTGGACTCACTCCAGAATCTAAATGTCTTGATCATAAGTTTCCTGGCTTAAAATGCAAGGTTCCAGCTTTTATGCCTTCAGCGAGCACAAATGCAAGGTCATCTCATTAAATGATGGGCACCATGTACCATCATTTTAGAATTTACTATTCAGTGAATGTGTATATAAATATGAATTTATGAATAAACATCTTCCTGACAGTGTGTCTAAAAAAACCTTCATATTTATCACCCATAAAATCATAGAGTGATGGTTTAATGGACTGGAAAAGTACTCTGGATGACTCTTTATTAGCTAGTTTTCTGAAGGCATTGTTAGCCTGGAAATAGAAAATAGCATTGCTAATACCAAGTCATACCTGACTTGTGGGGGTTTTTGCACATCTTTTGTATGCAGAGGAAGACCATGTAGTTTTGGAATTTGGTCAGAATAATTATAGCTTAAAGCTCAGGCCTGGACTAGGTGAAAAATATTTGAAACCATATTAACTGCAGATGTTTAGTAACTATTTTGTCTACAAAACAAAAAAGGTACAAAACCATAGATGGCCTTTTCAAATTCTCCTTTATACAATTTTGTTTTAAACTCCAATTGTAGAACTTTTTTACACATGACTTTTAGATAGTACACTTACATTTTCTTTAGTAGGCCAGCATTGGTTCATTTCCTCGTTTTTTTTTTATGTCTCATTGCCACATAAACAGAGGAGGAATATGGAACACAATTAAGGGTTAATTCATTCAACATGTAAGATTTTTGAAATGCAATTTGAAGAAAAAAGTTTGCTCCATTACTATTCTGCGTCCTCCAGTGATTACTCAGACCAGAAACAATGCACTATATAGGATCATTCCTTGTTTTAAAAAGCCATTTCTTTGTTTATGTTTGTGGTGATTTGGGAGTCCCTGAGAATATAGTGCATGTTGTTTTTAACAGTTGCCTTCAAATAGGGCAGGAGAAAGGAAATACACAAGCAGAAAATTAATATATTTTCCAGAGACTTATCCTGGTGAGCTCCAGCAGAACCTCAGTCAGGTGAACGTGAGTAATAACAGTACTGTCTAGGGTCTGGTGGGATCTTATTAGCAGGCAAAGTGGTTGGTAGGAAAAGAAGCCCTTTCAGTTTCCTCTGAAACCAGTGCTGGGCTGGAGCACCAAGAGGTGGGTGGTGGCTGCAGTGCCCTTCTCCTTCACCAGCTTCGTGGTGGTGGTCCACAAATCTTCTCTGCCCTTTGGTCCCTTATTGCACAAGGGTATGTTCAAAGAATACTGTAACTGCTGGCATGTAACTTGCTAGTTTACTTAAAGCTCATAAGAAGTCAACCCTTTTAAAAATAATTGCTGCAAGCATTTTACAGATTTTAAAAAAGAAATGTCCTACATGTATAGTTTGTCTTCTCTCTCTTCTGCATTCTAGCTCAGTATAAACACAATTTTAAGATGCTAGGTAAAATTTTTCTGTTCTAGGGGAAGGTTCACAAACAACTAGAAGGGGAAGAGGTGAGAAAGAATGTGAAAGGTCAGTAGAGAGAAAGAGATGAGTTTTAGAAAATGGATATTTTATTGTTCCTACACTTAATAATGCACTCAATTTTTTATATCATTTCTGCTCCTTTTTGCTTTTTCAGTCTGGCCTAAAATTTGATCCAAGCTGCTTCAGTTCCTCTTAAATATGAGTGATTACTTGGAAAGGAAATACAAATCTACAAGAAAAAAAGGTGTTCAAAATTAGGGTCATTATTATATTTACCAGAAGCATCTCACATTCTTTTTAACATGCCAGGATGCTTTTTTTTCTCCCAATACTTGCTTGTATGTCTTAAAAGACACCAAGAAAATCATGTCAACAGGTTTCTGAGATATATTTAAATAAAAATTGGAAATATATACAATGTTTGATAAGACTCATCAAAGGTGCAAGGGGAGAAGGCTATTCAAGGTTTCCAGCAATGAAAAAAATGCATATATCAAAAGGTAGGGAAAAAGTAAAACAATATGTGTACTGGGCATGGTGTGGATGGAAGCTTTCAAGCTCACTTTGTCTCACATGAACTCTTCCTGTTCCCAGACTTAAGGAAAAAATGGAATACCATGTGCTGTATGTATTTTTGTGTTTGAGTTCAGACACCTAAAACCAATTTTTATTGTCATAGGTTTTCTTTGTCACTTTAATAAGTTACTTATGCAAAGCACTGTAACAGTTATTGCTAGAACACAGTAACTGAAAACCTATTCAGGACATAGATAATAAAAGAAAGAGAGAGCAACATAGAAGATATGAAATGTATTTTTATCAAGCCACATCATAAAATTCAAAGTATTTTTCATGGAAACTAAGTAGAAATTCATACTGCATAAAAAGCAAGAGTCTCTCAGAATTGTTCATATCAGCCAGGAAACTAGGAACTGTCAAAAAGAAGGAACATGACAAAGTTAATTTGATTAACCTGCTTGTTTTCCCCTCTAAAATGTCATGGGAGAATGTGCGATCACAGGAGATAGTATCCACTGGCAGAGGCAGAAAGCTGTCTACTGCAGCAATTTAACTGCAGGTTTGTAGAGCTTCTGTTGCCAAAGGATACAAATAGCTCAAAAATCTCAATTACTTCATCCTCATGGCAACTAAAGTGAAGGCTATATCGTGTCTTGGTTCTCATCTGCAAAAAAGGGCTCTTAAACTTCCTTTAATCTCCCTAAAGATACTCTTATCTCAGAATATGAGATAAGACTTGACAACAAGACCCTTCATTGGAGCATTATTTTTCTGAGTTATTAAAAAAAAAAAAAAGAAAAAAAAATTAAAAAGAAAGAACAAAAAGCCAAGAAGCTTGTGAGAGGAAGCATGCCATGACAGAGTGAAGCTCTAACATTTAATGTGACTGTAGGTCTTCATCCTCAGTAGGCTAATCATTTTCCTATTAGGTTACTTATACTTACATAGGTTAAAAACTTATTGCAAATGTGTGAATCACAAATGTCTTCTTGTTTGACACTTTTATGTTGGAAAGTTGGTAGTTAAGATGCTAGGTAATAGTCACAAGTCTATACAATTCCTAAGAGTGCCACTCGCTTTTTGTAGACTTTACAAGTAGCGTAATTTACTTTACCAACTCTCAGTTTTGAAGGAACATGATTTTCATATGATAAAATTCTATTTCCAGCTGGAATTTCTTATTGATTCTTGGTTTTTTTGCATATTAAGGATTTTTCATATTTGCATATTTTGCATTTTAAGGACTGATACTTACTAAAATAAACTGAAGAAACATTCTGGATGTTAGTAAAGTCCTGAGGATATTTTCTTCTCTCCCATGATACCCCAAATATAAAGTGATTATCTAAATAACAAAACAGATTTATTTTTACTGGACTCCTCTAATGCAATCTTTTATCTTCCCTTCTTTTTCTACTTCTGGAAAAAATATCCCTCTAATTTATCTGAGAGAATGTGGTATACAGCTATACACCATATTCAGTAATAATTTGTTCACAATTGGGGAAACCTTATAAATTTGGAATCTGCTGTAGGTAGTTAAGTTTTATAAGACATTGGGTACATTCAGTGTTGTGTGTTAACTCAAAATGACATGAAAAAAATATTTAAAGCTCAAAAACTTGTCTAAATTCTGTGACTTAAAACACTCAGCACTGTATGTCTTTATTAAAACATGCTGATACTTGTTCATGCTGTGAACCCTCAGCCTGAGCCTGATTTTTCTTAGTCTCAGCTCAGAAAATTAGTAAAACCTCCTAGATGTTGTATAAAGTGTGACAATGAATGGTTAAGAAACCTTCCTGCTGTTTTCTGCAGAGTTCTGGTGAGCCTGATGGATGTAGGCAGGCCTTATGGCTCTTCATGAGACTGACGAATGTGGCAGGTTGTAGACACGAATGGTCCTTCTCAATGCTACAGTTTCAGTGAAAGAGTATTGTTAGAGACTTGACTGCTGTATTTCTTCAGCTACAAAGGGAGTTGATGCATACTGTGGCTTTCATTAAAATTTCTTAATGGGATTAGATGAACTGTGTTCATCCCTGCACTTGCCTCCCCAGTCCTCTCTTTCTCAATAGGCTTGGAAGAAAGGAGGAGAGGAGAATGGAGAGAAACAGCACAAATTATTTTTAATGACTATAAGCTTCATTGCCTTCTCCAGGTATTGACATGTGAGGAATATGGAAGGTACACACAAGGTTTTTAAGTGTAAAAATTCAAAAAAAAAAAATAAATCAGAAAATCCTGATAAGGTGGAGAAGATGTAGACTGGAGAAATTCTGTTCAGTCTTTTTATCATGGGTGTTTTGAATTAGATGTTTCAGTCCTATGGTCCCAACTTGTATTAGGTCCTCAGAAGAAGCTAATGATTTTGAATACAAGTTGTACTGTTTTTAGCTACTAAAACAGCATTTCCTGCTCACAAGTGACTCTTATCTGAAAGTGTTTCCTAATTCAGCATTTTTGGGATTGCATATTTGCTGCATGTCATTGACTTTCAGCTTAAAGCTGTTGGAATTTGCACTTGATATTATGAAGTTTTTTAAGTGTTTTCCCTTCAGAGAAACCAAGAAAAATCGTGCTGTGTTATGACTTGTTTTTCAATGTATTTCATTGTATAAACCTAAAACAGCTGGTATCATGTTTAATGACTATATATAGATGCAGACATCCATTTTCTGTTCCAAGCAGTTTGTATTCTGCTCCAACAGCTTCACTTTTCTTCTGGGTTTGTTTGTTTTGTTTTGTTTTTGAGGGGTGGAGGGCATAATTGAAAATAAATTGTGGGATTGCTCCTTTTACAAGGGAAACTATGAAATGTTCTGGCAGAAATAGATAACCAAGCCAAATTATCTAAGCTGCTTTAACTGCAGAATACTTGTCTTTAAATTATGTTCTTTTATTGTTGGTATCGGTGAACCTGAATAGTTTAAACTGAGGCCAGAGTTTTGCCTTACAATTCATAAAACATAAGAGGTTCCAGCTGGCTTTCTCATCAGCAAATTAGCTATGCAGGGCCATCAGAAATAAACAGGAAAAAAAAAGTAAAACTAGCTTAGTCAGTTAAATGCGTAGATAAATGATGATTCTATATTTGTAAGACCTATTTAAAAGAAAAGTGCCAAATGTTAATAGACATGTTTTAGGAGTTGAATCACTATCTTACAATGCATTAAACTTTTAAAGCAGACTGTACACAATTTTAAGGACCTAAACTGGTTCAAGGACTTAAAAGGTTCAAGGTCTTAAAACCGCTTAATTGAGTTTCACCATGTTAAATTAAACTGATACGCAGTTTGGGACCTAATTAAGAAAGTCCTACATAAGCAGTATAAGATCTGTTCCTTGTGTATTATCTATCACATCTCATTTCTTTGAGAAAGAAATAAAATGTTAGTATTAGTTGTCACTTAATCAACTCTATAGATCTAGCTCAGCTCAGGGATGGTAAGAAGAATTTTCTTTCATCTCATGAATCAAGTCCCTGATAGCATTTTTAACAAGGTTCTGTATTTGCAGGTTGCCTTGTGCAGTGCTGCTGAAATGTTTTTCTGTGGTTCCACAGGTGTAAAGGGCATTGCCCAACATCAACAGGATTTGCATCTGTGGATGAAGATCAGGGAAAAAGGGGAGAGGCGGGGAAATTTTTTTTTATTATTTTATTTAACATTGATAACTCGATGAAAGAGTGTAAAGAATTTGAACTATATATTGAGCCTTTTCTGCAATTTATAATTAATGCTGTTAAAAAAGACAGACAAGTTCAGAATTCCCAAAAGCTGAAAAATTATAGATAAACTACTTTGAATACTCAAAACCTCATTTTATTTAAATGAAACAGGTTCCTTGAAGCCTTAAACTGAAACAAAGGTTTCAGTAGCTAAAAGGTTTTCATAACAGGATTAATCCCATGAGAATTAACTAGCCTATGCCAAGGCATTAAGCTTCTAAAACATCATGAACTGTTAGGGTGGCCTTAAATACCTGAATTCATCAGTACTGCCTTAGTTAAATACAATCTCAGGGATAAAATGCCTTAAAAAACACTTCAAAAAGTGAAGTACTTTCTCTTAAATTTCTGTCATAATTAGGTCAATTTAATTAAGAGAACATAGAGTTCTCTGAGAAGTTAGAAATTTGACAGATTTTCATAGGCTGTCAAATTGAAAGTTTTGTCTTTTGAGATTTGGTTTAAGAAAAAAACAAAGCATAAAACAGGAAATGTGGTAAGTAAGGTAGGGAATAGAGACTAGATAGGAGCATAAAACACAGGAAATGTGGTAAGTAAGGTAGTAAATCTAGATAAGAATTTTGAGGAGACTTATCTACATAGGATGAGAAAGTGAAATAATCGAGACTATATTTGTAAGGTACCTTTCAGTGGCTTTCTAGGCTTACAGGGACTGGAAAGAGAATGATATTTTAAGCAAAAACTTCGCACTGCAAATAACATGTAATCAGAACAAAGTTAATATAGATACTGAAAAGGAAAAACAGGAATAGAATCTGTTAGAACTAGGACAAGTATTTCCAAGACAAAAAAAGGGACATAGAACTTGCAAAAATATACTGCATTAAGTTGTAGAGAAAATGATAAATCAAAACAACAACAACAAAACCTAAAATTTATCTGAAATTATAAATGAAGAAAATGAATTTACCTGAGAAACTTTGTAATGAACTTAATTTTAAACATTTTAAAGAAAAATTTTACTGAAATTCAGTTCTTACAGCAATAGGCTGTCCCTGAAGCAACTGAAAACAATTGCCTCACATGATGCACTGACTATAGTAGTTGCCATTGTATTTGCTGCAATACCAAGAGCTGATACTGTAGCAAAATCCAAATATCTAGTACGAATTCTGAATTATTTATAAAAAATAAATCTTCATCAGTCTAAAATTATTAATTTAATTGAATGAAATATTGCTCTACTTTTATTATTTAAACTATTTGCATAAATTCACCAAAATGCAAAAACAGATAAATTCACTACTGTCTATGCATTTCTTTTAAAGTCTTGTCTTAATGCCGATGTTCAACAGATTATTATCAAGCTGGTTTATGGATCACGTTTGTAGAAAAAAGACTCCATAAATCATCAATAGAATGCTGAAATGTGTTTGTGCACACATGCAGTATTCTTTTTGCATTCTCTTGCTGTCTCTTTAATAAATTGTGTATTTCTTCTGTTTCTATGTGTGTTTGTGCATATATTTATGAAAGATTTACAAGTTTATTAGTGGAACTATGAACTGCTGGTTCTGTGTTTTATAGTATGATTTGTGATCTTATAATCCTGAGTAAAATTAATGGATCAATGATAGATGTATTGGAAAGAGAGGGAACAACATTCAGGGCTTTTTTTGTTCTCTGTGATAATAGTTATTGCAAGAAAGGATGTCAAGTGACCAACTCCCAGTCATGATTAACAAACTCCACTTGCACCTTTAGTTATGCAAACAAGTGAAATCATAGAATCACCAGAGGCTATTTATTTATAGCTCTCACAAAGGAAATTAAATTCTGGGAACTTGGAAAATTCGATGCATAAAGGCAAAGTAACTTATTTATATCAAGCCACTACACCATCTGTGTTTTCTGACACTTACGGAAACTATTGCTGTAGTTAAGCTTGGTGACAAAAATAGTTTTCAGGGAAAATGACTGCAAAGCTATTACCCTTGACTTCTCTGAAATAATTCCATAACAACTTTGGCTTTACCATAAGTGCACTATTTCATGTTAGATATTAATTCCACTTTCATAGGTATAGAATGAAGTGAAAGATGTTTGGTAAAAATCTGGTATTGGGTGCAAGTAGCTTTCAAGTTAAACCAGGAACATTAAAAAAAAAAAAAAAATTAAAATAGCATTCTAAATTAACTGCAAGTGAAAATCATTTAGTATCAACTTGTTGAAAAGTTCATCCTAAGATTCCTGTAACAACAAGTATTTAAACTAGATGTTGCCTAAAAATATGACTAGAGAACTCCAGTAGAGTACCATCTGATCTCTAGCTGTAAGACAACAAATATTTTGGTATTATTGTTTGACAACTGAAACATATTTAATTTATATAAACTAAGTTAATTTCATTAGAATTTAATGTTCTTCATTACAACTGTAATTTGATACAAAATTATTACATGTATGAAAATTAAATTGGATTTTGTATGTTTATCCTGTTAACTTCAATTTATTCAGATGCTAATCACTAAAAGAGGTAATAAAAAAAGTGTTTTAAGCTTAAGGTCTCTAATCCAGTACTTTACATGCTTTATGTCACTGTTTATTTTTCTAAATTAACAAAGTTTGTTAGCTAATGACATCTTAACTTTGAAAACTCCAGATAAATTTTACAGTAACTTGTGAATTCATTCTAATATCTTTTGACATATTCTTGATTATTAATGTTGGGTATCATTAAGGACAGTAAAGTAATATTAGCATTATTCCTTAAGTCTGAACTCTAAATTAAATCTTGTCTCATTAAATAGTATCCCTGATTGTTATAATAAAGTGTTCCTTGGCTATTTCGATAGGAAAAGATCTGGGTAGCTTCAGGCTGGATCGTATAATTAGAACATTTTGAGCAGTATAGCATTAAGCAAGGGATCATATTAAATCCAATGGATCTGTTTCTCTGCAGAAATCCTTCTCATTCTTAGTTTCATGCTGGGAAAAATAATATAATCTTACACAATTAGAAATATGTACTTGATTTAGCAAATAGTCATTTAGAGATAGATTTATCAAGTCTCTCAGCAGCTAAATGCTCCTATTTTGGCACATAAATTAGTAGTCTCATTTTCTGGAATGCTGGCAGCTGCCAATTTGCAATAGAAATTATTGTGCAACTTAAAATGAAATTGAGTATTTCATTTATTGTTGATATCCCCAAACTGAAAGCATGACCAATCTTTTAATACCTGGGTTTAAAACCCATTCCAAACTGAAATCAGTCAGGAAATTTCCACTGAGTTCACTTGGATGTGTACTATCTTTAACAATTGTTGGGTTATTACTTTGTAATTAATGTCATCTTATATATCTCTGATTTACACCTGTAGTATGATTTTTGGATCTGCTTTTCACAGTCTAACTGTTCTGAGTAGCTAAAATGTATGATAGGTCATACTCTCGTGTTCTGGTTAATGGGCAGGATGAATCTCAACTGGTAAGAACATGAGTAGAAGGATAGTTAATAGATGTCATTTTCATACGTCATCAAGCCATTTTTTTATCCAGGTCATTGAACTGAAATAAATTAACAAGCAAACACATAATTATATTCACCATTTTAAAAATAAATGTAGCACCTTTATCATGCAAGGAAGTTAATCTCATCTCTGCACCTACAGAAATTTTACCATCTTCATCTACGTTTTGTAACTCACCATCATCCGTAGCAGCTCCCAGAGCTCACTTTTACTCATTGTAGGTCAGTCCATTTGAGCAGTTAAAGGAAGGAAGGCCACCTTGTGGTTTTAATCTAATTAATTGAGATAATAAAATCAATGGGAAAAAAAAAATAAAAATAATGACATGGCCTCTATCCTAATCAATGGAAACTGAATTTGTCAAAAAACTCTAGGGACATTTGATCAGCCAGAATTGAAATTCAGTCTCAAAATCTTATTTTGTGAAACATACCTGTGCAGTACTCACATGCACCTGAAGATATATAGTTGGAGGCTCCTGTTCTTTCTTAGCTCACCTCCCACTTGCACTTTCATGTAATGTCAAAAATACCACTGGGCTTTCTCTTGCATGTAAGAGTAAATATTTAATTTCATTGCATGTTTTAATTATTTCTTTTGCTAGTTCTGAAGAGGACTGTGTTATGACAAAGATTTCTTTTTAATGTTTTTTAGAAGGATATAATTGGATAATTTTTGAGAGAAGAGTTCATCTTGGGCTTTCTGAACCAGGCTAGAGTTAAGAAGACACTGTTTTTTTCACAAACAGTTGAAGTGAGATAGGACAGCTTTTTTTTCTCTTAGTGAAGAGAATATTTCACATCCTTTAATGAATTCAGCAGAAGCTACCTGATTTTTGAAGTGATATCTAATAATCGATTAAATTGAACATTTGTGTTTGCATAGACTTGTTAATAAAGGTCCTGAACACATAACACCATTAAATTGCCCTGAGGTGCAAAGCGGAGATAGTCCTTTGTTTCTACATGTGGGTGTTCTGTTTGATCAAGCTCTAAATAGGAAAGGAAAAAGGGAAGAAGGGAAGGGAAGGGAAGGGAAGGGACGGGAAGGGAAGGGAAGGGAAGGGAAGGGAAGGGAAGGGAAGGGAAGG
>JAOXNG010000001.1:127297374-127309431 GCA_028566535.1 Scolopax minor | reverse complement strand
AACATGCTCACCTAAACACATCTTTCAATTGTGGCTATTTTTGAAAAAGAGATACTTTGAACTCTCCTCAGATTTGAAATCAGGATGTATGGGAAAAAAAAAATTGATGGGAGTGCTCAGGAGAGGAGAGGCATAGCCAGGAGCAGGATGGGGCGAGCATAGCTCGGGCAGAGCACCCGGGGAACCCCGGCTTTCCGGGGCCAGGCACTGCCGGCCGTTCCAAAGGCTGTGCAAGAGCACCCCCGTGAGCCCAGCGCCGCCGGGAGAGCTGGCACGGCGGGGGCGAGCTGCTGCCTTCGGTAACGTCCCGATGGATACACCGATGGGGGTACATTGACATGTTCATGCTCAGTCTGTTAGGATTACAAATCCAAAAGGATTCCCATTCGTCTTCAGGACCTCTGAGCAAATTGGAAGTTTGCGAACTGGAATGAGCGGATTCTTGGGAATCATAATCTGACCCTTGTGGCATTCCTCGTTCTCCCATCCTCCGAGCAAATGGAAACTGCCAGACCTTTCTGCTGCAGCTTATTTGGACGTATTTGGGCCAGCCCAGCTGCAATCTCTGGGCCATGAAAAAGAGGACTGAGGCATGGCTCCTCTCCCCAGCCTTGTGCAGGATGGGAAGGAGCAGCCTCATGCAGTGATCTTTATTCCTTCACTCCCCTGGAAGCTAACAGGCAGCACTTAATTGTTTTAGATACTTTTCATACTCATTTATTCTTCTAAACCCTGTATTTCTTATAAGTCTCTCTTGCTCCTTTTGTTCCACATCTCTCTCCCTTGGTGCAGTACAGGTGATTCCAGAGCACTGTTGTCCTGACCTCTGTATGACTTCAACAGCTTTCATTTTCTTTGCTCTTTGTTTATGAGATTTAGCACAATATAAATGTTATTTCAATAATTTGTCAAAGAAGGATAATTAAGAAAGATAGTTACTTTGGAAGGCCTCAAAAGAAAAACATAACTCAAGATAAAAAGAAAAAAAAAAAAACAAACCAAAAACAAACCCCAAAGCCCACAAGAAGGTTTTAATTTTCAGTAATAAAATCCTTTTGTTAGAGCTGATGGAGGATATTTTTTTAATTTTTCCATTTATTCCCTTGACATTTGGATAATAATACTAATACGTTAATATCTTATGAGGATGTTAAATCAGCTCATTCAAAACAAAGGAGAAAGTTTAGTTTCTTTTCACATGCAACACCTCAAAAAGATGTTTACTTTCTTTTGGTTTATTCTTCTTAAAAAGATAATGAAGCTCTCTGGAGAACTGCAAAGACTACATGATGATTTCTTATGGCATATAAACATTACTAAACTTTTTTGGAAGAGATTCCTGTAACTTTGCCAAAATATTTTTAAAATTAATTCCACAGTAATACTTTATATTATTTTATAACACTTTTGTGGCATAAGATGTATGAGCTTTGTCCTCATTTGGGCTTCAGATCTTGACAGAAGCTGAAGTAAATACAATGGTCTCTCAGCATGGTTTATCCTGGTGTAAATATTCTCATTAGATATTTATCACAAACCTCAGGTGCCCACACATCAATATTCTTTCTGTGCGAGGCATTTAGAAGGCATAATTGGAAAAAATTAGTTTATAAACCTTAACGTACTTTTGGAGAGATATCTGGCTTTTAATCATAATAATGTTAAAGGCATATAAGAGAACTGAAAAGTTTCTGCACTTATTTCGTGAACATACGAGATGTTAAATATGACTAATAGCTTATATAATTTGTATTGTATGTTCTGCTATAGCCTGCCTATGAAAAGGTTCTCTTTTTCAAAATAAAATAAATTGGTAACTTAGAAAGGCCTTCCCGATATCTTACGTTTGTAAATACCTACTATGTAGTAAGTAACGAAACATTATTAGATCTATTTTTAATATCTCAAGAGAAGTGACTAATCTGCAGTAGTAGGTTAGATCTCTTAATTTAATATTCTTGTGATACAAAATCTTTAGAACTTAGCCTTGTAAGTTTCAAGAAACTGAATGCTGATTTTGAACATGAATGATGTATAATTATAACAGGGAATGCATTATGTTAAGATTTTTAAATAGCAGCCAAATACTTTTTTGACAGTTCAAAACAGAAAGAAATAATTCATTTTCACATCTTCTGCTGCTTCTGAGTTAAGATGAAAACAAAATTACAAGACATAACTTTGCATGTTCTAGGAAGATGTCATCCACTGAGAAACCTGCACTTCTTTACACTGCTCTTTTAGATTTCTTTTTTTAAAGATGCTGAACTGTGAATTTTGTAAGTCAGACTGCATGAATCTCCTCTCTAGTGTAGATGTTGCTATGTTTTGCCATGCTAGAAAGAAGGTTACTTCTTTTAAAGTTTAGAATTTAAACTTAGAATAAATTTAAATTTAGCAAGGTCTTATCTGGAACCTTACATAAAATTACAGGTTTACAGAATCAAAAACATCAAATTAAATTGAATAGATTAAGAGAACTGATCAGGGCTCTTCATAAGAGAAGAAATACAAAAGTCGTTAACCTTTTTAAAGGTTAAGTATTTATACAATTTGCTATCCAAAAGGGAAATGTCAAAGAAGAAGTAAATAATTTAAAAAGGCAATGCTGCTACATCATCAAGTGGCTATATGTTGATCATAAATGTGTTAGAACTGATAAATTTTCTAAGCATTTAAAGTGTTGGAACAGTGTTCTGAGAATAATTATAGGGCAAAGGTACTGAATTTAAGAGCAAACTTGAAGAATGTATGTAATTCCTCTATGCTAAAAAAAGAGATTCTACTGAATCTTCAGGTTTTCTTTCACTCATCAGTAAGAATCACAACTGTCAAACAACTAGCTCAAAGCAAAGATTTTCAGATCTAAAACACAATGTATATTCAACAAAGGTTATATGCTTTAAAATATGCTTTAAAATAGGCTGATGTTACCATCTGAAGATCCCTTTTGTGTTTTCCTGTTGATCAACCACATAAAATATTTTGGGTTATTTTCTCACTGCTTCAGACTTACTTTTTGATTGTATAATCTCACACTGAACTTCAGGCTTACTTCTGAAACACATTGTGTTCAACCTACATTTGTATCTGTCCTCTATATAAATGTCATCTCAGTATATATTGACAGTGGCAGAAAAGCATTGAAACATTGAAAAACATTTAGAATGTAACATTAAATTAATACTCCTAGGCCCTAACATTTCCTCAGATATGATTGTGGGGAGGGAAAGAAATCTGTATTATCTGTTGTGGAAGGCTTGGTGGCAGTAAACTCCCTTAAACAGTCTTGAATTAAGTAATCAAATTGTATCATACCTGTCTGAAACATTTAAGAAACCTAGTTGATTTATTATTTTCAGAATTCTGTATATATTGTATATTTATTAGTAAATCCCAGTTTTAGTGGTATTGAATGTACTATGACAAGCTATTTCTTTAGTTTTTAGAATTTGTACACACGTAGTAAAGTTTTCATTATGTGTGGACCTTAGATCAATCACATATATTTCATCTATATCAATCACATAAATAATACCATGATCACACTGATTTCTGTACATAGCAACCTACCAGGCTTCCCAATTTACCTGAAAACTCACACTGTGAAATACAGTGAATTAGGCTGTAACTCTAAAATCGGCATTTCTGGTTGCTTCCTTACCTGACACTTTTGCACATTTTACATTTTACAGACACTTGATAAAAGGGTTAAAGTCAATGAAAAGGATCTACTTTTCAAATTAGAATAATGTCCAAAAATTTATTTTTCTTCACTGTTACGAAATTTCAAGTCAAGATTGAATGCTTTTCCAGCCAGGTGATATGTCATCTCAGTTATTTCTGGAAAGTTTATAGCTATAGTTGAAAACTTTTCTCCAAGTAATGAGTCAAGTGCTAAAATAACTTTATATAAGTAATCACTTTACATAAGAAATGGAATGTGCTTCTCTTCTGTTGTGTAGGGATACATTGGTCTTGCAGCACCAGAACTATTCTGACATCATTACTGATGAGGTGTATGAGGATGAAGTTTTATGAAGTTTTTTCTCTTTTTTAGAAACAGCAGATGAAAGTAGTTGGATAATTAAGTTGTTGGATATTTAATATTGGAAATCCTATTTTGACTTCAATAGAATTAAATTTTTAGTCATCATCTTCAACCTATTCCATAGCAGCAGGCTAGAATGTGTCTATCCTAAGATTTGGAAGATATAAATAACTGGTTTCATGACTCCCTGCAACCTTTTGCTTCAAGTATCTCCCACAAAATTCAGGGGTTTGGACGATGTCTAAGAAGTTGATATTTGGCTTACAAAGGTCGTTTCAAAGGACAACTAATTGTGGGAGTTTTCTTATTTGTATATGGCATAAACAAATGTTGTCTCATGGAAATAACTTGCTAACAAGCACAGAGTACTACTAAGCAAAATGTATGACTGGCATTGAACAGAAAGTCTTCTTTAAAAAATGCAGGTTTTCGGTTCTGGGTTGAGAGTTTGGGGGTATTTTTTGTTGTAGTAATAAAGACATGGTAGAGAAGAAAACGTAAAGGGGAAAAAAGCAATATAAGAAATATGGAGAGTCATGGAAATCATGAAAGACATTACTTGGATAGTCATATTGTTTTAAAATATTCATAAAAGAGGAACTTGTCTGTTTCATTTGCCATGCCTTATGTTTCATAGTTATTTTCATTCCTATGTGATCAAATTGTTTTCTTTAGATGACACAGAGCATCTGACTGAAAAAAAAAAAAAAAGAAAAAAAATTCATTTTAACCTAAAATAGAAGTGAACAGGGATTATCTGGTTCTCTCAGATAACTGCCAGTTGACACTGTAATTGTATAGAAATCTGTATCTTGGAGATTTAGTCAGAATATTACAAGAAGCAAGGTCTGGTGCAGGAAGTGGAAGACTGTAACAGAGCAAATATAATAACTTTGTTCCATTTTTGTTCTAAAAAAATACATATAACTTTGTTTCTTCCCTATGAGAATAGTACAGCATTACTAGAATATATTCATTTGCAATCTTGCAAATATAGATAACCTTTCTCTTTCAGATGATTGAAGATTCCTGTTTAATGATACTTGTACTATTGCTTTTAGGGATTTGTTACATAATTACATAATTATATTCCTAATTCTAAAGTATTTTAATTACCATTTTTCATATATTCTTTACTAACATATTTCTATTAAGGGACTTTTAGGTGTACACACACATGTTCATATACAGACACATTTACATTAAAAAAACCTCTACTCTTAGTCAATGAAAAGTACTTGGAAAATGAATAATTTTTATGCAAATCACATGCCCCTATTGCTAAGCTTACAATTTTAATTCTTTATCGGACAGATTTATTTTCAGTTCAGTTTGCATTAAAATATTTTAATCTGCTGACATGGGCTGTAATCAGATTCTATTATAGATTAGGTTTCCATAAAGTTTCTGTTATTAGACATAATAATTTATTTTTGGGTCTGTGTTTTTTTTCTTAGTTTTTGGAAGACTTAACTCCTGTATTGCTGTCTTTTTAGATTTTACATTTCTGAAATCTGGATTGATTCTCCATGTTTGAACCATTATTTGAAATTTGACATTTCTGTCAGTTTCTAACAAAAGTTTAGCATGCAGAAAAAGACTTAATAAAGAATGCATGCCAAACAGAATACTTTCTATATGGTAAATGTAATACTTTTAATAGGTAAAATTATTTATTATTAAATGGAGGCTCGGGCTATCAAGCACTTAAGAAATGGAACCCAATTTTCTTTTGAACCTCATGGGATAAACTTGCATATATATGCAGGCAGGGTTGTGCCTGTATTGTTGTTCTCTCCAGTTTTCTTAAAAGTCACTGGGGCAATAAAGTCTTCTAGTCTTCTCTTTCCTCCATATTTTTTGTTGTTGTTGATCATCTGCATGTCCATTTTAGAGGAAAATTGCAAGAAAACTGAAAATCAGGGAAATCTAATTGTTTGTTGTGTTGGTGATGATGAAATGAACAACTTGTTTGAATCTCCTATTCCTCAGTCCAGTAATCCTTTATTTTTGTCATGTCAGTACTACTGATCTGTATCATCTTTCTGGTATCCTGTGGATAACAGTTCTGAGCCCTTGCAAAATCATTAACTTGCAGCTAATGTGTTACTGGTAAGCACACAGATTCCATTTATGTAGCAATGGCTAGAAGTGAATAACTATGTTCTACTTCTATGATTTCTTCATCTCATAGACTCCTAATACTATTTTGTTACTAAAACAAGCATTGTAGTGTTTATTGCTGTTGGTGCTTATATAAATCCAATACCACATTTGAGAGAGGCTCAGAAATTAGAAAGCTGAAAAGACAGTCGTAAGCAATTACCTTATTATTTTACTTTTAATAAAAAATAAAAGTGGGGCTGCAATTTTTTTATTCACTGAAATTAATCTTCAAGGATAGCTTTTCTCTCTTTTAAAAATTAAAAATTCTCTTAATTTAACATTAACACATTTGGGACTCTTCTTCATAATAAGGCAGCATTATGTAATTTCTGTAACAGCAGGTATATTCAAGATGTAGTTCTGGCTTTAAAATAAGAACTATAGAAGCATAGTCTTGTACTTTTATTTGTTTGAAATTGCTTCCAGAGGTCAAATGCAATATGTGCTTTAATTTTGTATTTGGATTTTTCTCTGCTACAAAATTTGTAAGCAAATCTAAAGGAAGTTTATTTTTTCTCATAACAAGCAAACATATGTATCAGGGAAAATGATGAATCTCATCTAGTTCACAACATAGCATTGAAAAATATTGAAAGTTTATGCTAAAAAAAACAGAAAATCAACAACTTTTTTGGGAGGGGTTGAAGAAGTACACCTTTTTTCTCCATTTATAGTGACTGCTATTATTTTCTGAATTTAAGGTTGAACTACCTTATTTCTACTAAAAATAGGGTTAGAATAATGTGGTCATGTCACAGATCCAGTTTTAGTCACTGCAAATTTTTTAATGTTTACTTTTTTTGTAAGCTGAACATTCTGAGTTGGGTATGGTATGTTGGACCATAGTCTGCAGGGTTTATTCATTATTTTCCTAGCTCAAAGAATTTAATTCAAGGTGTCCTGGTATCCAGATAGTAAAATTTGCCCAGCTCTCTGTTGAAAAAGTTACCTTCACCTATTTGATGTGATCTTTCTAGGGAATTTCATCTGCCTATCTGTACAAGCTTGTAAAGTTCATGTTTCCAGTTTGGCTTTATTCAAGTTTCATAACAGGTTGTCAGCTTTGCACAAAGTGGCAAGGAAAGAATTTAATATATAAACTAAGTGTGTATCACAAGGTACTCATATATTACTAAATGGGGGCTATACAGTCATATCTAGAAAAGATCTTCCACAGTACAGAACCAGTGATGTCTGTATCAGGGGCTGGTGTTACAGCAGAATTCTTGACCACATATGAAAGGCAAAGTGTCTGGATTTACTCTACAAAGAAGTAATCAGAATAACTGGAATAAGAAACAATCACTGTCACAGACAGCAGTCACTACAGTCAGGAAGTCAGGGGCAGGGGCCCATGTCATCTCCATTCAGAGCTTCTGTACCAGCCATGAAATCTGATTCCAGCCTCGTTCAGTTACTCTTAGGCAGAAAAACACACACCCTGAGCCAACCACCTCCCCACAACTAATTTCCAGAAGTAATAGTGAGTTGCACCCAGGCTTCAAAGCAACTGAGGCACCTGGGTTGTTGAGCAGTGAGTCCCTGAAGCACTGTCTTCAGCTGGCTGACCCCAAAGCTGGCCAGCTCCATTGTGCTGCACATCTGGTCTCCGTACTTTGAGATCAGACAGTGAGATATTTACTTTGTAGGGTTTTTTTTCTGTGAAAATAAAATGTAAATTTGTATTTGGATTTTAACCACATTTTCCCAGTAAAACCTGTGGAAAGCTGCTGACAAAAAACGTGTTGTTGAGCTGTCTTCTTGTACTGAAAAACTTCATTTCTGCCTGTTAAGAAAATTCACACCTATTTATGAAATCTTCTCAGGATATCTTTTCTCACTTCGTTATAACTTATGGAAAATTAAACTGACTTTCTCAAATATGAGGGTTTATCTTTACTATTACTTACTTAGGATCTGGTTTTGAGAGAGTGATCAATCTGTACTCATCCTGGAAGAAATTTAGAAGCAAATTCAACTGATAAAGTAGAAGAAAAATCTTTTTGGTGTTTACTAAAATTTAGCAATAGCTTTTTTAATAGCAATCTTCTGCAAGGTCTTAAACATAAAACTATTCAACATATAGTTTTTGGAACAGCAATGCTGTTGGTGTGTTTTCCTGTGGTGATTTTTAGATCCATAACTTTTTTTGACTGTAAAATGTTGATAAGCTGTTTTTCATGTCCTGAGAAATAATGATCTGTTTTGTTTGAAGAACAGCGTTTGTGCTTTTCTCAAAATAGTAGCTATCACTGTACTGTATTCAGATGTAAAGGAACTGTAAAGGAAAATCCTATCATCATTCATTATAGCAAATGCATCAATCCTATTTAAGAGCTTGCATGTCTTTGGCCATCATTTTTGCAAAATTGACTAGGTTTCTCATTTATTCTACAGTTTAAAATACAAATTAGACACAGATATATTGGATGTAAATCACTGACATTTTGTGTCCTTCTCCTCAATTTCTTTCCAGAATTATCCTGAAAGGATATGTAAATTTGCATTCACTGGTGCTGTGTAATAAATTTTCTTCTTTGCCTATATCTGCAAGTGAAACAATGAAAGAAGGAAGAACTTTACTGCTTTCATTTTTGTTCCTTTTCATGTAACAACAAGGTTTGAAGTTTCAATATTTTGCTTTATGGAATTGTTTCATAATCCTTTTTAAAACTAGAGACGTGCCATTCTGTTCTATGATCAAAACAAAATCAAAGCAAAATATTTGTAACCTTAAAAGCCATAACATAAGTATTCTCCCTTTTCTGAAATTCAAATCAAATTTGAGTTAAAAAGAAAAGTCCAGTTATTTAAAATACAAATTTGATCTCATTATGATTTTTCAAATAAAAACTGAATTATTAGGAATGTTAAAAAGGCTACAGTTGAGAAATGAGGAGTCAAAACAACAATTAAGAATTATTCTTGCACAAGAGACATTTTTAGACCTTTCTTAACCTGCTTTTATCATTGTTGTATTCCACAATACATGATTTCTTCAAACTAAGTGACTGATGAGACTGATGAGAAAGTTTTTTCCTTTTCATTTTAAGAAATGCTTTTATTTCTATGCTGAATACCATTTCTATGACCATTCTGGATAAAAGAAATCCCCACTATTATGTCTTTCCCTAGGGAAAAAAAAAAGTGATTTTTAAAAAAAAAGTTTATTCTAAGAATTCTTATGCTGTCATTAATGACCATGTGAAAGACTAAGGGATCATGTCAAGTTCCAAACTTAGTTCTTCAGAGAAAGTAATTGCAAAGATGTTTCCATTTTTCAACACTAACATTAAAGAGTGTTTAAATATAAAGATATTATGGTGAGTAAAATACTGTGGCACGGTAATTTTAGTATGTCTATTTGATTTTTTTTTTCTTTATTTCTATATTTTTCAAACAAGAATGATCTCAGACCCTTAGAAAAAAGGTGATACTTCAAAGGACCTTGTGCTAATACTCTGGTTTAGTATCAGAAAGTAAAAGCATTTAACTTAAGCTCATGGAACTCTTTTGGACTAGCATGTTACCAACCTGCTAACTACCACACTTTGGGTGAAATCCTGTTTCAAGCAAAATTGAAGGGATTTCTGACAGTATTTTAAATAAGACAAGGATTCTTTTTTTCTTGACATCTTTGAAGAATTGTACTGGAAAACACTCTGGACTTGTAGTTAACTGAGCATGTAAAAGATGTGGTATCCATGCTGAGCCCTTATGAGAGTCAAGGGAGCTCTAAGCAAGTGTGGGACTCACTTGCCCTTATAAACAGTTGTTGAAGTAGGGTGCATATTATTACTGTTGCTTCTTAGAATGACATACATGAGAGAAGCTTCTTATTTTAAAATCCATCCACAGAATTTAGTAGAACAGATAGAAGTTGAAGTTTCTGTATATCCATGCAAGTGTCCTTGGTGTCGTGGCATTCTTTTTCTTTGACTGCCTGTTTATTTTCAACTCTGTATTAGAGTTGAAATAAATAAATAATAAATAAAACTTTGCATTCCAAAGAACTTTGGGGAGAAAAATAGATATAAGTAGGAAAAGACGGTTCCACAATAAGAAAATATGGTAGAGGAAATCTTTCTAGTTGAAGAGACTTAGACTGGAATGACTTTCTATAAAGGAACATGATAAGGAAAGAGTCAAAACTAAATTAGAGGGAAAAGAGTGATATTCTTAGTGCCAGTAAAGTTGCCATAGAAATAAATTTATGGTGGATAAAAACTGTACATGCAATTAAGCTTCCTATGTTTGTCATGTGTTAGTGAAAAATGAGATAGAGAAAGGAAAGGGGTGCGTCTATTTGCTGAGAGAACTGAGTACTTCTGATTTCAGAGGATTTTTTTTCTGCTGAGTTAGAAGAGAGAACAGAGAACCTCATGCAACTCCATTAGGTAATTTCTGGCTGTCTAAATCAGTAGAAGAGCGCTATTCATATTTCTTGCCATTAAAAAAATTCCCCCAAAAGCCGTGTACCAACTTTGTGACCTCCATCAAATGCTTTAAGCTTGATGCAGTCCTACACAACTCATCTGCAAATCCCTAGAGTTATAGCACACATCCAGACATCTTTCCCTGACTTGAATACATAAATTTCAGTTTCTAAAATATGATGTATTTACTCGTGACTCCATATGTCTGCCCCCTTGCAGTCTCCCCAGTAGGGAGATTTTTGTAGAACAGGTTAAAAACAAAATGAAAAAGAAAGCCTCTCAACTCAAAGAAATATGTTTGGCAATTAATCGAAGCATTTATGTACAAATAGCATATACTGCAAACTTTCTATCTCTTGAAGAGCAGTTTTTTAAATTTTTCCACAAAAGATTAGGATTTTGATTTCTTTGTACTGTAGATACCATGCAGACAACATTTTGAAGCAGCAATTATTTGACAGCAGAAAGAGTTTGGTTTATCATTTTGTCATGAAAACACTTTTTGACCTGGTGAATGCATTGTCAAAGAATGAAGCATTTTGTATAAGAGTATTTGCTGCTAAGTATGGCAAGAAAAACTAATAAAATATATCTTGAGATTTAATCATGCAAGGAGATTTGGATTGAAAGACTCATAAGAATTAAAAAGGATTTTTTAAGGATTTTTATTACAATGACCAATGTAGTAAATTATAGCTCACCTACTAAGTGAAATGCTAAGAGATCACTAGAATACTTTGCGATGTGTTCAGTTTGGGAGTTCTATACTAGACTGAATGAGGTGAATCAATGGGTTTATTTAACAAAATAATTATTTTAGTATTTTCTGCAATCTACTTTCTACATCTATAAGATGTCTCATTTTAAAAAGTCTAATTCAAAAACAGGTGTTATACTTCCAGAGAAGGTCCTGTAACTCCAGTAATAATTATGTATATGTAGCCTTAGTGATTTATAATCCAATCTTAATACTACTTAGCTTCACTGAAAAAATTGTGTGTGCTTTCTGGAGGCCACATACTAAGTGTAACTCAGGGAAGAACTTGGTCGCTTACCTAATGCTATATATTTATTAATGAAATCTTCATGCTCTATTGAATCAGTATTCATATTAATCCCCTTAATGTTATATATGCTGGAGAAATTAGATTTTTATCTGGTTTCATCTGTCTAAAAATGTGACAGCATCTAGGTTCAGGTGAGATTCTGGAGTGATTTCTAGACTGGTTTCAGATCTAACTTAAATCTACTTGTGTTCTCTTTTTCTGCTGGCCACTTCTAGGGAGCAGAAGAAAGGAGGATCATAGAATCATAGAATGGTTTGGATTGGAAGGGACCTTAAAGATCATCTAGTTCCAACCCCTCTACCATGGGTAGGGACATCTTCCACTAGACCAGGTAACT
>JAOXNG010000001.1:127276579-127288399 GCA_028566535.1 Scolopax minor | reverse complement strand
TAACTCTGGGGAGGGGAGAAGAGAAGTAATAATTCCCTAGATATTTTGCTTAAGAAAAGCTTCATTGTACCAGAAAAGCGAATCCATTTTTGTGATTAACTTGTGAATGAAAAACTATTTCTCATTGTTAAATCAAACAGCAAAAAGGCAAACCACTTGTTACTTGAAGGGGTGTCAGTCATCAAATGTAATAAAAATGTTAAACCAGTTCACAGTCAGATCAAACTAATAGATGATGAGTTGGCTTTAATATACAAGCTTTGCGTTCGAAGTTATTGTAATCTTTAACTGAATTCTAAAAGTCAGTTTCTTCTTATACAGGAATATGGTATTTCTAAGGCTGAGAAACTAGAGATTGCCAAAGGTTACTGCACTCCTCTAGTTAGGAAAATACGTTCTGACCTTCAGAGGACTCAAGACGATGATACTGTAAATAAGCTTCACCCTCTGTAAGTCTTTTACTTTTTTTACATGGTTAATTAATTTCCATAAGACTTAATGGAAAAAGGCCTTATATTTCATATTTGAAGTATCTTACTAGCTCATAGGAATTTTAAAAATACGATTTATTTATTTGTTGACAGCTATTTCTAAAATAGGGACACATCCCAATATGGTCTAATAAGACTTTTTTTCTTTCAAGTTACTCCAGGGGTGTTATGTCCCCTGAACGCCATGTTCGTACACGGCTCTATTTCACCAGTGAGAGTCATGTCCACTCCCTGTTATCCACCCTTCGTTATGGTGCCTTATGTGATGTAAGTTGAACACTTTTTTCCATTAAAGCTCTGATACTTTGAGAGGAACCAAAAGCACTCAATCTTACTAAATGTATCAATTGTGAGCTTAATTTTCTTAAATGTCTTTGAAATTTATCACACTTCTTCAAACATTTGATTTCCTATTATATATGCAGAGACACGTTTCAAATTGTTGGTGTCCACATTGGTGGAAACCAGCATGCCCTTTAAAGTCATGCTGAGTTCCATTGGTGTGTCCAGCTCTATACATTACAGTCTCACAAGACATTTGAAAATGGCAGATAATCCGTATAATTTGGCTTTGAACATAACAACATAACCTTCTATTTGCAGGCTAGATTTCAGAGTAAGGAATTATTTTTTTTCTTTTAAAGTGTACTCACAGGAAGTTTATACAAGGAACAAAAAAGTGGGGGATTCCTTCCCTTTAGCACACTTACGCTATTGTTAAAATCTAACCTCTCACACAGATTAATCTGGATGCTTTCTAGGCATCTTATTATTCCACATTACTGTGGAAAAGAGAGCCTTGTTTTATCCCTAAAAATTTAGGTTACCTGTATTGATTTTAAAAGAGTGGTCAGTTATTTACTTTATAGATATAGTATTGAAAATCCATTTATTTAGCTTTAGCCTGTGCACACAATTCTGGTAACTTTAAAGAAATTAATTGGGGATGAAGATTTATGTAAGAGGATGACAGGTGAGAATTTTGTCTCTCTGAATTTTTTATAGAATTTTGATAGAGTGATAGATAGACCTATACAGGATAGGACTACACAGGTATTCCTGTATGTGCAGATCTCTTATTGAAAATATATGTTTTGCATCACCGATCTCTTTTGCTCCTGGTTAATTTTGAAAGTCATAGCCAGAATGCTGACTTAAAATGCAGTATGGTATGTCATATTAGAAAATTATTGGTGCCTTGTGAAGGGAGGAAATAATAAATAAATAAATTCAGTCAAATAAATAAAGTCAAAAATAAATTAAGTTCATAAATTGTAAAGTAAATTAAATAAGAAAGTACAAATAATCAGGAAAAGAAATCAAAATACATGAACTGAATAAAAGCAAGGACTTTATTTATATGGGCAGAATCCTTTGCAAGTAGGTAATAAGTTATAATTAGACTATATCTTAAAATCCTAAACCTGGTGAGATTTTTCCCTAGTACATGTTATTCTAACATGAAAAGAGAAATGACCATTGAGTCCAGTGGGCCTCTTAGAAGTTACACAGAAAATTTATTGTAACATTACCTCTTAGCTTTGGGGAACAAGAAGAATTGGGAATCTGGGGAGTTGTAGTACATCACTGTATTGTATTACAGACATTTACTGAGCTGTGTGACTTTATGGTTAGACGGGTTAGCATACTGGTAAAAATATGGGATTTGTAATGGAAGGCTTTGTAGTCAGCTGAAATAGTGAATGCATTAAAAACATTGTGCTTTCTCACATTCAGAGACTTAAAGAGGGAAGAGAGTTATCTCTATATTTTTATATTTTTTATTTATTTTTTATATACCTATATTTTTGTGATGATAAAATTAACTTTGGGCAGAAAAATGCTTTGCCTTTCAAATGAGATTTGTGTACTCAGATTTGCATCAGCAACCCAGTTATAATCTCCAAACCTTTCTGAAAATAGCGAGTCAAATTTAAGTTCAAGTCAATGTCTCTGTCAACATGTTGAAGAACGAATTAGTAGCTTTCTTTGATGTTATCTTGAAACTGATAGAGCTTTTGGAGAAATACAAGAGGAAGAGGGAATTTTCATTTTTTCAGGAAGTTAAGATTAATTTCCTAGAAGGTTGCTGATGTTAAATTATGATTTTTTTTTTCAGTGCTTTTGATTATACTTGTGAAAAACTGCTTGTGAACAACTTAAATATGTCAACGTTTGCAGATTTCACATCTTAAAAAGAAAAAAAAAAAAAAGAAAAAAAGAACTTTTACATATTCCAGAAAATCATTGTCATTTTGTACCATTGATGGGTAAAAGAAGTATGCTAACTCAAAAGCATAGTATCACTAGTGTCTGGTATAGCTCAGAATGTGACAGTGTTCAGCACTGTTGACATACTCATGAAGGCACCGTCCCAGCCCCAAATATCTCATAAATCACATGGAAAAAAATGAAACAAAGCTATGAGAGAAAGATTTTCTATAATCTGATAAAGGGCAGATTTTGCTAAAGGTTGCAATGTAAGCTTGCTGCAGTCAGACTCTGCCAAATGCCACCAGTGGCATCCTTCTGAAGGTAATACGACTAAAAGTACCTTTGCTATTCATTTTCCTTACCATCAAACATAAAATGTGAACATTTTTGTCTCTGCCCCAACATTGAGGTGCTTGATGTTACAAAATTTAATTTTATATTGCCTCACAGCAAGGGACAAATGGTGAATTTTCCTTATGTGAATGTAGTTTTAGTAATCAGATAATTCATTCTACAAATATATTCTCCAATAATCCTGAAGTTTCTTTCACCTTTTAGTTTCTTTTTCTTTGTGCCAGTAGCATTATATAATCAAAATCAGCAAACTAGTGTACCTAGCATGAAGTAACTCATCTGCTTTGTGTTTACCTCCTGTAGAGAATCCTGTTATAAAGTTGTCAGTTACTCCCTTCCTGTAGCATAAAGAAACTTTTTCTGACTCAGCAGGATCAAGAGATCCTCTATTTTTTTTCAGCTCAGGGCTGAAGTATGCCTGTCCTAAGTCTCACAGGAATGTGAACTGGTGGGAGTAAAAAAAATCAATATTTGGAAAAGAAAAAGCAAAATAGTTTGGTAATAAGATGCTTTCTAAAAGGTGCAGAGAGATTGGTATTGTGACAGTAAGTTGAGGCAGAGGGAAGATATATTATTGATTTTAATGCAAATCAGAAGTTCAAAGGTACACGAGAAATATAATTTATCCAGAATATGTTTGTAGCCCATCCGTGGATTTCATGTATGGTAATTCTAACAATACAGCTAGACCTTCACTGCCTGATATTTCAGTCTTAATATCTAAAGGTGTTGACTGAGTGAAGAGGGGAAAAACAACTGCAAAGATGTTAAGAGACTGTTCTTGTATGTACACACATATAAAAAGCACTGCTCTGTATAAAATGGCTTGTGGTTTTCCCTTATGTGTAGAAAATGGAATGTAAATTACATTTTTATCCATTTGTTTTGGGTTTTTTTTGTTATTTTGTATGGCTGTGAAGATGCATGATTAAGTTTGCCTACAAAAAAATGTTTACATAAGAGCTTTCATAGACAAGGATTTTTCTATTAAAAATATATCAATGAATTCTTATCAACTTCTGTTACATGAGCTCAAGCTGACCTTTCATTTGCATTGCATCTTCAAGGAGTAACTTAAGGTAAAACATTGCTAACTGGAATTGGTTTTCAATGTAACTTACTATACTTACTATTCACTCTTACAAGTTACAGCTCATAATATAATGCCAATATTATAATTGAAAAATCTAGTTGAAACAATTAGCACCTTAAATGCTGCATACATAACATGTACTTCTATTTTTACAGATTGCTGATTACTGTCTTAAAGGATAGTATAAACACTTTTAACACTGCTCAAAGGCGTGTTTTGGCAAAAGCTCTAAGAGCTATGTCAGTGCTTTGGAAAAAAATCTTTTGAGAAATTTATCATTCCTTTTCTCTTAAAAGATGTGTTAAATCTCTTATTTCCATCTTCTACCTTATTCTGCTGAAAACATAAATCTTGTATTTCTCTTCATTCTTCAGGAAGTTATTTGCACCTGGAGGCTGTTAAGTTAAGAAAGTTCATCTAAGGCTAAGGTCAGATCAACAGGTAGAGCTAAAAGAACTATAAAGCTTGGATATATGCCCCTAGCATTTCTGATTTAAAATACATAGCACAAGAAACATCAGAGTCATCTGATGATGTCATTACTGTAACTTTTAGTCCTAGTCACAAGACCTGGTAAGTGTTCAGTTACCTGTCTTATTACCATGAATTAATTCTTCCTCTATTTTCAACTTTACCAAAAGACGTGAGCGGTAATCAGTAGTTCTGGAACGTTATTATTACCGAAGGCAATAACTGAGGAGCAATCGATTTGAGCTTGACTGATTGGTTGTAAACTCTGTGCTTCTGCTTAAAGTGCAAAGCACTTCATGTAAACATGTTATAACAGTTATTATCTCCAGCATAATGAAAACAAAGATTCAAGCAATGAGTGCTGAAAACAAGTCCAGGAAACAAGAAATAGGACTTCACAACTCGTTGTAAACTTAGCCGTTCGCAATGGCCTTCATTTCACAGCAAGTGTCTCGCTGAAGATTTGCATGTTGTATTGATATAAGTATAGTTTAGAGAGAAACTTTATACTATCTTGGAGAAAATGTAACCAAACCAGTGCATTCAGAGAAAAAATATCTATATGTAGTGGCAAAGAAATATCTATTGTACCTACTTTCCTGAGATATCTTTTCCCAGCACTCCAATTAATTTTATAGTGTGACACTAAGAATCAATTTTTTTCCCCATCAGAAAAAAAAGCTTTTATGTTCTGAATTATACAGTGACCTTGTTTATATCATAAACTCCAAAATAAAGTGACAATTCTGTCATGTATTTCATATATAAAATTTTCAAATGAAAAATTTTTCTATGGAATAAAGCAGAGGCTTTGAGATAGTGTATATTGCATGTTTTTGAAAAAATGACTAATATCATGTTACTTTTCTTGAACTCACACATTTTAAGGGAAAATTCTTCAGTGAAGAGGCTATAAAATGCAAAGGTAAAATTAATTTGTTTTGCAGATATCTATTTTTGGAAAGAAGAGCAGCCTTTTCAATTACTTCTCTTTAAATACAACAAAAATATCCTGCCATCTCAGATTTTTATATGATTTCCAGCCATTTGTTTTTTGGCAGCCTGAATACCTGATTGCAGCAAAAATTTCTTTTTGTGGTGGCTAAGTACTTTAGTAACCATGTAAAGCCAATTCATGTTAGTATTTATGAGTGGAGGTTTTTTGCTGTACTCAAAATCAGTGGCATTTGAATAGACTGGGAGACAGACTGGGGTACTGGAAGTTTTACGAAAGACTCATCAGTGAACTATCTGGCATGACTGTTGAAGAACGGCTATAGCAAATACACTTTGAGATCCTTTGGAGTACTGGTCAAGTCAAATACATTGTTATTGGCCTTGATGTTAGGTTCCTTAAAACTACATGTAGCTGCCTTGGGATAATGCAAAGCTTAAGAAGACCTAGAACAGGGTGAAACGTTTAAAACCCCCTGGAAACAATGGAATGGCAGGATTTCCAACTAGATTTCCAACTAATTTAACTCTGATAATTTTATCTCAGAGAAAGAGATGATCCAACTACCTCTAGAGGTCATGAATAAACTACAAATTAAATGAAATCAAGGAAATGAAATGTCTCTCAGCTTATGTAACTTTCCTTCAGAAGGTCTTGTACCAGAGTCATATGTCTAGGGGAAGCCATGCATGAGAGCACTGTGAGAAGCCCAAAGCTTCATTTGTGACTCTTTGTACAAAACATGAAGCTGGATTTGACAACAGTCAGGTGCTTACCAGTTAGTTTTTGCAATCTTGTCGATGGATTTGCCTCAGTGTGAAGTCAAATATTGACTGCTAAGTAATTGGAGTTCTTATACAGCACCTAGGATTCATAAACTGTGATTTTTTTTTTCAAACTATGAGTAGACACCACTATCTTTCTTTTTAAAATGCTGCATACCTTGCAAATACTTAGGTTGGAGTTTTGTACATGCTACTAGTAGCTTTTACACTGTAAGAATGTCTAAACTCAATAAAATTTATTTTAGGACAAAAAAAAAAAACATGTAAAAATCAGGTTTCTTGATGGCTTTAATGTTTGTGTAGAAGGCATGGTATATTGGAAAAAATGTATTGGAAAAAATATATTGAAAAACTGTATGCTAACAATTCTTCTGTTAGTAAGATGCTACTATGAAGACATTATTACATGATCTTGAACACTGCTCGGAGAGAGGTTTTAACAAATAATATACAGGTGGACATGAAGGCAGATGGCATCCTAGTCTATATCAGTAGTGTGGTAAGCAGGCATAGGGAAGTCATCGTGCCTCTGTATTTAGCACTGGTGAGGCCTCACATCAAGTACTGTGTTCAGTTCTGGCCCCTCACTACAGGAAGGACATTGGGCTGCTGGAGCATGTCCAGAGGAGAGCCATCAAACTGGTGAGGGGTCTAGAGAACAAGTCTTATGAGGAGTGTCTGAGGGAACTGATTATGCTCAGTTTGGAGAAGAGGAGGTTGAGGGGAGACCTCATTGCCCTCTACAACTACCTCAAAGGAGGTTGTAGAGATGTGAGTGTTGGCCTCTTCTAACAGGTGAACAATGACAGGACCAGAAGAAATTGTCTGAAGTTGTGGGAAGGATTAGATTAGGTATTGGGAAGAATTACTTTACTGAGTGGTCAGGCACTGAGTGAGTGGAACAGCCTGCCCAGGGAGGTGGTGGAGGCGCCATCCCTGGAGGTATTTAAGAAACACGTAGATGTGGCATTTTAGGCATGCTCCAGACCCTGGGATTGCTGGTTTGTGTCTGTTTGTAGGTGGGTGTGGTGTGGGGTTTTTTTGTTTTGGCTTTTTTTTTTGTGTATATGGACTCGATGATCTCAAAGGTTCCTTCCAACTATGAATATTCTGTGAGTCTGTGATATTACTTTGGTATTAATTTTTAATCGTTTTGGCAAACAACATGGGGCTTCAACTTAAAGGACAGTACAAATGCAATGCCACACTTGTGTCATGTGAATTATGTTGGTATCTGTGGATGGAAAATGTAGTCATATTAAAATGTCCGGCACAGTAATTTTGTAAAACTAATAAAGTTTTTCTGTAGGAAAAAGCTTTTTTGCTAGAGGATGCAGAAAGATTTTTTAAAATATCTTGAGTTATTTGTAACTATTTTATCAACAAAGTGGATTTGCTTAAGTTATTCACAATCATCTATTCAATACTTTTAATTAATTTTAATATTGTCAGTGTAAACATCTTGCTTTTATCCAGTATTCCTTGCTTCTTGAAAACAACACAAAAGATACCATCATTCAGAAACAGAAAAATCCTGTAGCTAGTTAAAATATATGAATGTTAATATGAAATACCGCATTTGTTTTTCTTTTAAAATATGTCAGAAATAGTTTGGACAATACTGTGATATCTGGATCATGGGAAATACATGACCTGCTGGCTGTGGTGAATTGCAACTGTTCTGGTTTGTTATAGCTGCCTGCAGATCCTACTGGACTATTGCAGCTCTTCTGTGCACACATATAGCTACCCCAGAATGCCCCTCACCTGAGAGGAGAGGAAGTCAATATAAAATGCACCGTTATTATTTTTAATTGAAAGCTGCCTATCATTAATTTTTTTTCCTTGGCTTAAGGAACTGCAAGAATTTTCTGAGTTTGCCAGTAAAACAAGTTTGGAAACATCTAAGGTCTTTTCAGTGCTGACAAGAGTTTCTTCTTTTCATAATTGTTATTGAGGAAAACTATGGTTAAAAACTACAGCCAGAGTTATGGACGTGACTGGGCATTAGTACAAATAAAGCACAGAGGTATTTACATTGACTACACACAGATGAATGATTCAGCATATGATCTTGTTTGACTTTTACAAGAAGAAAGAAACATAAGGTCAATAACAATGTTTAAACACTTATCTGAAAAGTATTTTGAATTTGAAATTTTCTGAGACTAGTGTATATTTGCTAAAAAATATTGCATTTGTGATATTAAGGTGATGTCAGTGCATTCAGGCTCTTGGGGGAAATGTTTAACAGGCGATTATTTTCAAATATTAATCTGTAAATTGCCTGGTACATACTTATCTTTTGAAGAGTCACTACATCATTCGGAGTCTAATTTTAATCACTGAGGGATGAAATGGGAAAATTTAAATCGTACTTTAAGTGTACATCTTGATACATCATTAGCTGTGGTGTTGCTACTGATGCCTCTGCTCTATACCTGAAAAAAACTATTGGACAAGTTGGATGAATGAAGCATTTCAAAGTCAATAATGGCATTTTTTGACCATGGTTGCTTACACTATGAGAATCCTGTGGATTTTTCATGACTGTGATTAAAACTAATAGGAGAAAAAGAGGCACGGTTTTAATATAATAGGTGGGAGAAAAATAGAGAAAGGCAAAAATGTAGTTGTGTTATGTACATACTTACATAATCATAATCCAAGTTACAAACTTGATGTGTGTATAAAACAGCACCAAGAAAGGAAAAGCTTATATACAGGTAGATGTTTTCCATTTGACCGACTTGGGAAGGGCATTAATTTCTGAATCTCAGATCTGGTGATTGATGATATTTTTGTGTATGTGTTTGTTTGCTTTTCTGACTTTTCCTTGTTCCTTTTTGAACACAAGGGTGAAGAGGCCTTCTTTGAATTTAGAAAGTAAATAGAAAAAAATCTGCTATCTTTAATGTTCATTTTTACCAGATTAGGAGCATCCTTAACACTCTTTAAGCTATGTAATTCATATACTTACACTTATATAGACACAATGAATATATATGCCAGGGAAAAATTATACAAAAATTCTACCATCCACCTTCACAGAATCACAGAGTCACGGAGTTGTCAGAGTTGGAAGGGACCTCTAGAGATCATCTAGTCCAACTCCCCTGCTAAAGCAGGAACGCCTAGGGCACATCACTCAGGACTGCATCCAGGGTCTTGAAGATCTCCAGAGAAGGGAATTCCACAACCTCTCTGGGCAGCCTGTTCCAGGGCTCTGTCGCTTGAAACTTTAAAATTAATTATTTTTTTCACACAGTTCCTTTTTTTCCTAATCAGGTCTGTAAGACATAGGATAGGTAAACATGAAGTGTGCTGCACTGAATTTTTCAGAATATGTAACTACATGAAGCTTACAGGGAAAAAAAGAGCTCTATTATGAAAGTATGGATAACTCATGCTGATATAAGGGGATTTATTGGCACAACAATAAATGGTTCTCAGGTAGAGATTAATTCCTCTGTGTGCATCCTGACTAAATAATTACTGATGTCTAAGGCATTGAAAGGTTTTGAGAGCCTCTGTGCTGCATGATGCTGGCTGATGTGTGCCTATTCTGGCAAAAGCTTTAGAAAATGGGACTCTTCATCAATGTATGGGAAGGCACACTGAATTACAGTGTGCTTTTCAGTAAGCCAAGACTATGAGAGCATCAAGTGGCACTCACTGACAACTATGCACCCACCTCTTCCTCCTCTTCCTTGCCAGGTTCAGATCTCATTGAGAGAGGCCTCAGCAAACCTTTAAAGTGACAAAGCCAGACAACAGACATTAATAAAACTTTATATAACTAAGAACAGAACTCAGTAAGGAGAAATACACTTTCTAGTGAACTGAAAGAAATTTGGAAAGGAAAATAGAAATTAAAACCAAGTATTTTGTATTTTTCCTACAAGCATAGTACAGTTGAAGTGGGAACAGACTTTTTTTCCCTACATAAATATCAGCATTGCACAGTGCCTCATCTCTTAACAGAAGCGTCTTTGTGGGAAAGAAGCAAGATCAGAATTATTTCAAGAAATAGATCTTTTTCTATTTTGTTTTCTGCATTTATAAAACAATACTTAGGGTTTTAAAACATTAATTCACTGGTACTGTATAGATAATCTTTTAATGGCTTCTAAGAATTGTCATATATATGCAATACTTGATCAGATGCCTGGTAGAAGAAAAATGGCTATTTCATGTAGTCATATATATTATACACAGCTTTGTCATGAAGTGCCGCATGTTTTTTTGGGGCGTTTTAAAGGGCACACTAAATATTCTGGTTAGTGATTTTTAATAATTTAATAGGAGAGAGATGCTTCTTTTTCAAGATAATTCATTATGGGGATGACAGCTTGTCATCTGAAATTATGAAAATTGAGATAATTATTCCCATGTGAAAGGAGAACTGAATGCAGATAAAAGCTAGTTTACGTGCATCATTAATTTTTTTGTTGTTTAAAAACCAGGTAAGTAGCCCAAGCTAAAAGTGGTGACTTACCTTTGAGTAAAAAGATGCCGAAACTGAAATATTAGAAATGCTCAGTTTAGGGATTTCTGAACCCACGGAAGACAAGTGGAATTATGAGGTAAATGTAGGTAAAAAGGAAAAGTTATGAGGTTTGGAGTCCTTTATTAGTCCCCCTAAAGTAGCATACCTGTGAAGTTCAACCTCTGTCAAAGACGAGAAAGTACATTTGGTATTACTGCTCCTTTGTAATGCTTCATCTGCCATATCTTTAATCTTACATGCCTTCTAAAGCTGGGAAACCTGATTGCTGCAGCATTGGATTGGATGAGCCTCTCCTCAGTGATCATGGCTCTTCATTGATCTATAAAAATTATGCTTGATATTACTTTGTATAATTGCATGGTATTAAACAAAGGTAAAATAAAGTAGACATTAGACACCTTGTCCTTAGAAAAATTATTGTTACTGCTAAACTGATGAAATCAAAGCTCCAGGAAGGCCATGAGAAGCCCAAATAAAAAACAGAAAATCCTGAGACCTTGCAGAACCAGCAGAAAACTATTCTCTAGCACTGGTAATACTGTGCTGCATCACATTTATAAAATACATGAAAAAAGTGCTGAACTGATCTACCCATCGAAGTGAAGATCAGTTGAATATTGTAAGAACCTTAGAAGACTTGAAATGATCCTAGTGCTTAAATCCCATTTTAGATTTTCAAAATGGGTAACAGGAAACTTCCTTTAACACTTTACTCACAGATATCTTTAGATTTTGAATTCATGTGAGCTAATGACTATTGTAATATAGTAAGTGACATACAGTGAGGTAGGTTGTATGTCTGTGAAAGTTTGATTTTTTGCTTTACCATTCTATAGTTTGTCTTCTAATTTATTATATTACTATTGTTGTTGTTGTTGTTGTTATTATTATTATTATTATTATTATTATTATTATTATTATTATTATTATTTATGGGTGCTAGAATT
>JAOXNG010000001.1:127237170-127262481 GCA_028566535.1 Scolopax minor | reverse complement strand
GATTTGATACCAAGCAAATCAAAAAAAGTGCCTATTAATTTGTTTATATCTTTTATGTAATGAAATATGTGATGTCTCCAAAAAAAAATATTAAATAGTACTGGTCCCAGTACTATTTGAGGAACACCTGAGGAACACCACTCATTACTGAAGGTTGTGTGATCCACGGTGCAGAGAAGATTGGAAAGGTGGAGGGCTTTTCCCATCTGTCTCTTCTCTTCAAGATTCTGCTCTATTTTGATCAAATCAAAAAACAGCTGTAACTTCCTCTTTAGCCACTATAGAAAGGAAAGAGAAACATCTTTGTTGAAAGTCTTCAGACTGGGGTGTTTATTATTTATCAAAGTGTTCATAAGTGCTGTGGAAAATTCAGTAAATGTAAGAAAATGGCATGGTGAAAAAATTTTAAAAAAGAGAAAAATGTTGGAGGTTTTTTTTCTTACCCTTGAGGATAAATATTTCAAGAAAATTTAGATGCAAATCATCCAGACATTTGGAAACTTGTTACAGTCAATGCAAAATCATTGAGTGGGAAAAAAATAGTAAAAGTATCAATGAAAAATAAGTGGACTGTAATGAAATAAATTTTATCTTCTTTTTTTTTTTTAATTTCCAGTATATCTAGCAGATTCTTTTTTCTTTTTTTTTGATTTTTTTGCAGTCTAGCAAATAATTTTACCGAAATTCTGGCTCTTTGTCAAAAGGACTAGTAAAAGATTTCACCGTGTGGTGTGTTTTGGGTTTTATTTTTTTATTTATTTGTTTTTTAAAAAACAACTTTTAATGGTAATATTATTGTTCAAGAAAAAAATCTTGAAAGCACTGAAGCATAAAAAAATCCAAGAACTGGGGAAACCTTATATCTCTCAGCTCATACACATGGCTCCAGATTTCACTGTGTGGTTTTGTTTTGGGTTTTTTGGGGGAAAAGTACCTGGTACTCATTGCTACTGAGAAGACATTGTAAAAAATTAATGTGAAAATTAATCAAGTATTTTACATGGCTGAAATGGAAAGTTTTAAATATAAGAAGACTAAATAAATAATAATAATAAGGGCAATTACTGGGACCTTAAAAAAGTGTCTAGCTTATTTTGAGGACTTATCTCACTGGTTTTGAACATCAAACAATTTTGTGCCTATCCCTTTGGAAGAAAAATCAAAGACAAAAAGACAGGACAACATAAGTTGCAGGGATGGGAGGTGGAAGAAGAAATTGAAGAATAAATGTGTTAGACTATAGAATCTTTAAAGTAAGCTATCAATATTTTCTTGTTAGAAAGCCTTGTTCGGACTTAATTTTGTTTTTTCAGTATCTAAAGTCTTAAAGAGAAAAACAAACCCCTCTGTTTCTCTAATCATGTCTGTAAACAATTTTTGAATGGATTATATTGATGAAGCCTGTACATTTTATCTATTTTCACTGTGGCAATGGGTTTTACATGAAATTGTTTTAAACAGTGATGGTTGTTAAGATGCATATCCCTGTTTTTTAAGGCTGTCTTTCAAGAGTCAATAGTTCAATAGATGGGTTCATCAAAATTTACTCATCTGAAAGTCTAGTAATAAAAACAGAAACTTGAGAATAGATGCTAAATCATGTCTGTGTTATATGCACATTTTTAATTTGCAATATATAAAAATATATATTATAATAATATATTAGAATTATAAACTGTTACTACTAGAAAGAAAATGCATCAATGTTCTGCTAAAATGACAATTCTGCTAAAATGGATTTTTTTTTCTTATCCAAAAGGTAAATTAGATGCTGCCCATCTCACTGAGATGGCATAGTTACTTATTAACGCTCTTGATGAAGAAAAATGAAGATCCAGACCCTCAAACTAATAAATATCTTGAAAAAGATATTGCATTTATGTACTTCCTGGAACTGAGAAAGAGAGGGATTTGTATTAGTATTTTTAAGAAATATTTTGATCAATAATAATTTGTTTAGTAGCATCCATTCTCAAATGTTCATGTCCATTATAGAACATATGGTTAAGATACTTGACCCAAATAGTTCATTATTTCATTATGAAATAGTTGGTAGTTGGTGACTATGGAGGGAACTGGAGGAAGAAAGCAACTGATACTAATTTTGCAGCCTGTATGTTAATGAAATATTGCCTTCCAAATATAGTGCCTAAGAAGAAGCAAGTTACAGTCTGACAATGTCAAACAGCAGGCTTTCCATAGATGTGCTGATGCACATGAATTAATAGTCTAGTGTGAAGAGGGTAGAGTACTTGGAGAAGTCATGTGAGAACCTCAAATTGACTTCAGGTTTGATGTGCTAGAAAGAATAAAATGAAATGTTATAACATCTGAATTATTTGTATTCAAATTATCTTTCTTGTCCTATTATGATTAAGTCAGAGTTAAGCATAAGTTACATGTAAGCATAAGATAAACAAAGATCCATGTTTTCAATGAACATATTTCATAATGAATTTTTTCACAGGTCCCAGTGCTGGCTGTAAAATGACTACAGTGTAAGTCTTTGTAGTAAATATATCCAGACTTGATGGTAGTCTGAAATCAGTTGATTTACAAATTATTTTTTTTAATCTCTTCCAGACATAAAGCTTACAAGCAGACTTAGCAAGTAAAAAGTATTTGCAACACCGAAAATAAAATATTTTGTGTGTAATCCCACTATAGAGGAAAACTAATGACACTTGCATATTGCATATTTAGTGCTTGCTTAGGACTACCATCTGTCATCTAACTTAGCCCAGTGATGCTAATTTCAGAGATGATGAGACTGACCCAAAAAATCTTAAGGTATCTAATTGTAGAGCCTGAGAGGATGATCAAAGGTCAAGATTGTCTCTATAAACTTAATTCAGCCTTTTAATGTAGGAAGCATTATGATATGGCTTTTAAGTGCTAAATTTGGACTGCATTTAGAAAATTAATCAAGATTGGGCAGTGAGGAGGGCTCCTGTTTTCACACACTAATACACACACACATATCTGTAGCTGCACACCAGCCTATGTGTACATATATATGTGTGTAGTGAAACAAGAAAGAGAATTAAAGAAAAGAAGGGATGATCTGAGTACAGTTGATGAGGGCATGCTTGAAAACTGGATTTAGTTTTTGTTTGTCACAGACTTATGTGAATATGGCCAAACAATTGGAACAAATGTGGCCTTTCTCTTTTTGAGGTTGCACTGTGGATTCTGGCCATTCTTGCAGGCTGTACCCCTGTAAAGCATTACTTCAAGGTTTTCTTCGATATGATAATAAAAACTAAACAAATTAAACTTGTCAATCAGCAGGAAGTCTCTATAAGCAGGAAATCTTCCATGATTTTGGCATTTATTTTTTCATCCTTGTATGATAAATCCTGACATAAACTATTTAAAATATATAGCAACGTGTAAGAAGACAAGGTGGCTGTTTTAGTTTAACTGTTTCATTTGGAATAATTTTCATACATACCTCCATTGTCTGACAGTGAAAAAGGTCCTGGCATTTTATAATTAATGCAATTATGTAATGAAATTTAATTAGAGGATTGTATGTGAAAATAAACTTTTTTAAAAAAGTAGTGTAAAAAGGAAAATTTAAAATATTATTTTTTGCCTGATATGTTAAGTTGCTTTATGATAGTCTTGAAGAATAGAAATTGCTCTTTATATAAACACTTTTCAGTGACTTACAATATGTAGAGAAAAGAACAAATAATGGATAGTTGTTTTTTTTTTTTTCCAGCTTTCAGACGACTCTTTCCACTTTCGAGCACAAGGTGAACTGGATAGCTTTAGTAGCAAAGAATAATCAACCACACAGTCAGCTTCATTTCTGTGTTGTTCTTGAGTTTTTAAGATCAAGTTGGCTGTCTTCTAAGGGCAGAGCATATAGATTAAAGTGCATCACCTTCAACTGTGGGTTACTAAAGTGACAGAGAGATTGCTCAAACAAGCACAAGTACTAATGACTTCTCAGTGACATTTTCATGACATGTTTTTGTTGTGGTTTCCCACCCCCCCCGAAATGTCTGTCTACCTTTTCTGGATTTTACAATTAACATCCTTCAACATAAACAGCTCAGTTCAGTGTTTGGTCCCAGGTGCAGTTCTGCCACAGTGTTCATTCTAGCTCTACTGTAGTCCTGTAAAGTTTTATGACAACTGAAGGGAATTCTTCTTTCCAATGTGTGGCACTTGGCCTCAGGCCAAGGCCACAAAGGTTGGGGATTTTTGTGTGGATTGTCTTGGGATAAATTCAGGCTTTGAATTATGCATTCAATGCCCAAATAAGATGCCTATAACATCTCTGTGAAGTGGGTGGGAGGACATCAGCACTGTGTCTCTTGGTTTCTCTGTACATTATAATTCTATAATATACCCAAAACATGTCCTGAAAAACCAATAGGACAATATTTCAGTGAAGGCTTGTGGAGAGCTACGGGGAGACGTGTAGGCAATCATGAGATATTAGGAAAGGTACAAGTGATTTTTCTTCTATAGGCAAGTCAGCCTCAGCCAGGACCTGGGGAAGAAAACGGAGGGATGGTTTAGGGAGGAAAAGTGTGCCATTGGTATCAACAGTTGGAAGGAAGAAGAGTATAAAGACTTCTTTGACACTTCAAGTGAAATCTTTTCAATGCCAAAGGGCAAAATTTAAGAAACTATGGGTTTTTACCTGTGTAGCAGCTGCCTTTGACCCTATTTCCAGTTCTTACTTCATCCATTTTTCTGCATTCTTCTATTTAACCTTGTGCAATATTCCAGAACTAACAGGCATTAGTTTTTGTCACTACGCCCAGCTGAACTGGAAAAAAGTACCTTGAGAAAGCACACTTAAACTAATGCTGCAGCAAGAAAAGGCTTTAACTGTAGTCACTGTTCTGGCTTCAAGGCACCTGAATCTCATTTACTCTAGGAACAATTCTTTCCCCAATAAAGAAGGGGTTATGCTATTACCAAAGTGCAGAATATATGAGTGCTTTTCAATAGAAAACTTCTCCTTTGCAAAGCGTCTGAGTTTTGCCTGAGATTCTGACTTCTTAGTCACTGGCAATTGGCTGATAACTCCAGTGGGACCTGGATTCACAGTTGTTGGCTTATATTAAAAGCTGCAGAGCTGTTAAAAAAATGGAAACACATTCTTTCGATCTATCATCACTAATATATTTTCATTTGAAGTATAATTCAAGTGTTGCTGGTAATGTCCTTGTTAACCATGTAGAGTCTTAACTTGAATGCAAAAGTTCTCATTTAAGATGCTAGAACTCAGGAATTGACTCTTAGTAAGTTACACAGAGTAAGCTAAAATTTTTAATCTGCTCATGCAGTCGTTCCAAGTACATGTCATTTAATGGTCACTTTCACTAAGTCAAGATTTACTGGAGAGGAGGTACTCTGAGAATAGAAAATTTCAATTAACTCTTCAGGTAAAACAACTAGTTTTATATGAATTTTTTGGCTCAAATTTTCAGACAGGGGCAGAAAAAAGAAAAATTATTTCCTTGTGAGTTTGCAGTCAGTTATTCTAGTTTGAAAGTCGAAGGGTTAATGAAAAACTTTGATAGCGCAGTGATAAAACTACATACAAGCTTACAGGGAAATGAAATCCTTTGTATTCAGTTCAGGATATGCAGTAAGTAAAATCAGGACCTGCATACTGAGTGGTAAGATAGAATGAAAGATGAGATCAGAGCACATTTACTGGGGATACTATATCCATTGTACATCCAGAGTACCAAATAAGAAGAGGAAGTGGCTGAGAGGAGGAAAGATGGGAAAAAGAAATGTCCTTATGCTATTTAAAGATAACATTTTAATATAGGCACACAGGGCAGCAGGATTAAAGAAACTTTAATTACTGCATTCCTTTACATCTAACTTCTTTACTTCACATTTTTTGTTCATGCATTTTAAATCTACAGATTGCATGGGAGTAAAATTGTATGGTTTTAATGTTAATGGGGTCTGTATACCTTGTTAAAATTAATATGTATCTCCAACTTTTCTTTCCTATGAACTTTACTGTAGGCTTTATAGCACTATAGGTAGAAAATTTATTGACTAACTGTATAGATTTAATAATATACAAAATCATATTGAGTCCTTGTCCTTCTTACAAACTTCTCTAGGATGGTGACGAGATTTAAAAGCAATGCACACAGATTTCCCTTTTTTAGGTTGTATTGTTCTCTTAGGCCTCCACATAGGAATGAGGTGGGCAAATGTCCCCAGACAGGCACATTTGATGCCAGTACTGACAATAAGAATGGATCCAATCTCCCCACTGCAGAGCACTGGCTGCTCCATGCCAAAATGTCCTCTCCACAAAAGATTTCCTTCACAGCAGCATTGCTTTTCCTGTTGACAGCAACGTTGAGTTGATCCATTCATCAGCTGAAATGAGAAGAATGGCCTCAGACAATGTGAGATTGAATGGACTGTTATGATACACTGACAGTAATTCATGCTTATACAAATTGCTAATTTTTTCCATTTGGGTCTCAAGTGCTGAAGCTAAAACTGCATGTTGACTGCTTTATGGGCTCCAGGAAAATTCAAGCTCAAGTCTGTCTGTTATGCAAGGGGTATTATTTGTTATTCAAGGGGCAAAACAGTTGTCTGACTGAAATATTGCCCCTTGCTTTTGAAAAACTGTTCAATTTTCCCACTATGGATAATTTTCCTTATCAGTGCAGATTTTTGTTGTGTTGTTTGTTTGTTTTTTTGCTATCAAGTTTATTTTGGGAATCATTCTAAAACTGTACAGGTCCCAGCGTTAGACTGTTTGGTCACAGAGAGTCTTCAACAGGGAATGAATAAAAACAGGGACTTTGTTAACCTCTTGTATTATTCACCAGAGAAAAAATACCTAGTTGCTAATTAAAGCAATAAAGTAGTGTATGTAATAATCTACAATTTCTTAAAAGTGGTACTTTTAAGCTGCACTGCCCCATTTGTGAGAAAAGTCCTCCCACGTCTTCAAATCTTGTGGGTGTTCAGTGCATGAGGAAAATTGGCAAAGGCCAAATGAAATTAAATCAGCTAAACCTAAAGAGTTTGGATGAATTTTTTTCTTCTTTTTTTCTAATGTGCTTATATTCAAAATAGTAAGACTAATGAGATTAATCAGTAAATGCTGTTTCTGCGGACTTGATAGGGTTTGAAACTGTGACCTACACTGGCTTTCAAGTCAGTTACATTCTGTCAGTGAAAAAGTAAGATACAATCACATGGACAAAATAATAGAAGAAAAATGTGTTATGATCTAGATTTTTCTGAGGCATTCTTCAAACACCCAAAATCTGGGCAGAGCAGGCACTACTGATTGCTGGATGAGTCATCTGTGCTGGACAGTGGGTCACTGTTGTGTTTTACACATAAGACTTCACATAAAGTGATTTACATGGGACAGCAAGTGTTGTTGCCTGTGGGATATGGGAGGTCTCCAGACACGTATATCTTCCCTCTAAAGTGATGGAAGGGGGGAATGAAAATCTGGATGAGGCTCTATAGTAGACTATAGCATAGTCTTGCATGAAACACAGAGAGTACTGCATGAAAGCCTTAACTTTGGGAAACTGCAGCAAATTTCTTTGTCAGTCAAAGAAATTGTCAGTCTTTCTCAAAGTCTCATTTAAACAGTGACTTTAAATAAGCAATCATCTCCTTGTGTTTCAGTTCTGTGCTGCCACTGAGATCATTGATGTGCAGTACTTATTTTGACCACTTTGTTTCACTTTTTGGTGTTTAGTCAATACATCAAAGAAGTTTAATTTGAGTGACAGAATAACTATAATAGACTCTCTTGTTTAAGCAGTGTGAAGACTGCTGAAGAGGGAGTATTGTTTTTGAGTGAACAGTTCCATAATCAATAAAGTTTTAAGCATTTTATATGCGCTAACATCTAACTCTTTCTGATTCTTCAATAGTTCTATCTGGAAGAGGTGTGAGAACCAAATTTATGTTTGTTGAATCACTGTGCATCAAATTTGCATCAAATTCTGCAAAGTTACAATGCAGAAATGATATCTCTTTGTATTTGAGTAAATCTGAATCGCATTGTGAATACTGTATCTTTTAAAAGTATAATCATTGCAAGTACAATGATGACTTTGATTTTCTGTCACCAGAAAAAGGAAAAAATATTTAGTGTAAGGGAAGCATCATCTGCATCAGCATCATCAATGACTGTTATACAGCAATTGATAGAAACTGGTAAGGAAGTAATTTTCATGTGTTTAGCGTGATTTTGATATCACAATATAATTAGCAATCACAAGCAAATGTGGGTGATTTACTCATCCTGTACTACACTCATAATTGTTGCAGTTCAGTTTTCTATTCTCATTTTAAGTGATTAAAGAGTCTATTTTTCCGGTCATTTCAGCTTCATTAATTAGCAAATTACCACTTCAGTTAAAAGAAATTTAAGGGGTTTGACACACAGAGTATGTCAAAAAGGCCTATCCATATTTACAGTATTTGTGATCCTGGCTAGGTCATGAATTTTGTATGAATTAATGCATTTAGATAAGTTATGGAAGTGGAAATTATGCACAAAATAATCTACACCTTGTTCAAAATGAGCCAAAACTCCAAAGACCATACAAAATAAGGATATCTTCTTGCTAGCTGCAAATAGTAACATTAAATGTTTCCAGTTCTCTGGGTATAGGGAAGGATGGAAAGGAGAATATACATGTTTACAACTCTCTAGGATATATATTTTCTTAACACACACTGAAATGGGAACAGTTGCAGGTATTCTCTTCTAGTTCATAGCCCTTTAGTTCTGAGTATGTAGTACTGTCATAAAAGAAAGATGATTTAAGCAGTGATTTAAGCAATTTAGAGATCATGGTCTTATTTAATTTAATGATTTTTTAATAAGAGTTAGGGAACCTAAAAACAAATTGTATCTTAATCATGCCTCAAAATAAATTTAATTTCAGTAAAGAAAACAAAACAAAAATATCTGGCTAAATATCTAGTAATATATTGTGGAAAACAGTCTGGTCATTTATTCTCTGCTGTTTTAAGTCCAATTGAAATCAAGTAGTATAATATGAAAAAAGCTATCTTACATAACTGTACCGTGATCCATGTTTTTCTGTTTTCCTTTATTGTGCAAACACTGCTGGAGCTACCACTATTACAAACTTGAAAAACTAGCAAACAAGGATCTTGCAGATAACTTGAAAATTTTGTTTTCTTAAAAGTTTAAGTGTGTAATCACATCTATAAATCTGTAGTTATTTGATTAATATAATATACATACTTTTAATGAGGAAATATTAAAAGTTCCATTGAAATAAAGTATGTGTTGAAGTACACCAGTTATGTAATGGTCAGCAGAGGTAATTAATAAACTGAATTACCTGAAAGTATGGAGATAAGGTTGAGAACCTTCATAGATAGACGTATGTATGATAACATGTAAATGTCCAGTGACACAAGATGAAAAAAGAAACTATAAACAGCAAAAAGAAAAGAATTCCAGGACATAGCATATATTTCCATACATCATTTGATCAACTTTAGGAGTCCTATGCCAGATCCTTGTACATATTTGCCAGATTCTGAATTTATATGCATTTGTCTCATGTGAATTATTTGTGATCTGCACATAATTCATATTAGACATGAGAAGAAGATAATTCACCAAAATTAACGGACAGGCAGCCAAGGTAGCCTATGGATGTTTGAAGGGAAACAAGTATGTCGATAAAATGAATAAGGTTGATTGATTGTGAATTTATCTGAAAATATAGTTTCTTTTTTTCTTACACATGTGAAAGTATGTGTGAGTTATGTGAAATCATGTGAAATCAATGAACAAATCTTAGGTGTGCAGATAGATTCATCTTTTGAGATTGAATTGTGGAAACCATTGCAGCTTATGAATTGTGTCACTATCACACCACATTTAAATCTTTGAAAATAAGAAAGCGACCTTATAAAGCTCATATTGTCCATAAGTATTTCATTTTTGTCAGAGTATCAGTAAAATTCTTGATTATGGAATGAGCAGGCAACAAAGGGCTTTATGCATTAATTAAATGTCTTGGCTTTGGTCTAGTATTTATTCAACTGCCAGAACAATGTGTTGCTTAGCATACCCAAGCAACATGATTATTGTCCTTTAATCTTACTAGTACAGACAAAACAAATGCCTTGATAGATAAATTGCCTTGATGCTAAAGTTTCTGGAGTCAGCAAGCTAAAAGACTCAAGTGCTTTAGTATATACATTCATTATCTGTGTATGCATACCTTTGTCTGTGTACATGAAACTCAAGATAAGATTGGGACGTCATGATGCATTACTAGAGAAAATTACTCTCCATGAGATCAATTCTACTACTGTTACCATATTTCTCATTAACAAAGCTCAAAGTTTTCAGCTGAAAATTTTAATTCAAATATTAATAGTACAACTTAAAAAAGCACAATACGCACTATGTAACACTGGACTGGAAGATCTCTTTGAATATTATTTTCATGATTCACTTAAAAGGTCATTACATTGTAAAAAATTGTGATCAATTGCAACTTTTGGTTGAAACTGGTTCTTCTGACACAGGAATTAATGAATTATTTTTGATGACAAAAGAAGGGGCACCCATCCAAGTCTTGAGACATAGCATAGACAGGGAAGACTGGCAGACTAGAGACTTGATATCTAAGACTCTACTTACAAAGAATTTTAATTTTATTAAGTGTTGGGAAGCAGCTGGAGGGGACAGAGGATATTTCCTTTAAGAGTTAGAGGTCCATAAAATAATGAATTTATTTCTACCAATTTTGCTTTTATGTCTGCATCTGTGACAAGCATCTGGTTAGGAGTGTACAAAAGAAAACAGCAAAAGCAAATGTGAAATGACTTTCTTGTTAGGTGGTATGCATAACACAGACTGTGCCTCAAGCTCTGCTGTTTTCCAGTTTGCCAACTGAAGAATATCCAATAGAGAATGAAGGCTCTCCTGAGTCCTCCTCTTGCTATTAATATATTTATAGAAACTCGTTTTATTGTTTTTAACATTCAAGGTCAGGTTCAGTTCTAGCTTGGCTTTGGCCTTTCTATTCTTTTCCCTGCATAATTTCACTAGACCTTTATAATCTTACTGAGTGGCCTGCCCTTTCTTCCAAAGGCCTTTTTTGGAAGGCCTTTGTAAACTCTCCTTTTTTTTCTGAGGTGTGATCTTATCTCTTTGTTCAGCCAGGCTAGTCTCTTCCCCTGATGGCTCCTCCCACTGTGCACAGGGATGGCCTCCTACTGCACTTTAAGAACTTCCTCTCTGAAACATCCAGCCTTCCCGGACTTCTTTGCCCTTCAGGACTGCCTCGCAAGGAACTCTGTCAAGCAGACTCTTGAAAAGACCAAAGTCTGCCCTCCGGAAGTCCATGATGGCAGTCCTGCTGACTCCTTGCTTCTCTGAGAATCAAAAACTCTATCATTTCATGATCTCTGTTCCCCAGACAGCCTCCAACTACATCCCCTACAAGTCCTTTTCTGTTTACAAACAGCAAATCTAGTTGTGCTCCTTCCCTAGTTGGCTCCCTCACCAGCTGTGTCAGGAAGTTATCCCTGACACTGTCCAGTAACCTTCTAGACTGTATTGTATGCCCAGATGTCTAGTATGTTGAAGTCTCCCACCAGGACAAGGGCAAACAATCTTGAGACCTCTGCTGGCTGCTTATAGAACATTTCGTCAACCTCTACATCCTGTTTGGGTGGTCTGTAACAGACTCCAACCATATCAGCCGTGCTGGCCCTCCCCTTGATTCTTACCTATAAGCACTCAACTCTACCATTACCCTCAGTTAGTTCATATTCATCCCTAACATACAGGGCCACCTCCTCTCCTTCCTTGCCTGTCCCTTCTGAAGAGCTTGTAGCCTTCCCTTGCAGCACTCCAGTTATTTGATTCATCCCACCATGTTTCCGTGATGGCAACTACATCACAGCTTTCATGCCGCACAATGACTTCCAGCTCCTTTTGCTTATTGCCTATGCCGCATGCATCTGTGTGTACTTCAGCTGGTCGCCCAATGGGGCTGACTTACTGGCTGCAATGGCTCCATTTCCCTTGTGGAAATGAGTACGTTATGAGTACATTAGTCCATTGACAGTTACAGTGAATATCTCTCCTTTTCTGTTTTTTAAAAAGATGAGGCTCATCCCAAGTTGCAAAGAATTTTGCCTTGCTTTTCTCCAGTTTCCCCAAAATGAAACTATTGTTTCAGATTGTACTTTTTCCTAAATGCTCCCAAAGGATTGTGTCTGACTGCAAACAATGCAAAGCTGTAGGGCTTAATGTAGAACAAAGCAACTGGTGCTGTGGATCTGACATTTACATTACATATATTTCTGGTGTTTTATTTTAGCCTAGATGCAGTCCGGCACCTTGGACTGGACTTCAGGTGGTGGTGGTCAAAGCACATTAAGTGTGCTTTGGAGTAAAGTTTCAGACCTTTTTTCTGATAAAGCCTGGCTTGTACACTCTGAGACAGCAGTAGGCATGGTTTGTAAGTTATCTTTGAAAGTGCACTCTTTATCCAAATTAAAATGCTAATGTAGGTGAGCAGCTATTCTCTTTCCCTAATCTCTGTGACTTCTTTTCCTCATTTTGATGTTAACTGTGTCACCTGTCTTAAGGCCTTTTGAAATATTACTGCTGCTAGCTTATTGTCTCGTTAATACCACCACCTACTTATCTTTTCTTCCTCTAAAAATTATACCACCTCTTGCACAGTTTAGCCATATTCTGTCCATCAATTTTGCTATTAAATGAGTTATCAGTTCTGTTCTGGAGTACCTGTTTACCTGTACTTGTGCAAGGGAACACACTCTTTCAAAATCTCCCCCTCACTCCAAAACAGTATCAAAACTCATGTCTCCAGTAAAGCATACTGTAACTTGCAGTTTAAACATGGATAGACAAAGTCCAAACAAGGATTACTTTACAGTTTAAAATATGGTTTTGTGAGAGGAATATGATATTCAGAGTGAAAATATACTAATTTTAAAAGTGTGTGCCATTGTAAAACTTAAAATTTTTAATAATTTCTTGCTGCAGCTGAGATTGTGACTGCACATAGGACTGTTTTCCATGACACCTTTTCCCAAAATAGTTTCAGCTGAACTGAATTCAGCAATGGGTTTGACAAGCTCAGGTTATTCTTTGATCATTTATTTTTTCACATTGCCTACAATGTTGGATATTGCTTTCAGACAGGGCAAAGAGTAAGTCAGCTTATGTATTGAATTCAGTAAAAAATTGTTTTGTCCTGTGGCAAAAGGAAGAGATTTTATTTAAGCTCTACTGCTTGGGTTATTACTCAAGTTTAACTTGTTGGCATGTTTTAAAATAAGTCAGTTTGTTAAGATAAGATAAATTCTAAAGAATTAAGGTCTTCTTTTATTCTCATTGTCATGTTAATGTATTTTCTTCCATTTTACTTAATGGTTATTCTTTAGTAATATAAGTAACCCAAGTAATCTGCTGTGGCAGCTGACACAGTTTTCTACAGACAGCGTTTCATTGATCACTTTATTTCTGTTTTTATTTTTGCCCTATTGGCGGAAACAGGAGTTTATAGCTGTGATAGTCCTGAGCTGTAATTCTCACTGAGCCTACATCTGGGTGATTGCAGACAAGCCACTTGACCTCAATATGACTCAATTAACCCAGCAGCAAAATTGGGTAAACATCAAAATCTCATTGAAAAGCAGCTGCTGCATCTAAATTGAATTGTCTAAAATTGCATTGTGACAGCATTGCCATTGGGTCTCTGAAGACCTGAATTTTAATTGTTTTTCAGTCATAATGCTACATGAAAATGGTTCTAAAAAGCATGCAAATAATGATGTCTCCACAGTTTTGCGATGACATTGCCTGTATAGTCAATGGAGGCATTTAGAGTAAATCTATAAAGTGACTATGATAAATTATTCTTACATTTTTCAAATTTTAGCATAACCATTTACATGTATATTTACTTCCTAGGGGTATATGTTTTTATAATTTTGGATGAGATAGTGGCAATTTCATCTTTAATTCATCATACAACCTTAAGAAATTGACTGATCTTGAGGGCAATCTAGAAAATATGAAGATTAAAAAAGTTTTATGAGTTTTTAAAAAATGAATGGCTCAATCTTTGGAAATATTCCATGACAGTTATTTTTCTCATGATTTGAATATATTTCTTTTCCAACTTGCAATATCTGCTCCTTCAAGCATTCTTTTTAGGCAAGGGGAGGTGTTCTTCACCTGAGCTGTGACATGAAATCTGTAACAACAGGCTGTAGTTTAAATATGAGTGTACCTTTTGTTTATTTTCTAGTAATCTTAAGTCATAGATGGCCTGGATGTCATCTCTCCTGGCACAAACAGTAATAATGTTTTTAAAAGGACATGAATTAATATTTTAATGAAATTATTTGCATCATAATGAATTTTAAATGCTGAAATAGTTCTCTTTTTTAATATATATTCAGGCTTATCTTTCTCATGCAGTCCTTTTATAGTATTGTAATTAGGATTTGAGCTGCTGCTTCTCTCAGCATATTGAAGATCCTGTGCTACTCTGGGATCTTTCAGGATCAGCTAAGTGGAAAATAATTAGAGTTAATACTGACCACTTCAGTATTCTGCACTACCAATAAAAAAAAGATCCTTAGCTTACTTGGTAAACCTAAAGACAGGTTTAAGCCTGGACTTGTCACACAGGGCATTTTATTCAGACACAATGGCTAATAGCAAACACACATACTATCTTTATTTCTCTTGATGAAATTAGTAGCGATCAGTGACATTAAACTATCCAACTGCCTGGATTCAAACCTGAAATCCTCCTTTTTTCCATTTGTATACCCTTCCTTAGGCATTGCTTCATGATTTTTACCTCCTAATTTATTTTTTTTTTATTTTCAATCATTAATTATAATGAATATACTCATTATTTTGTATCCATAGATACAAAATAGACATGCTCAACTGCCAAACAGTACGGTAAAAGCTGTATAGGTAATACACATTTAATACCATACTTGGCTATTTCTCACTGCACATATTGTCTTTGAATTATGATGAGGGCCCTTGTGAAAGGGATGATTTTATGAGTCACATGTTAACTCAAGAAACCTCACCTCAATTAATACCATTCAACATATTTTGTAAAAGCAATCACATGAGGGAAATCTGATGTTTGTGTCAGCATTGAACCAGCTTTATACTCTGGCATTGCCAGTGTGTGAAAAACAATTTTATAATGTTTGCTATCAATGATTTGCTTACCTATATCACAGAAGAGAGATCAAATATCTCTTTATATTCTAAAAGTTAAGTAAAATTTCTAATTATGAAAATCAAAGGTACAGCATACACCTGTCTATGTACAAATTCAATTATTCAATGTTATATTCTGTTCTGCTATATTTACTAGTCACTAAGATAGTCATAACCATATGATATTAAGAAAAATAAAAGTATGTTATTTATTATTATTATCTCAGTAGAAGAAAGGCTTAAAGCTGCACTGCACACATTTGTCTGTGGATTAGGCAATTGAATCCCTGGTCTGAGGATGGCAGGGAGTTCCAAACAAAGCATAACGTTCAGACTATGCCAGTAAAGTATTGTGTAACATCATCCATATAAAGAATGTCACCTGGAAGGGATTCAGATGCCAATGGGGAATATTCATAGCTAGGAAATTACTGTTTCAATTGCCTTTGAGGATTCCTAGTACACCGTTCCTTCTGAATAACTGTGTTACTTTATTCAGATAGCTTTTTTGAAACTCTTCAACCATAAGACTAAGGAACTTGAATCAAACAACACTAAAATCCAAACCTGACAAATTCCAAAGCTGCGATTTCTATTTTGAACAAACTGACAATATTTTATTATTTTTATTCCAGAGGAAAATGGAGGAATATTTTTCAAAAATTTCCTCTAAATGGAAAAAAAAAAATCCCAACCCCCTCCCCCCAAAAACAACCTGACAGAAGTTTGTATTAAAAAACTGTCTGAAATTTCTCCATTTCATAATAACACTCAAAAAGATACTAAAGGGAGTTTCAGTTCCCCAGTACAGGTTTTGAAAGACTGAGCATTTTTAGGCACTTTATAGACACTCTTTCACTTGGTTTCTTTCTGGGAGGGGAATAAGGATTTCCTGGTTCAAAGGGTTACTTATTCATAGTTCAGCTATTTTAGTTTTAACACTGAAAAATGCATACATACAGAAATGTTCAGGAAAGTCCAAATAAGCCTTATTGTTAATTCAACTTGAGGAACTTATCCAAGTCCCTCACCTCTCAAATGTTCACTCATCATTTTATTGAATGTAGAATATACGATAGTTATTAATTATGGACATTAATTTCATTGTGATGCTTATAAAATGTCCATTTCCATCTTTATGCAAAATATTAAACTCAATTTTGAAAGGTTTCAGAGTTTTTGGTATTGCCTTGTTAACAATGTGAGTCTTACCTCTTTAATGATTTTTTAATAGACTCCAAACTGTGGCATTTATCCTTACTAATCTCTGACCGATTAATAATTGCACACTTCCATATAAAAGCATACTGACTTCCAAAAATGGAATGAGCAGATAACATTCTATCTACAGGTAGAAATTTCTGGTTATAAAGTTAAAGAGCAGGAAATTTGATGTAGAAAAGTAGATATTGAGTATCTGAAAAACCTTAAAGATTAATCTAGGCTTTGAAAAGCTGTATTTATCTGAAAAATAGACTTTGTTACTGAGAGTAACATGAAAATATAGTGGGCTGCTGAACAAGTCTTCTCAGCCAAGGTACTATGAAGCATCCTCAGTCAAGGTACTCTGAAGAATGGATTGTCAGCTGAACAGGTGAAAAGTGAAAGGATTGTTTGGAATTTACATAAGTACAAGGTAGATCTATGTCTAATTATTTTTTCAGTAATTAAATCTCTCTACAAGTAGCATTTTGCAACAATATTTCTAATTTATATCTTATAAAGAAATACTATTTGTTTTTAGCTCAAGCATAATTTCAAATTAAGTGAAAGGTAGCATGATTTCAAAATAAGTGTTATAATCTTCAAGTGCTACATCCCAAAGGGCATGATGATCCTTAAATATTGAAATATTCTGATTGTTATTTACAGCTGCAATTTAACAATTTCTGAAATGTTTGTCAAGATTCAAAATGTCATCAAAACATATTTATTTCTAGGGTTGTGAGTGGGGGTGGGGTGGTGGATATTTAGATGTTAATACATTTGTCTACAATTTGTGTACAAAACTACCTACACTTAGGTAGTTTATTTCAAAGAATTACAGAAGCATAGTTCTTCAGTCATACATGTGGGTATTATTTAATAAGATAATTTTATCTTTTTTATTGTTCAGGCAGATGCTTATACAAATCTAAGCTTTCTGTTCATTTATGAACTCGCTAATCCATGGTGCATGGTTATAGCTTAGAAAGGTTAATGTTATTTTTCAGAAAAATTATTAGTTTTTTTAGAAAAAAAACGTGAACACAATTGAAGATGTTCTATTATTCTATAACTATTCTATTATGTTCTATGATTCTATGATTTATGCCATAAATTATAATGATGCTGTGTATCGAGTAAATTATATGCCCATATGCCTCTTTAAAGTCTATGTTTTATTGTATCATCCATTATGGTTCATTACATCAGATTAGTCCTATGTCATACATGCATCATGATGCTCTTCCACTGTACTATTAGACATCTGTTGAAAGAATTGGTGTGCTAGTAACTTTGAGCATGAGCAAAGTTGCTATTACACTCAAAGACATTAAATTTATTATTAAACTGCACAGGATGTGACAAGCATTGCTAATAAATGATGGTGCAAGACTCCTAGTACTCTCAGATTAAGTGGCAATAATTGTAATGAGTTCTTTCCACTTTGATGTGCAGGGCAGTTGAGGCAATGAGAAAACCTAACCATACAAAAAAGGAAATGTGTATTGGCAAATGAGGTGTCTTTCCCCAACTATGGCTCAACAGCTATGACCATATGATTGTAGTTGATGTGTTTATCAGTATTTCTACTCATGGAAATGTATTTTAAAGACATACACACTGCTTCTTCATGGAAAACATTTGGAGACTATGAAGGCTGCTTATGAAAGGAATAAGACGTATGGGCACACCAGTATTTTCTGTTTCATATATTAGAGATAGAAAAAAAAAAAAAAACAAGAATCAAATAATTTCTGTATAAGAATTTATTTGAAAGAAAAATAAATGAAATGTTGTCGCCTCAAACCAGGACAAATGTTGCTTACAATTCATATTTTGTATCAGTAGGGTACAATGGCAATACCCTGAGTTTACAGCCTGAAAATGTAGAAGACAGTTAAAATATTAAATTGAAGTTTTCAATAAACTTGAGGCATGTATTACAATTAAATCTACTGAAGTTAACTATAAATAGTAAATTTTTTACATTTCTGACTCTATCATACTCTAGAACTATATTTAATTGCTGTAATATCTGAAGAGGTCTATGAGGCCATATTTCCTATAACGGTGTCTTTGAAAACCACCTGTTAACTGACTTTAAGAAGCATTAGTCACGGAGATTCACGAAGCATTTCGGTTGTATTTGATTACTAGTAAAGCATTTCTATCTGATGATTAATATTACATTCCCAGTACTGTAGATTTTTAGCATCATAGGTCTGCCAAAGAAAATAGACTTCTAATAATTAGTGATCATTTTCTTTGTAGTTCTCATCATTTCTGACTACTGTACTCAAGAGTCAGTGAAGCCTAAGAGTCCTACTTCTTTTCAAAACCAGAAATATTTGTTAAGTTTTGCAAAATAAGTTTTCTCACCAAAGAAAATGCTTTGCTGTTGTTTTTTTTTTTTTAAATTATCATTCTGTTCTTAGCTGATCAAGTAATAACTTCCTTTTCCTTCTGTATTTGGCAAGGTTGTAAGTTGGTTTTCTTTCAGAATAAACTGAAGAAGATTAAGACTGAATATGCACAACTATTGTATAGGGTTTTTTTATTATCTTAAACATGTAAGCATTAAGATTACCCATCTATTAATAAGAAAACTGAAAAGCAGTTTACCATAGAACAGACCAGTAAAATCAGTGGAGGAAAAAATGTATAAAAACCCCAGATCTTGTGAGTTTGTACCTTATCAAAGCCATAGTGCTTCCTTCACTATTTGTCTGTTTGCTTTTACTTTGAATTTTTGATCCATATCTTCAATCTATATTGATTTCTAAGAAGTTCTATAGCTAAGCTTAATGGTCCTTGTTAATTCTCTAATCCCAGGTTACCGAAATTATCCACCTTTCCTATAGAGGGTACCTTCTACTGTAAATCATATGAACAGTCTTCACACAGATAAAGCATACTTGAATGCACCATTAACAAAGCAGTCTGGGGTTTGGATTTGTTTGTTTATTTGTGGATTTTTATTATTATTGGAAATAGTTTTCATCAGAGTAATTGCAAATATTCTTTTTTTTCTCATGGAATGGAATTTTCTCATTGATTCTTTTTAATACTTGATTCTCCTTGGAAGGTTGTCTGCCTTTAGTCATTCAAGACATGTTTTTTATAGTATGTCCTGTATGATTTTGTGTTTGTGTACACAACTGCTATTTTGGAGGGCAGGGTTTTATATTGGGATATGGTTCTTTGTTAGCTGTGACTGATTTAAGCTTTGACCAATAAATTCTGCTCAACTTTGGTATATATACTATTCTAAAAAGAATTCAAGAAATTAATATCTTAGACTGTCAAAATTACACAATGATGCAATGTACTATAATATGTCTGAAGAAGCATATTTTTTCTTGGCACCATATGTAAGAAATGTGAGTAACAGCTGCTGACACAGGCAGTAATTCTCAAAGTGAATTTTTTCTTTCTGCATTCAAAGCTGTTTGTTTCATTTCTCTGAAAACAAGAAATTGTATAGTCACAGCATTTTTACTAATGTGATACAGAAAGGTATTTAAAAATGTATTCCACATAAGCTAGCTATTTTAGGATGTCTTTGCCATCTTCTCTTTCCCATATTGTAAATATTCTATCTCAGAGTGTAAATCTCTCTTTAACTTGTGTCTCTTGAGATGCTGACTTAATTATAAATTAAACAACCAGACAAGCACAAATTTTCCTCTTCCATATTTTCTGGAACATATTGTCTGCTCCATATTGCAGCTGAATATGTTACTATCCACTTAAAGTATTTAAGTGGTATATCTTTACACTTTGTAGCAAATTTTCATGGAGTTATTTTATAAACCAATTTAATATTATTTTAGGGGATTTAACTTTTTGTCTTCAGGTCTTCAGGAAAATGTGCTTTTGGAAATGAGGATATTATGCACCAGCTTCTCCTAACATCTTGGGTTAGAGGAATATTTTTCTTATGAATCTGATTCCCTACTACTGTACCAATTGTAACAAGATTTATTTCACTTTGGGTTATTGAAAGCCTCAGAAAGACAACTCGAAAAGCATCCTCGAACAAGCCCAAGTCTTGTTTACCTGAGGCAGTGCTGGCTCCTTTGCATGGTGTGTGCTGGTAGGAGCCTGGTCTCAGAGCAGCCCCAGTGCACCTACATTATGGCATCTGCAGGGAGAGTTGCACAGGGATGACTTGGGAGAATTTATACTCCTGTTTTGGATGTTGGCTCTTGCAAGGTGAGCTGAGGACACCTGAAGTCTAATTAAGCCCTTGTGAAGGCACATCATTTTTGAGCTGACTGACTTCTTAAAGAATTTATTCCACCTTTTCTTCTTCCTCAGACAGGAAAGAAACTTACTGAAAAACAGTCCAGCTCCAAGTCTGTTGAATTAAGTGGAAAAATTCCTGTTCACTGCAACCGACTTTAGATCAGGAACAAAGTGACCTTAATCCTTTCCTGTGTTGCTTAAAAGATTACTCATCTCAGTGCCGGGCTTCCTCCAGGCCTCCCTTCCTGCCAGCCTTTCTGCCTGGCCTGCCTACATTCTGCTTCTCCTTGAGATACAAACAGTTTCAAACACTTTAAAAGTTCAGGTTTTTTTCTCAATTACCTACCTGTCACCAGTAACAGTCCAAGTACACTCATCCTTACTTGTTTTGCAATTTTAGGAAAAAGGGAGTTAAAGTTTCGAAACAAGAACTAATAAAAAAATGTAGTTTTTTATTTTAAACATTCTTTCTCCTCTTTTTGAAAGGTCAGTTCTTTTCTAATGTAAGATTTTCAGTCATGGGCCTTCTTCTCGAGTTTTTATACACAACACATAAAACAGAGGCATTCATTTTGACCAGAGCATTTTGACACTACTAGAATACAAATAATAAGTTACAATTCTATGACTGGAACTACAGGAAAAAAATATGGGATTTCAGTTTATTTTCTGTATAAAAACATTTGTAAATGTGGGTTTGAAACTGATGTGTGAAGAGAGATATAGATTTGTAAAATCTATAGCCCATTGTAAACATTTATATGCCCCTACTGCTGAGTATCTAACTGTGACCTATTAAAGAGATCATAAAGGCCAGCCTGCTTAGTAAATAGCAGCTGCATTCAAGTAGCTTCAATTGGTGAGACAATGAAAGCATCCAAACCCTTGGTTCAACCTTTGAGAAATTCTGAACGATACGTCCCATTCAGTCTTCTTCTCTGGGGGCTGTCTGCATGCAGTGTCACACCGCTGCCTCTCAGGACCTAAAAAAGTAACTGTGCTAGTTCTGCTGTACAGTAATGCTACTTGGCCTCCTTTTACATTACTCTTGTGTGGTACTTAGAATATAAGAAATAAAATAGCAGTTTCACAGGGAGATGCAATGTGTTTGAATAACAACAAAGTATGGCTAAGGAGAATTTCTCCATTTTCTGGAAGTGATTTATTTTGGGTGAGGCATTAGTTAAAATTATTTTTGTTCCTTTTAGTTGGTGTGTTGTGGGGTTTTTTAATTATTCTTATTCCTATATTATTATTATTTTAATTGTCATTATTTACTAATTACAGAAGTGAAGGTTGAAATCTATTATGAGAAACAACAAACATTTTACTACATCTGTTAATGAGCTATTACTGTTTGTTGCATACTGGAGACATGGCTTTGTACTTACAGCTGCTCCTCTACCTCAAGACACAGAGTCTTTGAGTTTGTGCAACCAGTGTTTTGAAAAGCATTTGAGAAGTGTTATTGAAAACTTATGGGATTCTGCATTCATTTTTCTGGTCATCACATTATATGACAGATTAGGATTACATTCAAGACATGTTTGCTGTTGATGCATTGTACACTTAAAAAAAGAAAAAAGATAAAGGAGAGTAAAGCAGAGAAGACTGGAGCTTTTTGGGAAGACAAAGTTAAAATGTCGAGTCAGAGTCAAGATGAAGAGAAAGTTGCAAACACCTTTAAAACTTAATAGCCAGAATAAATTACTTCAAATTTAGAAAAGATGAGATCTGTCTTGGGTCAGCTGCAAATAATATATTTTATAGTCATTTCTTGGTGCATAGTGGCCCACACATTTTATTAAAACCATTTATTTTGCAATGCAGTGTTATTCTGGTCTTTTTAAAGACAGCTATTCAGTCATGCTACATTTTATGGTCTTTTTCTGCCTTTTAGTATTCAAAATTATAATAGAATACTTGGTATGGTACATCAAAGTGATGTTCTTGTCTAGCCTCCAAAAGCGATGCTTAAACAAGTGCGGCTTCTGCCTACCATGTCATCTTTGTGTTGGTTCTGTCATCTTTTTCTGTAACTCTGCAGAAAATCATGCAAGTCATGTCTAATTAATACACTTTTTGAAGATTACAATATATAATAGCCTATCCAAAACAAAGTTATTTTTTAATGTATGAGGATATTGCTGAGGTGGATAGTTAGACTAATAAAATAGCAGGAGTAAAAATTTTTTGTCAGACCTTTGGGATTCAAAACTACTTTGAGTGCCAGTAGGAATGTAATGATTTGCCTTTGTGATGTGTTAACCTTGGCTGGCTGCCAGATACCCACCCAGCTGCTCTCTCACTCCCCCTTCTCAAGAGGATAGGGGGAAAAATAATATTAAAAAGCTTGGGGGTCAAGATTAAGACAAAATCACTTACTAATTACCTGCATGGGAAAAAACAGATTTCACTTGGGTAAAAGTTAATTTATTGACAATTAAAAAAAAAAAAAAAAAAAAAAAGCATGATTTTAAGAAACAAATACAAAACTAAAATCAGCTTCCTGCAGTCTTCTCTTTCTCCCTCTGTCTCAACTTCACTCTTTCATTCTCAACTCTACCTCCTCCTCACTAACCCAGTCCAATGAGATATAGAGAGTGAGGCTTCCAGTCAGTTCATAACAGTTCATCTCTGCCTCTCCTTCTTCCTAATGTTTTTGCCCTGCTACAGTGTGGCATCCCTCCCATGAGATACAGTTCTTCATGAGCTACTCCAGCATAGGTATTACCCCTCAGAGCTTGTAGTGACCAGCACAGAAATGAAGACTCCAGCATGTGTTTCCCTACAGGGTAACGACTAAGATATAAGTGGGTAGAAGAAGGTTTTAACTTCTGACTTTATGCTGGCACCACAATAGTATTATGTCTGGTGAAATGACAAAGAAATTTGTTTCTTCAAGAAGGTTACCCTTTAAAAATATGATGTCTTCCTTACCTTAATTAGAAGGATCACTCCATCCCATGTGATGACTTGGTCTCATGTTCTGAGGATCAGTAGCACACTGTTACGCAGTTATGTTATGGTCTTTATGGGGAAAGGCCAGAAAAAAAGGGACATTGCATTTTATAAGAAACAACAAGAAGGAAAATCTAAGATAGGAAGAATGTGGTTTTGTTTAAATGTTTGACAGTGGTAGATGGTTGCTTAGCGTTGATTTCCAGACCACAGTAGCCTGGAGGCAGTAAAGTTGACTTTTTCTGGCAGGTCATAGCTAGAGCTTTATTTGAAACACTGGTTCTTAGTTATGCTGTTAAGTAGAAACTTAATAGGCATCCACATTTTCACAGTCCTAAATCTTGATCTGGACTGAGATATATGTATCTTTCTGGACAAACACAGATGGATTCAGTTCTTTTTGGAAAGCTGCTTATAATATTATTTGAGCAGTATATGTATATCACAAATTAGAAATGTGCCTAATAAAACCTGGTATAATTTTATTAATTAGAGTTACATTCAAATAATATTTTCTAGAAAGGTATTAAGACTCAAAAAAATGCTGACTTCCCAGCACAAGCATGGTAGATAATTTAGTAAAAGTCTTATAATTTCTAGAATTGCATCCTTTGCCACAAAATTCAGTCCTGGAATCTGAGCTTTCATTTAAAGAGAAAATTATCTCTGTTATTGCTGCAAAGAAAGTCTTCAAAAATGTGGAGGAAAGTTTGTCTTTCTTCATGATCTTGACAATGTGATATATGAAATACCCATTTGAGAGATTATTAACTCTGAAGCTCAGTGCTTTGACAATTTTAAAGCTTGATCAACTACTTTAGTGCTGTCCATTTTTAGCAGATGTAGCTTCTTTGCTAGCCTGTACTGTCATCATTAATAGCTGTATTGATTCAGTCATTCATTTTTATATTTAATTCATTATGGAAGTGCAACATCTAAAGAGGTTATATAATCAGAAATCTCAGTGCACTAAACTGGAAGTTGGAAGAAGGAAGCTATAAAATGCAAGGGACCCTTCTTTTCTATTTATTGCATGAGTTGTGCTTGTCTTCTTGATAGTTCTGACATATTGTACATGCTGTCATTTGGATAGCTCTTGAATTTTGTTCTTTCCCTCCATCTCTAAGTGTTGCTGCCAGAAGAATTTTTGTTTAGACAGTATTATTGGCTCTATTCCATCAGATTCCATCAATATTGCAGTAATAGGAAGCCAGTGACTCTGTAGGAGTTTTAACTATCCTGTGCTTTGTGAAGAGTATCCATCAGTGTATATGCTAAAATGGGTAAACACTGATAAAGGGCAGAGAACATAATTATTATACATGTTTTTGCAGTTACAGAGCTCTGTGATGCATTCACTAGTGCTATTTATACATGTGCCACTGAGCAGTCAATAATATCTCAGTGCTTCAGTTTTAAAATAAAATACGAGTTAACAATGCTCTAATAAAATCCAAATGCACTGAAATGCTGAAGGAAAGTTTCTTTTGTTCAAACGTTTTTGATTCAAAAGAATACTGTCTCCTGATGCTGGAGCTGAGGGGAGTCATCCTTTTCAAAGCATATCTATTTTTTTGAATTCTACTTTTTGGAGTTCTGCTTCCAAACTGTAGGGCTTA
>JAOXNG010000001.1:127190271-127201222 GCA_028566535.1 Scolopax minor | reverse complement strand
CGGTTTATGAGCTGGAATTTTTCTTTTGTTCGTATTCGAATTCTACCAATTAATTTTCCCAGCCTGGTGTGTCACTGGCGGTCTTCTCCGTTATTACCTTGCCTGGTAAATTTGAATCACGTGCTGAAGGTCTGGTGCCTTATTGTTGCATATGTGTGAACAGCTTTAAATGAATACAAGAAGTACTAAAAGATTTCACGTAGCTCCTGTTTCCAGAGAAACCAGTTTCCTCTTGTCTGGGCATGTTCAAAGAGGGTAGGTCAATTGTAAACTAAGCATAAACCTTGCTGTGGCTTTGCTCTGAGAAAACAAACAAGAAAAAAACAGGTTATGATGGAAAAGCTGTTTGATTGTGATAACAAAGTATTAGAGAAGATTCTTTTAACACTTGGATTGGTGAATGGGTGAGAGGGTGTCTCCAGGGATAAAAGCAGAAGCTGATGGGAATGTTCTCACTTTTCTGAGTTTTGTTGATTAATTCTCTCCCTTCTTTTTTTCTTCTTTTCTCTTCTACACAGCTATTTGTATTGGACCAAGGGAAGGGAGGTAGGGCAGGGTGAATACGTCCTGGGAACTTTAATATTTAGATATTGCTCCTTTTTGCATTCTTTTAATATGGAAGGCATAGCATTATAAAAACCTTTTCTGGCATGTGTCTTTTTCTCTGAGATTTACATTTATCAGCATTATCTTGCTTTATCCACCTATGCCTGTACCATAACTACCTAAAATCTTGCCTAGGGTTTAGATCCTTAGTTCCTGCCATTCTACCCCAAAATAAGCTGGACATTTCATCCTGTGTAATGATCCCACGATACCTCATGCTAACAAGGACAATAGTGATCAAATCCATGTTTGAGTTGCACGTTAAGAGGACTGGATTTGCTTGACTTTTTCCCATCACCTCAAATGTCTCAACTCATCATAATGATTAAATGTACATGATCTGCAGCAAAAGGCTTCTGGGCTAAATAGTAGGATGGAAGCAAGGGGAAGCAAGTGCTAAGGAAATGAATGTATCCAGAGCCTCCCTTTTTCTTCAGCTGGTTCAGCACAGCAGCCTGTACTGCAGTATTGGCTAACAGGGACTGTTGTTAGGACCTATCCTTCATTTTAAGGCACAGCATTCAGAAAATATCGTCTCCTTATGAGGAACAGGCATGGATCAGTACATATGTGTGCTGTCTGGGAGATAAGAAATAAACAAGTTGTTCCTCAGAGCAATAGAGTATAAAAAGTCTGATTTGCTCTGGATGTGTGTCCTACATTCCCACTCTGTCGACCGCCAATGTAGACACCCCTGTCCTCTTTTTTCATATTTACTCTTCCAATGCCATTAGTTCTTTCAGGCCCTGGACATTATTTTTGACATCTAACTATGTCCATTTAACACCGGTAAAATTAGAAATGGCTTTGTAAGCTATTTGTTGGGGGAGGAGGGGAAAGCAGGCAGATGGCACAAGCCTCACTTCCTTAGGAAACCAGGCTAAACACTTTGAATTCACAGTGGCAGCCCCACAGCAGAAGGACACAGAGTATTTCCCTGTGGGTTTGTGGGGGTTTTTTTGCCTTTGGAAGTGAAAAGCACTGTTGCTAGAATAGTGACTCAAGAAAGACTTGATAGGGATTGTAGAGGCAGAGGCTCTCCCTTTGTAGCATTTCCATAAATATTTGGGGTAAGAAGTGGAAATTCCTTAGATCGGTCTGTAATGACAGGATAGCACTGACTGAACCAAAAATCCTTAAGTAGTCATTACAGAAGGGACCTCTGGAGGTCATCAGGTCCAACTCCCCAGCTCAGGGAGGGCCACCCAGGTGACCTAAGTCTCCCCACCTCTGTGGACAACATGTACTGGTGCTCAAACATTGTCTACACAGAGAACTGCAGCAACTGGCTGGTCATCCCAGCCCAAACCAGAGTGGTTTAGGTCTTATTCTAATCTCAGTTAACTGAAAATCTGCTGAAGACAAGAAAGTGACATGTCACTTAAACCAGAGTTAGTAAGATCAAAATCTGCCCTGAGGCTCTTATTCTTACATGGTCGACTTGCAGGGCAAAAGGTTGTGTTCTTAAAGCAGATGAAATTTTGAATTAGGGAACCAGCTTCTAAAACTTACAGAAAGAATGGATGTAAAAGTTAGAGGGAGAAAGACTTCTAGCTCTATTTCAAACCTTACTTTTGGTGACTTTCTGACATTTCTGCCTTTGTGATATTCTGAATTGGGGTGCTCACAAAGGCCAGCTTCAGTAATTGGAGATCATTCCCATCCATGGTCACTGGAGAGAGAGGCTCCTCTAGACAAGAGTTCATAGATGTAGACAGAGTTGGATGGTCAAAACTTATTTTGCAAGCAAGTCTCTCTGGCTTTTAGAAGGAGTAGAGATTCCTCTGCCTAAAATTAGATCTGACTAATAGCTTGTTCCTTTTGGGTGATACATTTACATGCTTGTCATTCTGGACAAAGTCCTAATTCATGCATAATATACCTTCTGTAACATTATTTCCTTCTTAGTTGCTATCTTTTCCTGTTATTTATCAAAAAATCCTCCAGAACATGGACACTATTGATGGCTTTTCTTATTTTACTAATGCTTTTTATACAAGTACACCTTATTATACAAGTACACATTGCTCTAACTTAGGTCTTCCTTTCTGCCTGATGGTGTATCTTCAGAAGAAGAGAAGGGATAAGTCTTTTGTGGCTTTTTGTGTGGATAATGTAAGAATAGAACATTAGTTATAAAACTAAGATATAGATCAGAAAGTCTTGGGTTTAGCATGTTAAAGAAAATTTCAGTATTTAAAAGTTTATCTTAATTATCCTTTTTCATTTACCTCATATAATGTTAAATGGAAAAAATATTTATGACTTGTAAGACTTACTTGAGCAGATGCTACAAAACAATGTAGTTGTCATGACTTCTGTCAGAGTCCTGTACTCCCCATTGACAATATGGTGTTGGTGAAAGTTAAAGTGGTGTCTTAACATCTGGTAATCATTAGAAGAAATCTTCCTATTCCCTGGTGAAAATGAGTAATTCCACTTAAATTATGTAACAAGTGCCGTATATAATGTTGTTTAAATTATGACATTTTTGCTTATTTTTAGCCATACTGTGGTTATTATAGATCTGATGTCTTTTTAAACTTATCTTAGACTGGTTTTTTTTCTGCAGATTTTTTTCAGTTGTGTCTCTGTGTGTAAGGTTAACAACTTAAAAAAAAAAAAACCCAAACCCAAAAGCCAACTCCAATAAATTTAGGTTTTACATCAGTTGAGAAGAATTTAGGGAAATGCCATTTCCTAGTGTGATGGCAGGTTGCTTGTGTGAATCAGGTTCCCTTTCTTCATGAGTCATATCAGAATATTGAAATATAAACATTTTGAGGGCTGTTGTTACCATGGTGCTGCTTCCCATTGTTGCAGTTTAGTGTGGTGAAGTTAAGATGAGCTCCATTCTGCAGAGAGAAAGAAACTGTACACAAAAATGTTTATCAGAAAATGCGTTAGTGACTACTAAAGACGTAAAAGACTTATAAACCCTTAGTCCAATAAGTTGTTAAAAAAATTAAATAAATCCTTTCTTAAGGCACCCAAGATGCTTGTTAAGCAACCCTTTAAAATGTAGTTAAATGACATTCAATGTTAATGTTTCATATTCTTATTATGGAATCGTAAGACTTCATTTTACTTTTACGTTCCCCTAGAGAATGTTATATCCAACAATATTGTCCTAACCAAGCATTTATCATTTTCCTAGCTTTTCTCTGGAAGCTTAAAATGATTTATGAGTATAGTGGAGTCTTCCAGGATGATATTTTAATAAACTAGAGTATAAAATATATGAGTATGATAGCATATGGACCTTGTGTTGCCTCCAGCCTTAACAGCAATATGTACACATCTTTAAAAACAGTCTGTACAAAATTACACTAGCTGAATATTCAGCCTTAAAATGGATGGCAATTTTCCATTGTTTTCAATATCTTTCAATCAACCTAGTCAAAATTTTAACTCAGAGCTACTAAGTGAAACAATGTTGGTAGTACATATGTTCAGCAAGAAATTCCAGATAATACAGATAATAATCATTGTAATTGTTATTACAGGCAGAAAAACTTTGTTAAAAGAAGAAAAAAGACATTTCAGTTTTACTGCAGATTACCTGCTTGGGTACAGTGTTAAGAGAACAGTAGCCTCAAAATCATGTAGAAACTGTCTGAAAAGTATTCCACTATATCAAAAATACACTTATCTCAATGAGTATTCATGTCCTGAGACAACCTTAGAAATATTGTCCTCTCCCCTTCACCACCCCCCAGAAAAAGCAGCGATCAGGTTTTTTTTTCATGTTGTTGCGTCACAGTATTAATTAACCATCTAAAATATCATAGTATATAAAAAACAGAAAAACAGTGTGTATCAAACGTAAGTGTTACTTACAGATTTGAATCAAGAGTGAAATCTTGGTTTCTTTGAGATCAGTGGTGGCTTCCCATTAATTTAACTAAGTCAATATTTAATCTTTTGACTTTTTTGTCAAAATCAGAAGTGAAATCAGATTTTTTAAAAAATCTAACTCTAAAAATTACCGTAATGTTTTGTTGGTTATTCTCTTATGCAGTTTATTTAAATAATTCAATAATATATTGATTATTATTGATAATAATAATATTAATTAAATAATCAATTGCTTTTAAAAAATAAATTTAACCTTTCTTTCATCATGTTTTATTAAAAAGAAAAAAAAGACATAATAGCTGCATAGTGACCATCCAAGTCATTCATCCAAGAATGAACAGTAGATGAAATCTTTTTTACCATAGAAAAAAGGGAAAACCTGCCTGTCTATTTCTACATGACTCTAAAATACAGGTTTTAATTTGGATCTGTCTGAAACTATAGTTCTTCCTAATTTACTCACTTGGTGAATAGTCTGTTGCTATTCTTATAGGAAACAGTATGGATAAAATACCTACTGGTTTACTGGAAAAAAGTACAGAGCTAAAATAAATCAGCCAAGAGAACAAATTTTCCATTTAGGGTGCTTTATCTGAAAGGTTTAATTGTGAAAGATTTGTGAAAAGGAATGCAAATGCATAAGTCAAGATTATATTATAATTTAACTTCTGATGTTTTACATATCTGTGTGAGAGCTTAATATAGGAAAACAACTTCACCAACTTATTTTTTTTCTGTGGGAAGTTGATAAAACATGGTAATTGTTGATTATGAGAAAGAAATTGGAACTAGCAATGACATTTTTCATTTCTTTAGTACAGTTTTTCCTTTCACTTTGGAGTATTGTATTCACATCCAGAACTGCATTAATTTAAAAAAAGAAAAAAAGAGAGAGATAATTTCATAAAAACAAGATTGAGGAATGATATAAGTCAGTGGATTTCCTCCATATTTTTTAAGCAAATTGGAGAGGGAGGAACTAGAACAGAAAGATGCCTGTGAGTTTTCTCCTTTTTAAAATCATTCTGTCTCTCCTCACTGCATTCTTCCTATGTTAAACGAGATGATGATATTTCTCCAGACACAGGATAGGACAAGCAACAGTCCTTAATAAGACCTTTATGGAGTTAACAGTCCCACAGCATAATTCTACTCAAGTTGTGGGAGGTTATTTATGGTCAGTATTTGATCTGTTGTGTGTTTTTTCCACAGAGGTAAGATTCCTCTCACCTAACTTTAATACTTATACCGATCTGCATATAAGGTAGTTGCTCTTCATAGCAATTCTGTGGCATGACTTATGTGCTAATGTCAATGCATGAAACATTGGAAGAGTTGTGTTATACAAAGTTCCACTTCCATGTCTTGACTCTCAAAGGAACTTTAGGTAACAAGCTCAAATGCAGATTGAAAATATGGGCATCTAAATTATATGAATCCTACTATAAGGTTTCACAGTTGTTTGTTTGTAATCTTTGGAAGCTGTAAGCTGCCTCAACATATATTTTGTTCTTCTAAAAAAAGCCTAAAAATTAATGACAGCTTTTTTAAGCAGACAAGAATAAATCTGTAGTAGAAATGTTATTTGTTTTTTAGACAGACATGTACAGTTGAAAAAAATAAGCAAGCTTTTAGGTGTACAAAGTTGTCTTCAGATCTCAGGGGCTTAATACACCAGCTGGTCTAATAAAATATATTGTTTCTACCTTGTTTTGTCTAATCCATCCTGTCAACAACATTACTATTATTGTTTTTCATGGTATTTAAGTTTTCTTAGGATGGAATCACAGCATGCGTTTCTTTAAGCTAGCTACATTGTGCAAAATAAGTATAGTGGGTTTTATTAAATTATTACTGTTTTGATTCTTTTTGGCAGCTGGAATAAACTGTGCTTCACATGTAACCCTCTTCCATTCTGTGCTTTCTTTGAAAGTGATGATTGTGGTTACAAGACAATTGAAAGCTTTCCTTTTATATTTCACTACTCTGAATAAAACTCAAACTAAACATAAAGAAAAAATGAGTCCTTTCTGAAAGCAAAGGCTTTGATTTGAGAGCAGCAGTAAGCAGAATAGATGCTTTATTAGTTAAGTAGGTGGGTTACACTGTTTCAGCGCAGAGATGGTAAATTTATTTTAAACTACTGCTTCTGTGCACTTCTTATATGGCATTTCTTACATGTGTCTTCTAACATGGCATTTCTAATGTCACTATCAACTGGCATTAATTCTCAGGTGGGTGAAGAACCTGAGGAGAGATGTGATTTTCTTTTTGTTGACATATAGCTCTGCCAGGAAACCTTGTCTCTTCCATGCACAGTACAGGAGGGAAATGTCACATGCTGTGAACTCCTCTTGCTTCCTCTGCAGCTTTGTGCCTGGCACTAGAGCCCAAGCACCAGTACCAGGTACCTTGCTGGACCTGTCCTAACACACCAGTCTCCCTGAATTTCACACAATTTGTGATTTCAATGACTGAAACAGGCCTCTCACACATTGCAAACCTGTTCTTTGAAAGCATGGACCAGCAATGCACTTTGGGTCTTGATGTCACTTCCAAGACATGACTGGGCAGTGGCAGTCGCAGGGACCTCCAAAGGGGCCACCCTGCCTCCCTACAAAGCCTGCTGTGGTTGTTCCTGCAAACCACTCCTCTATGCATTGTCCCCGGTGCGAAACTTGAAGAGTGGCAGTGGACAAGCAAAGGCTTGGTAGGAAGGCAGTGCAAAAATAACCCACTTGCAGACAGAGGCTACAGGGACCACTGTTTCTGCAGGGTTGAAGGGAGAACCTACCCATCCCCATCTAAGAAACAGAGAACCCACAGCCTCTGGCTGAGCAGCCACCCCTCCATGCAGTGGTAGAGTGTTGCTGAAATACTGTTTTTATTTTTCAGGTGTTTTGTTCCTTCAAAACAATTCCATTCGTTTTTTTTGAATTTTTGAACTAGCATTCAGAATTCAAAAAGTCACTCATGAATAACTTGGCAAAGGGCAAAAAATGCATTGTGATAAGCTAATTTAAATAGAAATAAGTTCATTCCTTTGTGTGGGTTGTATATGCTTTTTTTTTTTTTAATCTAGATTTTTATGAGCAAATTCAGGTTTCTGAGGAGCTACTCTGACATCTTCAGGAAAAAAGAAAACAAGGCTAGGTGAACCATTTGTCGTTTTCATACAGCTAGCAATATCTAGACTTTTTGGTCACGTTTGAGGGATGACAGTTTCTTAGGATGAATGGACAGCAAGAGAGATTAAGGGAGAAAAGACATTTGAAAAATATGGATAATGTGACATTTACTGGAAATCATGTGATCAAAAGAGGAAAAGCATTTATTTTTCTCTAGTCCTGTATACAAATAAAAATCTATACACTTAATGAGAAGTAGTTACACTTAATGAGAACTGTAGCTACAGTTCTAACAAAGACAGGCTCAAAATACTGGAGGAGAAAAATATTTGAAAGAGCTATTCTGGCTTCTGAAAATTCAGGGACATTTCAAAATACTTTTGCATGTGCTCTGTAATGGCTTATTCTAATATATTACAAATGCTAGTTTGCAGATTTTATCTCATATTTTCAAAAGCTAAATTCTGTACTGTTTTGCTCCAGGTATCTTCTTTTCTATGTGGTTCATGAACATCCTCATGGTCTGTCATAGTAGATTTGATATGCACATAAAGCTCAGGGAACAATGATTTATAAACTCCACTCAGAAAGATATACAAGTATATATGCCTGCTATGGGCACTGACATAAAGCACTGAGAATGTCTTACTTTATGCTGTATTTTATCTACGTTGAAAGAAAATATTATCTTCAAATAAAAGTTCAGGATCCTGTTGATACATATTTCCATAAGAAACATCATAATTTCTTTTAGTTGTCAGTATTGTGAGTTTTTCTGACCTGTCTTTTTAAAACATCAATTCCAAAAATGGTACTTAATTCAGCAAAGATAATACAAACCCAGACAACATTAATGATGCTTTTAGGCCTTACAGGCCAAATTCAAAGACTTGGATTACTTGAAAACTTTCTTTCCATTTTTGAATGTATGGCAAAGCAACTCTTCTAAAAAATGTGCCAGCTGACCTAATTCCCTTATTAAACTGAGTGCTTCATAGTATCAAAGGACAGAAAACTTGCATTAACTTGATTAAAAATCCTATACTGAGTTGATAGAAAAATTATGAATTTACTCTTGGGATTTTAAAAATATTTTGTGAGCAGAAAGGAGACTTTTTTTAATAAGTAAATTGCTACAGAATGAATAGCTACATGTGTAGAAAGTCCTTATAGTTCCTGTTATGTTACATTATGGAATAGTAAATGAAGTGAGAAGAGTACGAAATGCAATTCTGACCCAAGAACTGGAGAGGGTCTTAATTCTTGTTTTTTTATGGCAGTTGATAGCATCAAGTTAAATTAGCCGAAATATTGTTTAATTTTGGGATTGTGTCCTCAACACACATTGCAAAAAGGTATTTATTTTCTTAGATGCCTTTCAGCAGTATTGGCATATTAGGATAGAAAAAAATTGTTTTCTCCCATTTCGGGTACTAAACACAAAGCTAAGCCAGTGTTAGGATAGCTCTGTCTGAAGGGGGTTAGTACAGACATTATATCCATTTTTTTGCTTTCTTGTAGGCTGTACAGGATTTTGAAAAAATCATTCACACTTCAGTGGTGGGCTGTTGTGTTCAAAGATTTGAAAGAGATCAAAAAGAGCATTCATCTACAGTTAAGAGACATTTGATTATTTTTACTTATTTAAATAAAAAGCATAGTCACATGACTCTTTCAAAATCAGTTTTACCTGTTGTAATTTTAATTCAAATTATTTAAGTGTTTATAATTAAAACATATGTGCATACCCATTCACTAAATTTTGATGGAGCTCATTGATTGCCAGTCAGCAGGGAACCAGTTCAAATAAATCCTCTTTTCTTTCTCCAAAATTTTTGTCAACTTTTTTGTTTGCGAGGAGAGAAGAGGAAAGGAGAGGAGATGAAAGGAGAGAAGAATAAGGTGCTTGTGTGTTTGTCTAGTTTTGTGTAAGGAAAAAACCTATATTTTTAACAATATTTAGCTGTATTTGACCTTCACCAAATTTTAAGTAACATGTCTTTGAAGAAATGGATTTTCTGCCCTGGAAGGAAAAGACACTTAACAGGAGAAAGATAATTTCAAAATCTTGCTTACAATACATTATTAGAAAGCTTTTCTATGAGATAAGAAGCGGATTTTCATGCCTATAGCAATGCACAAACTCTTTTTCCTGAATAAGACGTCAGTTTTGCTCTGGGCAGGAGAAAGTGTTGCTGTGAATTCAAAGCAAGACAGTAGTACAAGAGTGGATAAACAAAGCATTTGTTTGAGACAAACATATCTTTCCTTCTACCATGGAACAGGAGCTTGGGAAAAATTTAACAATACACCCTGAAAGATTCAGTGGATATGGGGGAAAATGAATATGCAAAGATGGAAGTATAAGAAGCTTCCACACATAGAGATGAGGAAAATACACATAGAGCATACAGTGATTTTTTTCTAAAGGAGGTCTATTGTAAACATATTTATGATTTTGGAATCTGTACCATTTTTCACAAGACAGTATTGACACTGAAGGCCATGGTGAGCTAGTCAGAAGGTGGAAATACATTTAAGTGAATACAGTTGTATGTGCCATGGTGAATGGTTGCTGTAATCACAGCTTCTAAAACCCATTTTAGGTTTCAACAGTACATTGGAACTCTTCAGAAGTACAATAGTTGTTGACATTCCATTAAAGAAAACAATACAAATAGAATTAATATGCTTAGAGTTCTTTTAACTCTGTACAACTAATTTATAAAAGAAGGAGCAGAGTGAAAAACAAGAGGGCAAACTGCTGTGAAAAGTAACTGAAGATATGAATACTTGGGAAGGGTAAAATAATACTACAGCTACAGTTAAAACTACTTGGCATTCTTTAAACTGTTAAATAGATTTTGGTTTTTAAGGTTGTATGTTGAGATATTTTTATGATTAACAGAGGTGTCACACTGAGTTTTGACTCTAATTTCTGTTTAAAAAAAAAAAAAAAAGCTTATGTGAGGCTTTTAATTTATTGCTTATGTACCAGTAGGCTCCATAACAGGTATTTTACAAGACTTTCTCAGTTGTAGTATCAATTGTTAGATTCTGAGAGCAGTTCAAAGGTGATGGATAGTTAGCTAATTTTTTTCTATAGTGTATTTCTGCATTCAGATGGTGAAGAATGTACTCTAGCTGAATCTCACTCAAATTATACTTCCATGTAAGTTTACTGCCCCAGGTTTGTACAGATTGATCCAATGACAACAATAGTTGCAAGTAGAACTACTTATTATTTATTTATTATTAAATTTACTTATTTAAATAATATTTAATTTAAATTTCTTATTGAATTTACTTATTGAATAAATAATGATTCCCACCTACCCATCCTACATACACACCCCATC
>JAOXNG010000001.1:127167478-127177903 GCA_028566535.1 Scolopax minor | reverse complement strand
TCTGTGGGGCAGGCAGCCTGCTGGAAGGGCCTCTCTGCCGGGCTTTCCTCCAAGGGACATGCCCAGGCTTCCCTGGGATACTCACAGTCATATCTGTGTAACTACTTCTATCAGTCCTCAGCCTCTGCATGACCCCAGAGTCAAATCACACCTCGGTGTGCTGACTTTGCCCGCTGCCTTTTCTTCTTCACTTGGGGCCACTTTGTGTTCAGTGGCACAGCAGTCTGATTTTTTATTGTTCAAAACAGTGCCCATAACTACTGAGGTCAATTCAAGACAAGCCAAATGCATCTGCATCTTGATGCAAAGCCAACCACCTGGAAGGAATTCCTTGTAGCACTGTGACATCAGTTCTGGGAGCCATCTTAACAGAGACGGTCTCCTCCAACGTAACAAAAATATTCCATGCTCATTTTATCCTGATATGAAGAAAGGTTTTTGGGTTTGTTTTGTTGGTGTGGGTTTTTTTTAATTAGCAACTATCAGTGGTGCCATTCCCCTGTTTTGCCTGTTGACCACGTGATCAGTAAAACACATCTTGGTCTCATCAACTTTTAAGGAGGCCATACAGCTCCCCTAATTTCTTATAGGCACTTATGGTAATTCTTACAGGCACTTATAGATCTTATGGTAATTAATTATTTCAATGTTTTTTGAATAAACATGATATTGTTCTTATAAACATAAGTATGGTTACTTTATAACAAGCATTTCTATCCCTTTACCTTTCCCCTTCCTCCTCAAACCCATTTATTTTTCTGGAAACACTGAGACTTTTGAGACTAAAGGCAAAGCAAGCACTGGGGCTTATATGAGAAAATGATGTAGATACTTTTGTGATTTTATTAGTAAATGCAAGCTTGAAACACATTAATAAACCCTCAGGTATCATATAATCAATATATTTTTACAGTGACAAACCCATTCAATGTTCATTATAAATATTCTTTTACCTCAGCAACAAATTGGAGGAAAACTCATAAAACTGTCACAGTTTAATAGATCTTCAGACTGAATACCGTTTAAGCCTTTTCTTTTATCAATATTTTTTTCTGCATTAAAAAAACACATCAGGGAGGTTTGAATAACTAATTACATATATAGTGGCATATACAAAATCAGCAGTACTCAAATAGCTTTCCCATTAAGGGGCAAGCCAGAAGAAAGTTACAAAATTAAGACAGATTCACAGTAGAATGAGTAATTGTGGTTAACAAAAACACAAACTTAGTTTAAGAACTTAGTTATGTACAAAATATGTTTGTTCATTTGGAAAACTCTTCAGTAGAATATTATGGTGTTTTTACTGACAGTGAGAAGGAATTTCAGCACCAGTGTTTTATGTGTGTTGTTGCTGTTTTCAGACCATAACATTAAGTTGTGGTGACTTCTCAGATGGCTGTGACAGAACAACTTTACTTCTTTTCTTGAAACTAAAGCCAGTTCTGGGCTCACCGGTACAAGGGAGACATGGTCTTACTGGAGCAAGCCCAGTGAATGGCCACAAAGATTATGGATCTAGAGCATTTTACATATGAAGAGAGGCTGAGAGAGGTGGGACTGCTCAGCGTGAAGAAGGCTCAGGGGGATTTATCCATGTGCAAAAATATCTGATTGAGGAGTAAATACAACAAACCCAAACTCTTACCAGTGGTGCCTAGGAATGTAAAAAAAAATCTTCACTGCACAGGTGGTCACACACAGGTACAGGTTGCCCAGAGATGCTGTGGAGTCTTCATCATAGGAGCTATTCAAAACTCAACTAGATGTGGCCTTAGGCAACCTACTGTCATGGTCCCTGATCTGAGCAGAGGCTTGGACCATGTAATCTCCAGAAGTGCCTCACAGTCTCAGCTGTGAATCTTTGAAAATGTATTAATGAACAAAAAATGGCAAAATGAATAGATGTGGATCACAAGTGTCAATCCCAAAATCTTGACTTTGTTGAGCATTGAGCTGTGCCATTCTTCTTGTCTCGTATTTTTCATGTACTTAATGAAAGGCTGCTGAGGTTAGGGAGAAGTAAATACAAAAGCAGGTATTTCCTTTCCCCTCTCCTCTCCCTCTGGATATACAAGAGTTTATATTTATTAACATAACTGGCTACTCTGATTGCAAGCTATTGTTAAATGTATTGGTAATATAGCTTATCAGTTATTTATGATACATTGTTTTATCATTTTCAGATTCACTGCTTTTCCAAGTAGTTCAAAGAGAATTAGAGCGGCAAGTGAAATAGTCAATATATCATCTCTCCAGCAGTGGAAAACATATCATGTTTCGGTTACATTCAGTGATCTGAGAGGTGTACCTTAGCTGTCTCACAGTTAAAGCAGTTTTGTTGAAAAGTGCAAATAATGTTTTCTCATTGACGACTTCAATCTCACTGGTGACTTCAAAGTCTTTTAAGTCTGTGCTGGTGGCACTGATCTTCAGAGGACACAACCTTAGCAATACTGCAGAAATTTACAATACCTGTATACATATATAGAACACTTTCAGACAAAGTACATTTTTAATGCAAAATAAAATAGAATCAAAATAGCAGAGAGGACATAGATATTAACCTGATTTGCAGGCATAAATGTAGGGGAGGTTGGTGAGGAAAAGCAATTTATCTTTTTAAACAAGACCAAAGCTATACACTTCCAACACAGATGAGTATAGAGAATTTACTACATATGTTGAGCCTGCAGGTCTGTTCTGAAATTTGTCTGTCTGCTTCCTCCCAAAGATATAAATCACTCAAGGAAACCACGTTTCAGCCTGAGCTTGTGCTTAAGGGGTCACAATAGATTCCCTAAAGTAAGAATGCTGATTTTTGTGGAAAAAGTAACAGTATTTGTCACAGTCCAGTGTTCTTGGCTTTTTTTTCTTTTTTGTTCCTCTGGAATACCTGTCTCTGATTGACATTGTGAACCTCATTAAGTTTGCTCTGTTATTGTTTATCATGACTCAAATCCCCAAAGATATTGAGATGCCTAACTTCCACTTAAGTCTATATTTAATGTAAGTTTGTCAGTTGCTTAATCAGTTTAATATTAGATGCCTATTGCATTTGAGGATCTGATCCTAAATGGTTATAAATAAATATTAAAAATAAATAAATAAAGAAAATAAATACATAAATAAATAACATTTATAAACTTTTTTTTTTAAGAAATGGCATTTTCCAGTAATTTGATATGCATTTGAAAATAATAAAGAATTTTACAAATGTAGAAACAATGTATTTACCTTCCTCTTGGTAATCTAATCTCATTTATCATTTTGGTCATAGACGTACAGCTAAGGACATCAGGATTCCTTAATCCTTCTTTGAATTCAAACAGACATTTGCCGACACTCTGTATTTTGTAAGCGTCTTTAATATGTGTGAAAGTATAGAAATAGTTGCATTAATTTTCTTAAGGTTAAATTTAAACTTTTTACCATCACTTTATTTCAGCAATAGTTATAAACATTCCTCACTTTCATAGGCAGCATAAGTATGCAAGAGAAATGAACGCTATCTCATTTATGGTGCTTAAAAAAAATATGCCCAGAGCAGATTTTGCAATATCAACTAGGCTGAAGGGATTACTTGATTTGAAGAGAGATGCAAAACTTTGTAATGTCCTAGTCATGACAATGAGAAATAACTATTAGACCTGAATTTCAAATGTGATAAAAAATGTATGCTGCCCTGCAATATTAGATATTGCTAAATACTATTCAAGGTAATAATGAAGAAAATGTTAACAAATATTCAACTTCAAATTTCAGAAGTTTTTAAACTGAAAATTGTTTCTTCAATTTTAACTTGTAAACATGAATTACTAGTATTATATTTTTTTCTACTATAAAATATTCACTATTAAACAACTCTCCTCCTCCTGATGTTTTATTGTTCTGAATCATTTAATACAAAAAAATCAATTAAAAAACCACACCCTTCTTTTACCATGTAATGCAAGTGATATCATCCTATGTTGCACAAGTGCTTAGTATAACATTAACAAGCTAATGACCTTTAATACTGTTGCTGGTGACATTTGGTGTCAGATTGTTCCCACTTACCTTCGTTAATGGATAATTTGGATACATCATGGAGGGAAATGTCATGCTTTAAATATAATTTGAAGGTTCACTGTCTGAATGAGTCTACCTCTCTCTGTCATTGGGATTTATCAAATTTCTTAGTACATAACTTCTCATGACAACTATTCAGAAAGCTCATTAACACTCAAATACAGTTGATACACATTTTAAGAACTCCTCATTCTACAGTTTAGTATCTGTATGTGAATTAGCATATGGAGATATGAGTAATTGTTTTAATGAAAATTTCACCTCTGAACCACTTTCCTCTAAGTTCATTGTGAATATAATTAGGTCTGCCATAGTCCTCTTCCTGCAAGATAAGGAATAAGTCCTATTCCTGTAGATAAGGCACAGAAAAAAAATATTTCTTCACTATAATTCTTCTGCTTAAACATGATAGGGAGGCACTGATGAGTTTGTTACCATTCACATACTATGAACTAGAACTCCTTAAATTATATAATATCATATAATGTCTTTTTTAATAAACATTCGTTTTTTTAACAAAGATGGAATAAATCTTTTAAACAAATGTATTATAGGGCACCCACTATAATAAATGGAGACACATATCCCATGTTCTTCAGTCCCACCCAAACAGGAACTCGAACATGCTCTTCATTTGACCTTTCATTAGTAATGACTAAAGAAACATGTTTTCTCTCTGAATGCTAGTTTGACCCCTTTGTTCATAGTTTGTAAAGTGCGTTAATGTGACAGTAACCATTAAGTAAATCTTTGTCTTTATGGCTGGTGAAAGATTTTAACTTGTGAATTAATTCAGGGATATATATTCCATATATATGAGGGATATTTTCATAGATATATTCCATATATATTTATGTGAGACTTTGCTTCATAACAAAGTCTCCTAAGACTTGGGAAGGTGAAGTAGTTACTAATTTTTAGCACAGCTCAGCTGACAAATGTTAATATTGTTGAGCTTTGGCTGAACTCTGTAAATGTTCATAAATCTATCATGTAAAGATACTTTATTTAAGAAATATATTTTCTTAATATTTGCATCTTTATATCCTGAGGATGTAAATAATATAGACTTAAATGGAAATTCATTTGTAAGAATATGGGAGATACCTCCTAAGCTGCAAGAAATTCTGGAAGACAATGTTGTGCTGGTGTAGAGGGCCTGGTTTAATAGAGGGATTACTAAATTTTTATGGAACTTTCCAAATACTGGAGGCAGGAGTGAAACACAGACTAGAGAAATAAATGCTAACAGTGTGATGAGTTGTAAACTTTTTTCTTTTACAGTTGTTTGCTGTGCAATAAAAAAGTGCTTGGTGCTTGTAAAACAGAGGTAGAGCAAAGGATACTTAGACGTACCTTGGGTGACTTTCAGAGCTTTGGTAAAGCCACAGCATATATTGAGTGATAATGTGCTTTTCAAAGTGGCTGAAAAGCCCACTGGTTTTTATTTGAGGAGTTTATAGGGAATGATGACTTCATGACAGAGAGTTTACTGTTTGGTCAAATGAAATGCTTGCTGAAAGCAATGGCCTACCCAAGTATCTGTTTCTGATTGAAGTTCCATCAGAAGAAGTCAATTAAAACTTTGAATCATTCTAGGGTGTGATTCAAACCACAGTCACCAACAAAAAACCCACTTGCTATTTTACTGTTTTGTAAAGTAAGAGTGACAAGTCATTGCCAAGAACATTTATAAGAGTAGTTACTTTTATAAAACTGCTCATGTAGAGCTCATTTGGATGTGTTACATTGAGGTATAGTTATAAGAAGAGGCCTAATAAATGAAGAAGAGTGATGAGAGACAGTCCTAGAATTTTGTTTATATATACAAACTTACCAGTTATATTTTAGTGACTTTTTTTAAAATGTAGAGAACATTCATTATGAAAAAAATTACATAAAATGGGTTGCTTTTCTTTACTCACTAAAACTATAGAGGACCCAAAATTATTTCATAATGCATCAATCTTGTTTGTGCTTTCAAGTTGGACAAGTTACCTAGTGCCATTATAGAGCAGTACTTTAAATGAACCTTGATTTTGAAGCCTGCTTTTTAAGAGGTTTATTACACTGGCATGTAGGTATTCAATGCCAGGTTGGATGGGGCTTTGCGCAACTTGGTCTAGTGTAAAGTGTCCTTGCCCAAACCCAAGGTCCCTTCCAACCCAAACCATTCTATGATTCTATGATTTTGGCAACATCATTCAAGGTACTGTCATACCATACATAGGAACAGCCATCTGAACCCCTTGATTTCCTCTGTAAGACACTGCCTAGGCATTCCCAGTAAAAGACTGGATATTGCCAGGTCAAAATACAGAGTTAACCCATGAGTTTGAGAAAGTCCTTATACAAAAGTCCTTATAAACCCTCCTGCTGCCCACCTCCAGAAATGATTTGTTACCTGCTTTAAAGTCCTGATGGTAATTATGCTGGAAGTGCCTTTATGTTAAAACACAGCCAAAAAAGCTTTCTCCTTAAGAGATCCTTTAGTGTGGAGCTTTTACTGCAATCACTCTGTTAATATAATTACTTTTATTTGTTAAAATAGCTATATAATATAATCATGAGTATTTCTATGTAGATTATTACAGAAGAAGACAGAAGTGAATGGGTGGTAGCTGGAAGTTTTGTTGCAGTTTTTTGGGAGGGAGACGGATGTTTGTTGTTTTTTTCCATTTGCCACTTAAAGACATTTGGGAGGAATAAAAAAAAAAAGGGAAGCTAAATCCCTTCCACGAATCTTTTTTTGGGAGTTACAGAAGTGCATAATATAGGCAGTCTGAAATGATGGTTCATCAAAATGCCTCTCATTTAGACTGTTTGCATTGTACTACTTTTTAAAAAATAATTTTGCTTTGAATTTTTAAAGTATTTCTAAGTAGCAGTATAAAAGAAATATTTGGAATATAGCTGGTGGTTTTATGAATGCTTCTTAACTTGTGTCCTGATCATAAATTACATGACCAAATATCTAATAATTCTGTTATACAATTACCACATCTCAATTTGTTAATCTTTTCTTTTTATCAAAAACAGTTGCTGAAGATCAACATTTTAGCATTTATTGGGTGATCCCCATTTATGTCATGCAAAGTTTATTATGCTTTTATCTGTTTCAAAAAAGTAATTCCCAAAACCAAATTGCTGTCTTCAAGAACTCATGTTGGGATATACATTTTGTCACCTTCAGATCACAAGTTTAAATTTACCAGGGTCAAATGCATCTGAAGATCATTATTATCCAGTAGCTCACTAAGATAAGAATCTTGTATGACAGTGGTTTTTGGTCAATAAATAAAGTTTCCATTACTGTTATTCCACACTTTTCATTTCTCTGAAGTTATTGCATCCATGTCAGAATTTAAGATTCCTTTAATTTTGTACTTCTTCATGCATTCTGTCTTCCTGACCCTTGAATTCCAGACATCTCTGACTAATGTATGGTTTTCCTTCCTAGACCTCAAACTGAGTTAAATGCCCCTACAGTGCTTTTGGTTGATTAGCGGCTAACGTGTCCAATGTCACGATGTAAAGCACAGCTACTTGATGATTAATGAGTTTCAGTTCCCATACTTCTTTTGGAGGAGCAAAGCAGAAATGCTGTAGGCATAGCTATATGTAAAAAATCCCACAAACCAAAACAAAAAAACTAAACAAAAACCCTGGAAAATAATGATGAAAGAACAAACATATAAAATACAATTTTTTTTTCTCTACATGATATCATTTTTGAAGTTGATCAAATGTTGAATCTCAAAGAATGATTAATTTTTCTTGAGTTCCTAGTTTATGATTCAAACAAAATGCAAATTAAAAACTGCATCATGCAAATTAAAACATTTTTTTTTAGCTGATAAAAGAGAAAAAATATACATTAAAATAACTAAAGAAAATATTCACTTCTGGATATTTCTTCATCATCTGAAAGTTGACAAGTTACATACATAATGTATTTTATGTAGGGTAAAGTAACATGATAAATTTGTATTATTGCTGGTAATTTAGTATTATTTTGGTAATTGCTGATGGAAAGGAAGAACGAACAAATTGAAAAAAAAGACAGAACTGAAATTCATGAATCTTATAAAAAATGATAATTCATTAATGGAATAATACAATATCTTGCATGTTTTTATTTATCAGTATATTCTCTATAATTAAAAGAGAGTTTTGATAAGTCTGTGAATCAAATAATATCACAATCATTGTTCTTATTTTATTTCTCATTAGTCTATTTGCCTCTAAAAAAGAATTTTTATAATTAAGCCTATTTTATATTTTGAAATCTAAGCTTTTATAGTTCTCTTCCTTGCAGTACCATAACAGGCTTATACAGAATTTACAATTACAGTTTAATTGTTTATAAATATTTATAACTGGGCTCTGATAAGAAGAAAAAAAAAAGAAAATTTGTTGCACATCTTTTGTTTTATGAACTTTTTGTATAAATATTGTTGAAAGGGTTTTATCATCTCCCATTTGTTTACTCAATCATCTTGAGAAACAAAGATACAGTTTATATAAATGAAGTACTTTTCACTTATATGTTGTCTTATGTATAGACTATTGCAGTTGACAAAGGTTTCTGACAGTTGAAGTAGAAAAGATTGCAAAATTACCTGTGTGAGAATCCACAAGTTCATGGAAGAGGGTATGACTGTCCAGGTTTTTCTTGCTGATCTCTTAGTAGTTAAAATGTTGTACAGAAGGTTTTTAATGAACATATAAAATACTCTTTTATATACTTTCTAATCTTATTTTTCAAAAGTTGGTTTCTGATCGGGGTTAGGGAAGGAGATTAAATATTAAATAAAAGAACTTGTGTGTATTCTGTTCAGGAGCCAAATCGAGGATTAGAAATGAAGAGACCATCTGTGAAAAAAAATTTATGATGGGGATAAAAGTGAATTTATACATATAGTAAAAAACATTCCAAAGAAAGTAATAATTTCATTAATTTCAACCTTCCATATTTATATGGAAGTAATTGCCATAACATAATAGTACAATATTACAGAATATCACAGAATACCTATAGATTTTATTTTGTAAGTGTTCCTAAATCTAAAGTAATTTTTAGATATCAATTGAGAATTTAATATATAGGACTGAGAGATATGAATTAAATGAAGCTAATCCGCTTAACCACGGGCCACCAAACATCCACTGAGGAAGACAGCTAACTAATGCTTCCCCTTGTACTGGATTGAATCTTTTGGTTTGAATCTTTCCTGTTATACAAAGAATGCACCAAAAATTATGCATTTAAAATATATATTTTAATTATATAACTATATAATTTTTTACTTTTATTCTCATGATAGAAGAAGATTTTGTCCAGACCCTCTTAACAGGTGTTTGTAGACTGAAGAAAAGCTCTTCTTTCTCTAAGTAGCTTGCCACGTAAGGGTAAAAAAGCATCTGGAATAGAACTATGATTATTATGTTATAGATCAGAAGAAAATAATAAGATATTGTGACCTATAGGTAATTGCCTTTGTGGACACAGAGAAGGAAGTACTTTGTAAGTAAGTGGGAAGTGCAAGGTGAATCCTTGATATTGAAGGAGAAATTGAAGGATAATATTCTCAATATACTGTGAAGCCTTTTGTCTCCACTTTCATTTATGATAGGATAGGGAGAGGAACTCAACAGAGAAATAAAAAGAAGGAATTCATATCATCAAAGTTATAACAGTCAATTATGAATTTGACACAAACATCTTGAATGTCTTTGCATTTGAGATGGAGAAAACAATTTTATGCCAAGAAAGATTAAAATGATAAAAATTCAAAATTGTCTTAGTTGTAAAAATAAAACTTGTCAAGACAAAGATAGCTTAGAGGTGATGAATCAAGTAAGAAATACGATTTAAAGATCATATCTAAGTTAAAAGCCCAGATTGACAGAGATTAAGAGAGATTTTTGAAGAGAGCAAGGTACTAAGGAGGAACAGTGAGAAAAAGGTTGGTTGTGGCAACTTAAGCTTACAGCTGGACATCCAGTAAAATAAGTATCAAAAAGTCAAACAGAGGTCTTAGCTTGACGGTCTGAGTGAGACTATCTGACAATATCTGAGATAACCACACAAGGTCTTTTATAGCTGAGAGAAATAAGAGAAAAACAGGAAACCATTCTTTCCAAAAGAATCAGTTGAAACAGGTCAGTGCCTAAAAATGTAGTTTTTCTGAGGTGTTTGTAAGTAGAGATATGGTTTACCAGTACAAATATAGGATATGTAAACTGCAAATGCCTGAAGTTACATGTGATAAATTTTCAGCAAGAATACAATGCTGGAATGTGTTGCCATGTAACAATATACAGTGAATTTGTTTTCTATGGAAAAGTTTC
>JAOXNG010000001.1:127120975-127136125 GCA_028566535.1 Scolopax minor | reverse complement strand
TCCCTTCCCTTCCCTTCCCGTCCCTTCCCTTCCCTTCCCTTCCCTTCCCTTCCCTTCCCGTTTTGTGCAAAATATGTTCTTCCAGATTATGAAATTGTGTTAGAAAATCCACATATTGTATACAAGATAAGACAAAGAACAATACTGTCTAGTGAATACCCACATCTTGTAAACACCAAGTGAAATGAACTGAAACCTGTATGTTGGAAATATTCCAAGTGGTGATACTTTCTTGTTGTTAGCTATTTTCATGCTATTTTAGTGTGTTGCAGTGTAGGACAATACAACAGAAGAATATTTGATTGCACTGAGCAAATCTGAAATATATGCAAATGAGGCCTCTATCATCTTATTCATAATAGCATGGAGACAGTGAAATATATGCAGTGAGTATATGTATAATAATATAATCCTTACCTAAAGGTGCAGTTGAATCTGTCCTATCAGACTGTGGCTTTTTGTTTAAGAAAATTGTTATGTGCGGATGCTTCGAAGCAGATCCATCATGACTAGGAATGAAACTAAGAATGCTTGTGGTGTGAATGTGTGTTGAATCAGTCAAGTTTTTGACAGTAAAACTGTCCTGTATTAGAATTAGGATTATTTTAATCCTGTATTAGGATTAAAATCTTGTTTTATTAAATGGAAAAATCAATTTACTTGTACACCATTTTTTTCCCCTTTTAGCTTGATTTTGTGTAGCTTTCTCTTTTTGTCTGTTCTACTACCTTTATTTTGGTCAGATCCAAACAAGGGTGTCCATGATTAAAGAAGACAATCTTGGTGTGGTTTAATTGATTGGGACAGAATTTTCATAAAGAATTAAGTGGTTTCTGTTCTTTCTAATTTATTTCTTTCTAGTCTGCATCAAGGCATTTGCTCATGCACAAATTAAAAAGTTGAAAGGACTTAATAACACAAGACATGTAATATGCCAGCTTCATTCAGCATCTTTCTTTTTACATTGGCTTGCCAGTCTTTGCAATCAACTTTTCAAGATTCTGTTTAGTGAACTACATTTTGATGGAATTAAGCCGATATGTTATAAACTAAGTCTACTAAGTATGACTTATCTTTGCTTCAGGCTTTTAGCCATAGCTGTCTTCAAAAACTTCTGAGTTTTATTTTATTTTTTGTTCTTTAAGTTTTTATTTAATATCTTATTTCCTTGACACAAAGAAATGGCGTGGCAAGTGTTCTTCCCAATTGCTCTAGGGATTGAGTTGCTATGAATACTACAGGAACAGATCAGTGACTTGTAAAAATTGGAATTCTATCCTTTAGAGATTATAGTGCACATGCTAATCGCAGCCTTTGGAAGATGGTAAAAAACAGTGGTGTTTTTCATCAATCAGTCTAACAAAAGGAAATTTTTTCATAATTATACAGCTACAAAGATTTTACAGTTTGTCTGTGAAAATGCAATCATTTTTATTTTCCTTTTTCCCGGCCCTCTTAAATCATGTACAGGTGTATTGCCAAATAGAAGATGGCAATATCAGTGCCTTGATCAGAATTTACATTAGTTCATTCAAGCAAATGTAAATCAATATTCTTATTTTCTGCACCTGGGTGTATTCCATACTCATGTCTCAAACTGAAAGAGAAATTTCCCTTTTATCCTGCTGTAGCTATCGATCCATTAATCTCAGTCAAGCTATTATGATTTCAATATTGTTCTTGATATTGATTAAGTCTCCTGAAAGGATTTTTTGTTTTTTAAAACACAAAAATGAAGATTTTATTTCAATTTTCATGCTTCTATTCATCCTAAGGTGCGTGTCCAGATGTGTCTTGTCAATTAATATTTTAAGTAGAAAACAGGTGATAATGGTGAAGTACTGGTATGAAAAATCTGAAACCTTGAAGCTGATTATAAACAGACCAAAGTAACTGATGTCCCTCATCACTTTCATATTGCATTATCCCATTATTCTTGTGTATGGCAGTTTATTTCCTATTCATCAGGAAATTTCTTATATTATTAGATAATGAAGCACAACTCTACACTTAGAAAGAAGATATAAATTCATCAGTTCTGACACTAAAAATAGGTCTTTAAAATAAAATTACTTGGAGATTGTAAACATACATTTTAGAATATTATACCATTTTGATATAATTAACTAATGTTCAAATGGTTCATAAGCTACTTATTCACTTCAGTGCATAATGTCTTCTGAGGGAAGGTTTTGCATTTTTTTCTACTTTTTATGGATTGCAAATATATTCAATAGTTTTACACTACATATAAAGAAAAAATGTTATAAATATGAAATTTTGATTTTGATTTTTTTGATGTATCAGTCATTTAAATGCTACTTAAATCAAGCATTTAAAAATCATACAAAGGGAACAAAGAATTCTTAAAAAATCTTGCCTAGTAAAATCTTTACTTAATTACTTGTTCATGTATAAATGTTGGTTACTGAAAATAATGTATTGTTCGATATAACAGCAATGACTGCACTCCTCCCAATTGTTTTAAATGTCACTTAGGCATTCCTAACATATTAAAAATATTTTCTAGTTATCAATCTAGATCTACAGTGCACATTAAAGTAGTTGTCAATAGCAATTGCTCCTGTATTGAGGGACAAAAATTCCTTCAATTTAAAATAAAATTAGTCTCACTGTGTCTGAGATGCAAACTCACTGTTACAGGTAGTGTCCAATTATTGACATGACAGGGTTTAGGATCCTGGTACAGGGCTCCAACCTCTGTTCCAGTCATAGTGCCTGGAATCCATCTCCTCCCATTTTACGACTGCTATGAATATTGGTCCACAAAACACCTTTGTGGATGGAACCGTTCATGAATGAAAAGGAAAACCCATAAAGCTCTCATTAATAGAACTCTACTTGTAAATTGAGAAAAAAGGTTGCTTAGATTACATGGAAAAAAATCTAAAGTATGTGAAGGAATAGAGACATATTTAAATTCTGCCCTGCAGTAGAGTAAAATTCCTCTCAGTGCCCACCAGAGAGGAAAATGAAGAAATTTGCTATTAAAAATCAATTTAATGAATCTGGGCATTTGTTTATGGACTCATCATAATTGTGTATTTATTTCATGTTCCCATTACAAACATGAAGTAATTCAATTGCAACCTCATTTGCTCTTTCTTATGATCCAATGTGTACCTGTGTAACATATATGCTTTTTTGTGTCTTCAGAGAGTTTCATATGTACATAGTGTGTGTTGCTGTGGAAGTGGAAAAAAAGAGTCAACACTTTTGTTCATGTGTTATCCAAATGTACTTGAGAAATTTTATTGATTAAATTTATTTATTTACTGATATACTTGCAAAAATCAAAATTGAGGGCATCTGGGGTTTTTTCAATTTTATTTTTTTAAAATCATATAAACATATATTTTCAGTTCTTAGATTCCTCTGAGGAAAAAAGTCATAATATTTTCTTTGCTTTTTCACTTCACTGAAGATTATATAAATCTTAATACTATGCTTGATTATTTTAATTTTCTCAGATAGCTTGTACCGGTATAATTTATTTCTCATCTAAAATTGAATTAATATCTTATTGTCATTATAAAGAGAAGCTACAGCACTGTCTGGACTCATCTTTCTTCACTGAATATTAGGACACAGGTTAGCATGTGGACAGTCATTGATCCTGCTACAGAGGTTGCATACTCATTATGTTTCCATCAATACCTTAATGAAGCATCCTTACTGGACACATCAGACTGCTGTTTTCAGCATATAATCTCTGAAACTTCTAGTTTCAAACAACAACACAGAGTGTAATCAAAGTGCCACTTTCACCCTAATTATCAATACATGATATTGCATAATTTTCTATTTTGCCTACTTGTAGGAGATACATGGTGCAGAACCACCTATCTGGTGCTGACAATCACATAATGTATGCCTACATTATGAAAATATAAATAGTTAAGCTTGATTATTTTAGAAATGTACAGGTGGAGATTTTCTTCAACTTCTAACATCTGCAAAAACAGAGAACATCTGTGATTCAGTGATTTCAGTCATCCCATTGCAACAGAAAGTCTCCACTGTGTTTTCTTTCTCCAGATTTCAACAAGCTGGTGAGGTGCAGATCCACCAGATGAATGACATTATCTGGCAGCAGCAGGTTGATTTTACTTGTGAAATAATTTTGTTTGAAAGGAAACCTTTTTTTATACATTTTCTTAATCTCCCTGTGTCTCCACAGCTTCATACACTTTACTCCTCTATAAAAGTTAATACTGGCTAAATAAATATTATACTGGTTAGAAATGAAACACATCCTCTTTACTGTGTAGGACAGGTTCTCTGTCTCTCCCCATGTGGTGATTTTCCTTTTATGTCCCAGCTGTATTTCAATAGGGCTTAGAAGGTTCTACAGACTCAGGAGGAGACCTCTCAGTCATTGCCTCTCTTCACAGCTCTTTTCAGCCTCCCCTGCCCCTCTCTGTACTGCAGTAGGCCTTCTAAATTCTGAGCAAAGTGATTTTGAAACACCCCAGAAAAAAATAACCAAAAAAATACCTGGTATGTGTATAATGTGACACTTCATGATAACAGCTTCATTGGCTCTAACAGAGAAACTCTGTTACATATTTTTTCCACGGATTTCTATTCTGGTCGCATTTTAATCTGAAAGAAAAGCTGTGATGAACTGTGAGCTGCACTTAAGTACCCTGATGATGTAAATAACTTCAGGGTTGAAACAAAGAAAGTAGGCATAATAACTTTGTTTAATAGCAGCACATCATAGCAAAGATTACAGCACAACATGGCTGTTGGATTTTATTAATGATGTGGTAATACAACTTAAAAATGATGTACTTTGTGCATAGAAGGATTATACAAAGATTCTGTCCTACAGCACTTTGCTGTTTTATGGTACAGGAGCTGGAGAGCCTTACAACATAGTTTTATCTAGAGAAACTAAAATTTAAAAAAAAAAAAAAAAGTACTGTCACAATAAGATTATTATGTGGTTGATTTTTACCATACTAGTACCTTCAATTGTTAATATTGTTTATTGTTTAACTGTAACAGGAGCAGAGAGCTGTGAGTGTGATGTCTTTTGTTCATCACTTACACTTTCAAAATTTGTCACTCTATTCCCCTCACTTCCTTAGCAAGACTTCATCTGCAGAGCATTGTGGCAACAGGCTGAGGACTGAAAAAAGGATCGAGAACTGATACCATTTTAAAAATGTTATTACATGATTTCTGTAATAACTTGTTATACTGCAGCGAATTCACAAATAAAAATTAAAGGAGAATATGTTTTGTTTTTATAAAAAGCAAAATAAATCTTAACTCCATAAGACAAAGTAACATATGCACAAATGTAAACAGACGTGCACACAGAGTAATTAATTTCTGCTTTAGTTCCAATGTACCATAATACCTGAGGGATTTTTCTGTTGCTATTATAACAAATGTTTAGGCAAACTTATTCCTTTTGTTGTTGGCATAGAGATGAGAAAAAAAAAGTAAAATGGTACAAAATTCCATGGAACCATCATGGATAAAGTTCTGTAAAATATGTCACATTAACTCAATAAAATTGTGATTTGCACCTTCCCTGATTTCTCTGCTGTTCATCAGCTGTGCTGTAGGTCTGAATATGGATTGTAACAAGGTCTAAGTATGATAGGGTTACATATAAATTGGATGTCTAAACTCAGACCACATTTGTAAGGTGTATTCGAATATTTAAAATTATGGCATAAATGATCATTGCTTACATGAGTCTCGGTGAGAGCATTCAATTGTAGGAGTCATCCAGAAAAAAAGAAATGTAAATATATTCTTTAAGGAAGAGTCTCAAGCAAACTTTTTCATTTATATTTGTGAGTTTATATTACCTCCTTCAACGAAAATTCTGCACACTACTTTCATTTGTATTTTCTGCATAGCAAATATACTCAAAAGTTAATTCAGGCAAAAGGGCAGGTTTTGGCTCTAAGAAAGCTTTTAGAATACGTCTCCTCTGTGCTGATCATCCTGTGAAAATCAACCTACTTGAAGAAAGCTGAGAAGAGAACAGAAACATTCCCAATTTGGAATGTCAGATACTTATTTTCACAATACTTGTACTACATACTGCTCAGTGAAATGCATGGGTCAGAAAGAAACATCTGAGATCATTAAGAAGCTCAGCTAGGAGCATAAGTAGAAACCATAGGCAATCCTCAGATTTTGTTCTTCTTTCTTTCCAGCTAACCTTTTTAAGCAATTTGCTACTGTACACATTTTTTCTGCCATCTCACTGTGTTTGGCTGTTTACTTATTGTTCATCTTTAATCTTTTTTCACCACTCATTTTAGAGTGGTGCAACTTATGTAGTATTAGATTTTGTGATGATGGGGACAGTCCCTTATGTTTCTGATTTATTGTTTCCCTTCTTTTAAGTGATTCACAGTGAGTAAAAATGGCAAAATTGCCAAGATAATCTCTTCCAGCACAGTATTAGTGAGACTTTTATTCACAAATTTGTCCATTATGAAGTCAAGATTTTTTTATTATTTGTCTTCAATTACTCAATGGCTGGAATTTGCTACATTTGTTTAATGTATGTAATAAAAAACCCAAGCAGCTTTCAGCAAGTTCCTGAATAAAAAAACTATGAGTTCAGACAGAAATGGCAGAGAAAAGTAATGTTGCCAGTATATCTGCCTGTCATGCAAGCAGACACTATTCCTTTTCTCAGAAAAGCTGCTGTGAAGAATGTCTTCTGCTAGTTTTCTACTAGTCTTGCAGAGTTACATTTGCTTAAGAATAGCTGCCATTGATGAACAACCCATGGGACACCAATACAACTGAAATACCTGCCTTGTGCTGAACTTTACAAGTAGCTACCTGTGTCTCCTGGCTTTATTATTTCACAGTTGGTAACAATAGCTCCAATTCAAGTAAATAGAAAAAGCTGTATGAAATCTATTTAGAACTCCTTTGCATCAGAGAGCTAGAAACACAATTCAGAAATTACTATTTATTTTCTACAGAGCTTCCACAGGATGAATATTACACTCCGAAAATACTTCATCTGATTTATTTAGTATTTGACGTGGGAGACACTTACATCTAGGAGACAACAACTGACAAGCTATATAGGCTTTTAGCAAGCAGAATATGTGGTTCATGACACAAGCTCCTGTCACTGTAAGCTGTAAGAAACAAAATATGAATTTTTCATAGGAGGTTTGAGATATATCCTAGCTATATATCCCATTTTCAGTATTGTTTTTGCACAAAGAAAATCCAGCAATGCTGCTAAATTAAAATTATTACTTTCGGCTCATATCTCATTGTGCCACAACTTTCACAATGATATCTAAATGAAATGTCAAATAATTTTGACAAATAAGCAAATAAGCAAATGTTATTCTGTTAGTGCAAAAAATCATTTTAATAATCAAAAGTATTTAATTAGATGTATTTCTAATGTACTTTTCAGTGTAAACCACATACAATAATTGTAATTATATTATGCAATTTTTAGTGTCCACTGGCAACTTAAAAAACCCACAAAAATGGGTTATTTGATTAATTTTATGTTAACATATACTGTGCTTTTAAACAGCCGTTCCACAGAGCATCACTTCTAATTAGGAGAAACTGCATGGGAAAAACAGCACTTTAGCCATTCTCCCAAGCTTCCAGAAAATACTTTTATTAGTAGGATTGATTTGACCATGTGAGTAGGATACAGGAAATGGCATATGAATTCCCTAATAAAATATCTTCACCTATAACATTTGTTTGAGTAGGGAATATTTGTTGGATGCCCTTCTTCAGCACAAATTACAATCCTGCATTAAAGGTTTATTTAAATACAATACCTATTTCATTTAGATGGTGAAAGCAATAGTAGAACATTTCTTTTCATAGTTTTTGTAACCGTCTATGTTTCTGGCTTCTGGATGGAGCTTATGTATGTCTTCAAAATGTAAAAACAATGTAGAGAAGCTGTTAGTGTGGTATTTACAATTTTACTTTTGTCTAGGAGGAGAATAATGAACTGTTCATGTAGTGAGTGACCCTGTGTAGGGAAGATTTTATATCTAGTTTTCCAAACTCGAAGAGTACTACTGAGCAGTCAATTGTGTTTTGAGGTACATATCTGAGTCTTATAGGGTAAGTTCTTTAACAGTAAGAAAGGAACATTTCCTGAGCATTAGGATGGCCAGAAGTTATGAAAGGACGAGGAAGGAATTGGAAGCAACCCTGCTCATCCTGAGAGACTGATGGCTGCTTAATGTACTAGTGGTCCTCCAGCATGAGAAAGCTAGCCTTGTACTTCTTTCCACTGTAGATTTGGTGAACAATTTAAGGGATTAAAACCAAACTGCCTCAAACCATAGGAAAATCCTGTGCTTTTCCTACTCTTTGAGTCAGTTTGATTTTACAGACATGCTGGAAAGTCTATTAGAAAGAAGTAAAAATCTCACTTTAATCACCTTAGCAGATGATACATAGAAAATTTGCTGCAGGTTATTCAGAACGAGGTAGACGATATGCTAACAACACTGTGTAATCACCAATTACTGTGACTGTACTAGAAGAGTTCCTTAAATAATGAATTGTAAAAAAAAAGTACAGATTGTCCTGATTATGACTATCACCATGTTTTCAATTATTTATGCTTTTCAAAAGCAGGATGCTTATTCTAAGCAGCAGAAAATGTGGATTTTCTTTATGAAAATCTAAAACATAAGATTGATATTTCTAATATTAATGACATTCATTTGAACTCTAATGGGCAATGTTCATGAATAGAAATAGTATGAAAAAAGGCTGAAAACTGAAAAATATAGAGCAAAAATAATTTTTGTCACTTATTCTACCTAGAACTAAAATTAGAGTTGTGAAAAAAAGAATAATACAGTATCTTCTTTCAAACTGATAGTAACTTTTGGTGCCATTTGGTTAGGAGGGAAATCTGGGGGATTTTTGTATTCTAGTGTCTGCACAAAGAGTTAGTCTCATGGTGGCAGGAACTTTATTAGCTACAACTTTTTGGTGTGATGACAGTCTCAAAAGGTCCTGTTTTCTTTGGGTTGGACAACAGCTTGCATACTGATAACAACCTTGGACATTGCTATAGCCACATACAGTCCTGTACCCTGATCTAGGTTCAGGAACTCTGACAGTAGCACTACATTAATTGTAAAATATATAAGTAAAAGTAACTTATTTCATTTCAGATACATTAAATCATGTTGTCCAAGAGAGTTTCACATTATCAAGAGTCTAAAAGCAATGATATTTTTTGAAGAGCAAAGATACCAGTGTATAGAAGTAGATTATTTTGGGAATTATAGTGAAAAGTAATTAATAACATGTTTCCATGACAATTGGAGGTACAAGGGAGAAACTGCTTCTAGCAGAACAGCATTTAGAACTAGAATGCCATCTTTTTATCTACCATCTTATCATATAAAATTTCAAATATAATAGTAATTTTGACCTTGCACAGGACCTAGTAGAAAAGGGTATAATTCTCCTTCAAATATATCTGTTACAACAAACTGGTTAAATACAAAGGGACAAGCATCATTACACTTGTTGTCAGAACAGAACTGGGTTCACTGCTTTTCAGAGGGACTTCTACTTTCTGTCATCCTATTATTGCAAATCAGAACCTGAAAATTAAACCACTAGATAATTTTAAGCAAAGAAAAGCATGTATATGGGTGTATTTTAAATGATCCATAATATAATAATATGACTATACAAGTAATTGACTCTTTCATAACACTTAAAAATACTTCAGAATCATTAGCTAATTATCAGAATACTTATAAAGAGCAAACTACACAAACAAAGTGAGAGTGTGTTGAGACACTTAGGCATGTTATACTTTTATGCACAAGATAAACATATATTGAATTAAGAAAATATACTCTGGTAATCCTATTGTTTTTAAAATACAGCTTTTAATAATCTGTTTTACTGCAGCCAGTTCTGGACTCCAGACACTTCTGTTTTCCCTCATCTTTCATTTGACTGGCTTTCTGAGTGAGCCTGTTTGTCGACCTATCATTTGCATGACCTGAGAAAGAATGAATCTTAAGAACTATGTTTCATTTCTGTGGGAAGACGATGCCTTGTCGACTTTGTGCTTTGCACTCACAGTTCTGTCAAACAAGATGAATGGAGGGGGCAAGTTTAGGAAAAAATATATTTTCTATGTCTTGTCCAATGTGAAGGCAGTCCCTGGAAAACTGTAGTCTGAGGTGGACCAAGTTTTAATTAACAATTTTGATTTGGTAGCTGAGAGATTTTTACTGCAGGGTCATGAGGCCAAGAACTGGGTAATCCTCCATGTCTTCTTTGTAGGAAAATCTCTGTGGGTTTCTAATAGAAAATGATAGATAGTCATGCTATTTAAATGCTTTTAATTTCCTCTTACATATATGATAATCTATGAACATGCAAGGATCTCATTTATATTATACTCTTAAAGTTAAACAGTGAAAGTATTTTATAATGAAATACAAGAAATTTCTAGTTGCTATGCATGATTGTATGACTTCAGTTTATTACTATTTAAATGAGTCAGAACTTTGTACTACTACAACATTTCATTATGCTTTTACCATATCATTTTAGAGCATGAGTGTTCAACTGTTTATTTAAAAAGTCATCAAAATAACATCATTGAAATAGCTTTTATTTTTAACCCACATGAAGAGCTTGAAGTACAAGAACTGATTTTTGCCTGTATTAACTCTTTTAGCACTGTTTGCATGATATGTTATTACACATCTAGAAATTATTGGTAGGCTGCTTTTCACAGAGTTCAGATGTCTCTCTGATTCAATGCACCTCTAAAATATAGAATTTTTATTGTATGATATTCTAAACCACCACTTTATCTTCATAAATGTGGAAATCCTTGAAGAACAATTTCCCCTTCACTTCTCATTAAACTGGAACAAGGAGAAGTGGAACAGGGAAGAACTGAAAATATGAGAGGAATTTTTTTTTTTAAATCTATTCAAAAATTTGGAATACTGGTTGCTCATTCAAGGTGAATTCCATATTTTATTTGATCCAGTTTGTTTACCTATAACAGTGCATTTCATGGGTATTTGATTCAATAATCTAGAATCACTGTACAAATACTGAATTATCTATGGAATTTATTTGAGCTTTAATATAACTTATTACGCCTTGATGCTTATAATTTTTGAAACTCAATATATCATATTTTGGACTGTATAGTTGTACGTATAGGGAATGTTGAATGGGATATAAATATAATGCATACAATGTATTCCACATGATTTACAGGAAGTATATAATTAAAGCTGTAAGCATGGTAGATAATAAATTAAAGGTTGGTTTTAGCTAAAATCCTCAGATTTATAAATAATATATATGTTATTTTTTATGATTTTTTAAAAAGAAGATTAGCTTTGTGAAGACTAGAATATATATTAGAACAACTCGTGGAGGAAAAAAGAAATTTTGAAAATATATCTATGGCCTACATATTTTCTGAAGTTAAACCAGTCTATTCCTTTATTTATCATAGCTGAGAGTCTGAAATTGCTCCAATAAGAAAAGTTAAATAATGAATTTTGTAATTTATAGACCTAGCCAACTTTACATCAAATTACTGAAGTTTGTTTCTTCGCAAATGGGGTCACATTAAGCAGCAAAGTGATGGGTATCTAATGTTTGCAGCAAAGACATACATCTTCATCCTATTTGGGTTGGTACTGTATACCTAAAAACTTTTTAATAACCTAAAAAATACCCAGTCTGCTAATATAATTGTGGACAAACAGTAAAAAAATAAGTCCATTGCCTGTGACCAATGGTGGAGCTTTGAGCTATTTATAAGGACCTTTCTATTGGACTAAAGAAAATAATTTGTAAAATAATTAAATTTAAAATAAATAATTTTTTAACTTTTTTGCAAAAAAGAATTTACCTAGCCATTTATTTTAGCAAGAAATACACGGGCAGAATTAATTTTGTAAGAAACATTCATATTTTAAAATATTTATAAATACATGTGCATATATAAAATAACTGCTTACTTAGATCTTTTGTTTTTGGAGAAAAACCACAACGTATAAAGTTGTTTTTATGAAATTCTCATATGAAAACTCTTAAAAGCTTGCTGAATCTTTTTGGTTACCATGGCAATGGGGATCAGTTGGACTTCAATATAGGACATAGAAATGTTACAACTGCAGAAATTCAGTCTCCATGGTAAACTTGATAACAACATCATACCTCTTCTTTTAGGTATTTTGAATCATTACAAAGAGCTGTATTAAAGACACTAACAAATATACTTTCAATACATATTTTCTGTAGCAAGAATCAATCTGGCATCTAATTAAGCCATTAAATAAATGTCATCTGTATATGACAGAAAATTCAAAAGGAATCAAGGAAATTGTATTCAAGACTTTTGCTGTTGCCTCCATCCCATTCTGTTGATGAGGAAATGGCAGTATAATGCTCCCTTGCTTTTTGATGAGGATGTAATGATCTGAGAATGTCTCATCATGTCAAAACTACCCGAGCTCATCTGTTTAACCTTTTAAAAGTTTAATACAGCATGACTGTGATTAGAAATCAGTCCTCTGTCTAAGACAGGATCTGATAACTCTACCTGATCAACAGGGCATTTCAGGTCCGTGTGGCCAGTGTCTTCAGGCAGATCTTCTCAAAGCTGGAAAGGCAGCTGACCTTTCCACATGCACGTGTGTAGCCTATGGTCCCTGGGCAGAGAGGGTGGGGGCACTAAAGCCAGATGCCACGGGTATGGCTCCTGCCACCAGACATCTATTGCATCATGTATTGTTTTGAGTAATGCTATAAAACTTAGAACAAGCTTCATTAGCCCAGAGCATATTTAATTCCTATTTATACAGGTTGACCAGTGGTCAGCCTGTGGGGAGTGAAACACTAAAGATACTGCTGCTCTAGATGCTTACCCTCTTGGCCCTGAGGGGAGGAAGGTGTGCCTCAGCCTATGAGTTCCTGGTTCTCAGTTACAAATAACTCCAATACTCAGGTACAAATACTCCAATAACTCCCCAGATTTAAATGCCTAATGTTTTCCTGTCAGGTATATTAACAACTGACAGTCTCATAACATCTAGCTGTAGTTTAGGCAGTAGAGAAGAAAACTAAGTTGCATCAGTTTAGCATAAATTAAGCTACAATGGGGGAATATCAGGGGCATTTGATAGCTGAGATACCATTTTAGGTTTATAGAATAGAGGTACTGTGTGGTTTTTGTTGAATCTGTCTTCAGTGAAATAGTAATGTGTTTAATATTTGAATGACCTTTTTCAAATTCCTAGTGAAAATCATTGTGATGAATCAGAGCACATAATACTTTCAGCATTTATGATTTCAGGTTTTTAGAGCTGTGACTACTTTTGTTGCTCTGTTTACTTCTGACTCATATTGTGTGTTATTTCAGAATTGCAAGAAGGAGAATGATTTTTCTCTTCTTCTAAAAGGAATTTTAGACTTTAGGAGCATATTTATTTCAAGGGATGGTGATGCATAGAGGAAAATTTGTACAGAGATATGTATTGAAGGAGCCTTGAGCCAGGTATCCCAACCTTGATTCTAGAATCTTCTTTGGAAAGAAAAGTCATCTTTTGAGAACGAGTTTGTGTCTTTCACAAGGTCAGAAGTTTGGAGTAACCCTTTTTTGGGACTTAATCCAGAGCAGTTCCAGTGCTCAGATACCTTTCTCATTGCACATCAGTTGTTTAGGTTGAGGATTCAGAGTTCTTTCCATTATACTAAGCATCTATGGATTTTTGCACCAAGTTTTTCATGTGTACCAATAACAAGTTTGTGCACATACTGATGGTATTTATGGCAATGCCATTGCTAAAAATTTCAACACTAACATGGAACTTGGATATTGTGTGGAACGGGAAGTATATTAGGATTTTGTCCTCCCTTTTTGGCTTACTTCATTTGACTTACTTTTAAATTTATGTTTGACATTTTTATCTGTTATACCTATGAAAATAAGTTCCAAGTTTTAATATGGATAAGAAGCAGTCTGATAAGCTTTGACATTTCAGTGTTAGAAACAACATTATTAGTTGGAAGACTTCAGCTTTTTTTTTTTTTTTTTTTTTTTTTGACAATAAGAAAAAACTCCTGAATGGCAGCTTTGTCTTCACTGAGCGACAGAAGAAAGGCAACCTTACTTTCAAGATCATAACGTGGCTACTTAGAAGACAGGGCAATCCAATAATCATTTGTGTTCAAATTTTACCTAACTAAGATGGGAGAATCACATCTTCAACTATTGTTTAACCTGAATTTCTAAACAAATGTGTAAACTTAAGGTGCATTCTTGTGAATATTGAGCTCAGTAAAGTAAATATGACTAAGGAAAAGTTGCAAATATAGGCAAACTGCAACTGCTTTAATTCAAATAAAGTTTTGAACAGCACTGACAGCAATTCCAGATAAGACCAGATGTTTGGATATCCCATTAAAAATTTGATTAAATAACTTATTTGATGTAGGTTTCCTCTGATGTTTCTGTATTGCTCACAAATTTGCTCTTACTTATGTACTCTGTAATACCTCTTGTACATGTTTATGAACAAAAAGTGCATTTACATTAATCACTGTTTGTCCTGGGTATCTAAGCAAGATAAATTATTTCAAAATACATAAACAGTTTTATAAGTCATGCATGAGTTGAGTCTATTTGAAAACAGAGTTTATAGATGCTTATGCAGAAGAATACGTCCTTTGGAAAAAGATTACTTTTTTGTGTGGAGGTATGAAAATTATTCAGATGTCAATTATTGTAAATTATTTTTATAAGAAGATTGTATACTTTTCCTGATACTTTTATTTTTACTTACAGGAAAGTACAGACGGAAATAGAAGGCTATTAGTAGCTACAGTGTGTCTCTCTGTGTATCAATAAACAGTTTGATCACAGAGAAAATTAGCTAGACACTTACATTAGGTTAATGGCAAATAGTTTACATTTTAGTTGTATTTCAGAAAATATAGATGTAAACAAAATCCATAGATTGACTTTACTGTTAAAAAAGCTTCTTCCTTTGTGTGAAAACTCCCCTTGGAAAAGGGGACAGATGTGGGCAATAGCTAGGAAAATTTAAAATATGGCCCCCGATGGCC
>JAOXNG010000001.1:127105518-127117672 GCA_028566535.1 Scolopax minor | reverse complement strand
AAAAAAAAAAAAAAAAAAAAAAAAGTGGGGCTTACTTCAGGCACTCACTTCTGATGTCACTGAAGTGGTTTTAAGACTTTTTTCTTCCTCCATCCACCCCCTTAACTATTGCCTCTGCAGTATACTTAGGAAAATAAAGTTTTATTGTGCATCTATATCTCTTAACATGGTATTTACTTTTTGTTTTGCTGTGGGATGTTGAACTTCCATTCCTAGTGAAATAACCAGCTTACTAAAGAGGAGCTTCATGCTGAAGAGTCAGTTTGCTCAGTGGAGCTGTTACCCACAGATGATGCAGATGAAGACGAAGACCACTGTTAGCTGGACTTTTGCACCAGCTTAAATGTCTCAGACTGGACCAACTGGTCCAGAGGCAGAACTTGCTCTCTGTGCATCAGTAGAGAGGTTGTAAGCACTATTTTAGTACAAAGTCCTCTAGGTCTAAAGAGACACTGCTATGGCTATACGTCCTGCATACAGGTCCACTGTAAAAATCTGTGAAAATTATGTCTGCTGAGGTGTGCACAGTGGACTGCTATGGATAATTATAAGGTTGGATATAAAATAGAGACAAAAAGTGCTGAGCAGCAGGAAAATCTTTAAGAAAAAATAATACATTTAAGTAGTTACATTATGACAGAGTAATTTCATAGTTCTATAAGCAAATAGTTCTCAGCAGGTAGAAGGCTGATGAGTATTTTGCACATTTTCATTTTCACTCTTCAAAATCAACTGTTCTATCTGCTAATAGACAGAAGTTATTATAAAATCTATTTTATTTCCTTGAATTTCCTACTTTTATTAGAGGTCAGTAGGATTTGTCTACTAATTCTTCCAACTGTTAATTTTCCTGGTATTACAGAAATGTGACATTGTATTTGCTAATCCTAACTGTCCATCTTTTATTTATTTAACAGCTTATTATTTATTTTAGAATTAGTACATCTGTCTATCTTTTCTATGTTAAATTCTGGTCTTTCTCCATTTGTGTATTTCCAAAACACCAGAAAAATGTATATTATAGCTACTTGAATATCCGGGGAGATATTCAAGGAATGGAGAAGCACAGAAGAAGGGAAAACATATCTCAAGACTGTGAAGACAGCAGTTTATACAGAAGAGTATAAAAGCAGAAATATCTATTAATAAGGTAAATCCATTTTAGTAAGTGCATCTTAAGGTGCATTTATGATAATAAAAAAGCTAACATGCAGGCAAATTATTTTCTGGATGATATCTAATTGTTCTTAGCTTCAAAGTACCTTTTTCTGGTGTTGATTCATAAAATTAAGAAATTCTTTTGTATGAAGTAATTCTTGAGTTTAAAACTGTATTTTTGATGTTCCTAAGTCTGCTGCCAAGGCTCAGCTATTAATAACTTGGCTATCACTTACAAACAGCTTTTTGTAAGTCTGGTTTTTTTTCAAAAAATGACAACACTTGGCAGAGAAATTGGTTCTTATTTTCTTTGTTAGAAGTTTAGCAGTCAAAAACCTGTTTTAGAAAAGTTTGAAAGAGTCTCATTCTCATGTCAGTTCTTGCATCAGAACCCCAATGCGATGGTGTTCTGGCATGGGCAAACAAGATGTGGATGGGAACAAAATAGCCTCCATTCTTCATCCAAAACATCTTTACTATAGAAAATATACAAGATGAGTAGGAAGATAAAACATTATTAATAAAACAAAAATTACTTATTTAATGTGCCTTGAACATGAGTTAGTTATTTTACCCTGCTTTGAGCGGGGATTTTGGACTAGAAGACCTCCAGATTAAGGTCCTTTCCAGTCTCCGGCATTCTGTTATTCTGATGTTTTACATCATAAGCACACTCTTGGAAAGCTTCTTTGAAATATTGACATATTGATGATGCATTCTGGTTAATATATGAATAAGGTACCATATATTTGCAAAAATGATAAATCTTTCAGCAACACTTTATGTTCAAAAGGAATTTATTGCATCCCACTTTTAATATCTTTATAATACTAGTGAAATGTGTTTTTTGAAATCTGTCCAATGTTGTACATGACAATCTTCTAGCATGATTTGCTATATACTCATAATTTTCTTTGCTTTTCATTGCACTCCACTTTTATATGATTTGAAGTATGTATTAAATTCTCCTCCTTTCTTACTTTTTCCTTTGAAAAAGAAGGAGGTGGGGGGAGCAGAAAAAATGTGTGTACATCAAGGGACACACATTCACTGTGACTTGTTTTGCCCACACATTACTTTCTAGCATGAGGGTTTCCCCAGGAAAATGACTACAGCATGGCTCGAAAGTTCTTCCACATCACAATTTTTTCCAATTTCTTGCTTATTGATTTGTGATAGCTTGAATCCACCTTGTACTTTAAAACTAGTTGTGCTCTCAGAACTGAAACACAGAATAATTTATCTGAAAAATTATCTGTTTCTTCACTTGTTTTTCTGTTGATGTCATAAATGAAATATATTCATTTCAAATTATTTATTTTTGGCACTAATCTTATACTTCTAGTGTTTCTTCCCAGAGTTATATATTATGAATCAGCCATGAGAAGGGTCTTTGATAGCTTTTGAAGTCGAAGTGAAACCCACTTGTAACAGTTAAAACTATGCCATCTTAGCTGTATGGATGTGTAGCATTAATAACGGAAAAAACATCCATATGTGCCACCAAGAAGCATTCCAGACAAATTAAAGTTCTGAGGGAGCCAATACTTTCTGGATCCTCTGTGGGAAAAAATTACATGGAAGAAAATCACAAATATTGTGACTATATGTAACAGAGATATAACAGAGCCAGAAGAAAATCTTAGTACTTATGTATTTGACTCGTATTCTGACCCCTTTTTATATGAAGGCTTAGTTTACCCAGTACCTGTGGGCTACAGTGGGAATGTGATATCAAGAGACTTTGAAAATCCATTTAGCTGTCTGTATGCATATTTTAGTAATTAAAATACACATCTCTAAAATTCCTTTGTCTTTTTCCTCACCCTTGTAAATAGTTACTAATATAATTACTATGAATATGAAACTTCTATAAAATCATGCTTAAATTAGCATATACCTGTTTTTATTTAATATATAAGAAAAAGTGGGGAGGCTAGTCTTTTTAGTTTTGTAGACTGCATTGCCTCTTTCTGAGTTTATTTTCCTTTGTCTTGGAACGTAATCTAGGAGCAGAAGCTATCATCTGTTGTTTATTCGACTCATAAGATTCTTTTCTCTTCCTTCAATGTAGTAGCTTGCTGTCCCATCCAGGATGGTGTTGTGTCCTAATGTTTACTGCCTAAATATTACTAGTAACAAAGAGCCTGTTTGATTACTGAGATGCCAGTCTTTTGGTCAAACTGCTCCTAGCCAGAGCACTACATAGCAAAGATATGGCTATTACAGCTGGATAATAAATTTTATTTGCTGCCTTTCTCTGATTAAAGAAGCTGGAACCATGTAATGTAGTATCTACTTCCCACAGCTGTTTGTGGGATGAAATTTTTTTCCGTACTATCAAAACTGAACACAGAAGCTACAAGGATGAAATATTTGCAAAGAACAATCTTCCAATCAATATAAGTTATGAGGATTTTTTCATGATAAAAAACTTTTCCTGTTCTCTGTTCAATTTTATTTGGCATCTGTAAAAGCTACAATATTTCTCCTTCAATCTTTTTATTTCTCTATTCACAGTAAAAGCAACTTCAATTGTTATAACGTTGCTACAGCTTTACATTTTTAGGTTCTAAATAGGTTTGCTTTTATTATCTTGTGGCTGAAGTGACAACTGTTTTTCTCATTTCTCCAACATGGAGGTTATGCACATCTCTGAACATACAAAGGAAGTCAGCCATATAAACCAGAAGCAAAGATTTTTTGTATGCAATATGAGTTATGCTGTGTTTGTATGTGAAATGATACTTTCTACACAGACTCTGTATTACAGATTTCTTATCCATGGGGAAAGAGTCTAGTTTTCTGGGTTTTCAGACAAAGAAACATTTTCAGACAAGTCACTTGCTTTCCAGGGATTTAGACTCCTGCTCCTAGATTTACACAAGGATTATAGTACCAAGGGGTTTTACAAAAGCATAGGAATTATACAAGTGGGATCTATATCAAGTGAAGAGTTTCTGAGAATTGTCATGATACTTAAGCTCCTAATTTCCTCCATCATTTTGGAAAACTGGATTAAAGTTCCTAAATCACTCATGATATATTATAGTGAAGTATTGTGCACTTCCAGTTACCTCATATGCTAGAAGCAGCACAGATTTGTTAGCAGAGCACTCTTCCCTCACACACCAGGACAGATTATTGAATTTCTGAAATAGAGTATTTCAGCCCAGACACAATTGTGTCTTAATACATTCTTTCTAGTGGGGCTTGTACCACCAGAACCAAGAAGCAGAAGCCTAAGCAGACAAAGAGTAATATTAAGGATACTTTACTTTAGATGTTGTATCCAAAATGAACACTTCTATTTTAACCCCAGAGACCCCAAAATAATGTAATGGGATTTTTTAGACATTTTTCTGGACTTTAGAGATTTTATGGTTTGGGGGCTTTCTTCAGAATAATTTTAGTATATAAGATTTTCACAACTATGATTGGGGTTTTTTTGTGCAATAAGCATTAAATTATGTTTTTGTAACCATCAGCTCTGGTAACATTTCTAAAGATCAAATGTTTATGATGTCTAATCTCTGTTTGTTGCCAAGTAACCGTATAATATGTTCTAATATAATAACTGTCATACTGGGCTTATGTAGTGAGCTTTATTTAAAGCTTAGTACATGAAATGTACAATAAGTGCGAAATGTTATTGTTTTCAGGCATGTTCCTTTCCCTCCCCTTACAGGAACAGTGTAAATTTTTTGGTTTTAATGTCCTATGGTAGACCTTAGTTTTTTACCATGTTACCAAACAGAAAAGCTATGGAAACTGAAACTTCATGGATTAGACTTCAGATGAGATTTGTGCAAATGAAATATAAACCTTAAGTCCCCTATGCCAGGATGTCTGCTGTTTTAAGGGGGGAATCTGTACACATAGTACAGAACCATGCAGAACATCTATATGATAAATTGTAGAGTTGTGCAGTGCAATTTGCATGACTCGATTCCCAACTCCTCCCCCATCCTGTCTACTTCATAGGCACTAACTACCCAGGACACCCTGTGAATTCTCCAGTTTTTCTAAACCTGATGTGCAACCTAAGTGCAAATCCTTGTTAAAAAATAAAAAAAATAAAAAATTAAAATCAAGTGGAGACCTGCTGGAGATTATTTGGTCCAAACCCCTCCTCAGGGTCAGTGAGGGCAGATTACTGAGAGTTGTATCTAATTGAGTTTTGAGTATCTCCAAGGATATAGAGTCTACAATGTCTCTACGGAACCTGTTCCTGTGTGTGACCAAGAAACAAGGTGTTTTTTTTACATTTAAGTGGAATTTCCTGTGTTTCAGTATGTGCCCATTGTCTGTGGCACAGTGACCCGCCAAAAGTGACACTGTGGCTAGGTTTAGCCATAAGACTAAACCACTGAAATGACTCAGAGAATTGCAAAGCCTTTAAATGTCAGCTCTTTGGAAGGGTTGAAGTGTCAGGGTGCACAGGGTCCTATTCCCTTTACAAGGTCTCCTCAGAGGCTAAGAAATCTTATTCTGAAAGATCAGCATTATCAGCATAAAGATTTAATTATGAAAAAAAAAGTATAGAGTATCCAGAATTTGTGTTCAAAGCTCAAGAGTTACAGTATTTCCAAAAATTATCTGCCCTAACTCTCAAAAAAAGAGAACAATAAAAGCAAGGCAGGAAGAGATTCACCCATATTACTATTCAGTTCCTTAAATCTGTGTCTTACTATAGGTGACTTTAAATGAGGGAAAATACACTCCATTTAGTCAGGTTTGAAACCTAAATCTGAGGAAGGGTATACAAAATAATCAGTCAAAAATAGAAACTAATGATAAATTTCATGGAAAACTTTAATGATTGTGAAAAGATTAAAAAAATATAACAGTGAATACTAAAATTCAACTGGCAAGCATAAAAGTGAGCTGAACAAGAAAATCCAGGTATACCTAAATAATCGGACAACGTAAATTTCTGGGAGTCATCTAGTAAGTAATAAAGTAATTGTTAAGAAAACATGTGTTTGGGCTAGTCACGAAGAACATAAGCCTACGATACTTAACCCGCTTCTCCTCTCCCCCCATATTGCTGATATTTTAGCCTGGAGAAAAAAAAAAAAGAATATAGAATAAGGGAAATTATGTGAAAAAGGGATCCATAAATTTTAATAGTATGTGTTGCAGAATGCTTGCTTGCTGTGAAATGTGTGAGTCTGAATTTTCTTACATATTTGCCTAAACCACATGATTTATATAACTCTCTTTTGCTTCATATGTAATCTATTCAGGTAGCCCCGTTGTTAAGAATACTGCGTATGTTTCTGTTTATTTCAGAAACCTTATACAAGATTTATACAATACATGACTTCATCAAAGATTCTTCTAAACAAAGGCATAACCTAACACACATATATAAGAGCATAAAAAAACCCCAAAACTCATGAGTTCTAACTGCAAATAAATATCTTTACAAGTAGTTACAGTAAGTCAGTGTAGATCCTTCCAAAGATCACTAGCACTTCCAGACTTATAAAGTGCTGGGAAAAAACCTCCCAAAACTTTTCATTTGTCTTGAATATAGCAACAGCAGAAACTGCAACATATACAGTTTAACTGATGTGAGCTGGATTAGTTTAATCCTGTTCTTGCACAGTGGTAAAAACATGCCAATTGTAGTGTCTTCTCTATCATAGTCTTATTTTGTCTGTGAGGTGTTGTCATTACAAGGGCAGAAGTAAAAATTGAGATGGCACAAAATGTCAGACCCCATTGACATGTTTTATCAGAGTGCCCTGTTACACGTGACAAGCAGCAGGTCTGAATACCCTCCTCAAGGAGTAAAAAATGCTTATGCAAAGCATCCACTTATGGCGCTCTGGCAGGAGAAGGGATGGCTATTTTAGCTTAGAGGACTCATATGAACCATTAATAGACAATTCACAAAACAGACAAAATTCCTGATGAATGAAATCCTGGTGACCTTCACCATTAAGCTTAAACATCAGAGAATCTCCTGGTGGAAGTGCCCCTGGATTTGTTTTAATTAAATGCACAGATAATCACATCACATGCTTATTTATAGCAAAACACCAGCAACCATATTGTTCATGATTTCTCAGCAGTTTTCTTTGGATGAGCTGATGTCTCTTAGATGAAAGTGGAAAGACAAATTTAACAGAGCAAGTAGTCATAACCAAACGTTAGCATGATGTCCTTTTCATAGGACATTTCAACTAGGAAATCTCATTTCCATTATCTTGTTTTAGGGATTATTTTTGTACAGAAACAATGGTGTAATGCAGAGGAACTTTATACAAGAGATAAAAAAATATTTTTGATCCTTTAATATTTTTATTTGTCTTTTTGTAGTTTGGGTCTATTCTTTTTTTATGGGGGAAGGGGAATCCTGTCTCTGTAATAGAAAGCCTTTTAGGATCAAAGCCTTGCTTTGTTCCTTCCTTTCTTCTTTGTAAGATTGAAATATAAATTCTAAATCTGCCAGACAAAGAGACTGATACTATAAAGATGTTAAACTGATATTTCACAATAACGTTATCTACTTATACTCTTTGGGTTTTTTTCTATTTCAAGACTGCATTAACATCTGTGATAACAGTATTTTGCTGATTTGTACTTTTTCCTTGGAGATCACTGGGAACTGTCACTGTGTGTTCAATAAAACTAACAGAAAAAAAAGAGCAATACATACATCTTCTCTGAAGTCATAGGTGTAGCACAAATGTCCCATCAGATTCAATTAGATACGAGCAGATAATGAAAACCCCAACATCTGGCTGCATTCACTCTTCTCCTCCAGTATACAACCTGTTGTTAATCACAGGGTACTCAGTAGCTTAAAACATTTAAAAAGACTTCTTGGAAACGTTATTACCATCTTCTAAGACTTCTTTTTAGTAATGCCTCTTCTTTTGTCACTGTGCATCACTGAAATTTCTGCATAATAATGATCTCTTTATTAGTTACTATTTTAACTGCTTCTGCACTTTCCTGCATGAAGTGCTCGTATTCTAGTCACTGCATTACAAAGTTATTTTAGGAAATTTTTCTTATGAAAAAAAATTGAGGATTATAACTTCAGTTTGGGAAGAACATCAGAAGAAAAGATTAGTTATGAGAAATAAAGACTATTTTCATATAGGGTTGGTTTGTGTTTTTTAATATGTGGTAAGGAGAAGACAACAAAATAGACATAAACTGAAAGAAGAGGCAAAATTTTTGTCTCTCATTCCAAGATTTATGGGAATATTTCAGAAGATAAAAACTGATCTTCAATCAGTCATAGTGATAATAACTAAGTCACACTGAGAAGCTCATTTATGGTACTTTGCCTATGGCTTCACACATGTATCTTTAGTATCCTTATATGTGTCTGCCCTCAGTTTAAACTGCTTCATTCAGGGTAAAACCTGGCTTGTTCACACAGTGAGGCAGAATATTTTTACCGGGCTGCTGTGCAATTCATGGCATATGTGAGTTTAAATAATGCCCTTGTGGATGAAAACTCACCTAATTGTAACTGAGAAATTAGATTTAAGGTTTTTTAGAAACCTCAAGCAGGTATAAAGAATTTCCTTTTTACAAAAGAACTTATCATAGTTTTTTTTTTTAAAGACAATGATTTCTCTAGTCATATATCTGAATATGTAGGACTATACTCATGTTAGGAGAAATGCAGAAAAACCCAACATCCTTGCATTGCATTACTTAAGTTTTACTCTGCTCACAATTGATGTGAGGAACCTCAGAGATCTCAATATTAATATTCATTTGGACAATGACTGTGTGTATTAATTTTTCAAGACTGCAGGTTCAGGCTGCACATAATTAATTTTATTGCAACCTATTATAGGCTACTGCTATTGCATTATTTCTTTTACAGATATCACGTTGGGGAAAACCAGAAGAAAAAAAAAAAGAAGAAAGAAATCAAACCCAAAAGCATATAACAATATTTTCCAGGGTACTGCAGTTATGAACTGAAATGCTATAGAAATGCTATAGTTTTTCCTCCTACTCCTATAATTACCTGTGATTGCAAAATATTGCCATCTCGAGCAGCTTTGCATAAACAATGTCTTTCTAATGACAGTGCTTTATTTCATGAACCCTCTCATAAGGTGGACAAATTAATATACCAAAAAATTAAAATCTATTGTTTTAAACTCATTTCAAATCCTCTCCACTGCTGTTTGTATGAGATTATCATGCTTGACAACACTTGGTTAAATGTTGAGATGCAGATGTTAGAGGGGTAAGTGCACCACATGTACTTCATAAACAGGCATTGGCCAACTCTGAGGGCATGAGGAGCAGGCAGCAGCACCAGGCACTATGCTGAAAAGTGCCTGCAGGTTCAACTTTTTGGTCAGCCAGACCTAATACCCCTCTTCTGACAGAGGTGCGTTGTCTCCCAAAGTCATTTGCCTGTGCAGAAGAAGAAAGGACAAAAGGAAACCCAGGCTCAGAAAATCAGCAGGAAATTAAATTGCAATGAGGAGTTCTTTCAGTTTCTAGAGGCAAGCTAAGAGGTGGGGGATCTTTCCAAACTGTGGGGTGAATTCAAAGAAATGGTGTGGGCTTCAGTAAAAAAACTCCATCTCTCTCATTTCCATTGATTTCAAAGTGTAGAAATATTTTGCCTTAGCATAGTAATTAATTCTTTCCCCTATTTAACCTCTGCTATAGTTAAAGTATCTACCAGGGAGATGTCAGTCATTTTTTTTTTTCTAAAAATGGTCTAAATTCACAAGCACAAAAAGTTTAATCTCATTGTATTATCTCAGTTTTACTGAAGTTTTACTTCAATAAAAAGGTGAACAAGAAAAGTTCTAAAAATATAGATTATGCAGACTGGCCAGATAAGGGAGCAATTCCTGTGAATTTTTCTCCTTGTAGGAAGTGTCCAGCCAGTAAACTGCCTTTCAGAGTTGCAGACAATTCCACATAGCCCTGTCTATCTTGAAGAAACTTAGACTACTTGCAATCATTACAATTTGCAAGGAAGAATCTATCTTTGTAAAATGATACAGATAGTCATAGATTTTTGGAATTTTTATTTTTCTATTATAAAGCTTGTGGGATTTGAGGCAGTTCCTTTTTTTGATGTCCAGATTAGAGATATTTTGATGGAATAAGCTTTTCTTCATTAGCTGTGTTAAAATATAACAGGTGGCTGGTCTCTTCAAATAACTGAATTTTGCATAGAGCAAATGTATGGAAGTAGGTGGCTGACGTAAAAATACTATCTTCTGGCTAGTTTCCAGTTGGATGACTGATTGTGGTGGCTCTCAGTTTCATCACCGCAGGACAAATTGTTCAATGTGTTTTAAATGTACAGCCAATCTGATAGACATGAAAGTGAATTTAGGCACTTTCTCTTTGAGCAAGATTAATATCTCTGCAGCTGACAGTATCTCTGAAATTAAATATTAATTATTAATAAAGCTTCAGAATTGGTTACTTATGATTTTTTAAAAAACCCCAAACCTTTAGTTTGTTTCTAATGAAAAACAAGGTTGACACACATTTGTTTTCAAATCATTTATCAGTGGTGGTTCAGAAATAAAACAAGATGGGCTGTAAACTTGATTTATGATCCAACAACTTTTCTTTGAAAGAATCTGATCTGCCAAACCCCATTTTTTTGAAGGAAATATACCAGTTTGGGTTAGCTTTGTCTCAGATAATATTCTTAAGTAGGAAAGGGAAAAAAATAGGGAAAGAGAGAAAGAGAAAGGGGAGGGGATATGGGGAGACAGAGGGAGAAGTCCACCTATGCACCAGTAGGTAATAATATTCAGAAACTAAGATTCCTGCCAAAGAGACTTGAAAATTCCCTCATGCAAGAATAGGAATCTGAACACACTGTTCCTCCTGTATGACTACTACCTGGTGGGAAGAAGACCCTCTCTTTATTTTTTAAGATAAATTCAACTCTGGTTATTTTCATACAGTACAGAACAGGAAGTGCTTTTAAATCATGGATATTTTTGTAGGACATGAAAATTATTGCCTTCCTACATCTATTCATAAAAAAGAAAAAAATGTATTTAACATGTTTAAGAGACCAACTGTAGTTGTGCATTTTGCAATTTTTGCTATTTCCTACAAGTTTAGGAAGAAGGGATTAAATTCTGGCTTTGCTGTTCAGTTTAGTAGATAACTGTGCCTCAATATATCCGTCAGAAAATTGTATTAATTTTGAATAGCCTGTTGCGTTGGTTGACCCAGTCAAGTAGTTACACCTCATGGTTTGAAGGATATGGAACAGCTTAGAGAAGATGCATAAGTTTATTTCAGAGTTTCTAAACTAAATGAGGATTACAGAAACTCTGTGCTGTCCATTAACATTGCTGTGTATGGAGAGTGTTAACTTGGAAGGGAGATGGAGAAATTCCCACTTCTGCCACAATCCGTATGGATTAACTACCAGGAAAACATACATGCATTTACAGGCTAACAAACAGATAAAATAACAGACACTAGAGGTATTGATTGACTGAGGGCAAATTTCAAATCATCTTTGAAAATCTGATATTTTAATTGTACGGAGCTATTCAAATTATTTTGCTTGGCTATGTTACTTACATTCACAGTATTACTCTACAGCCTAAAACTCTGGAATGCAGAATCCCCAGGAATGTTCTTGCCTTTCCAAATGGGTGAAGGACCTGACTCTGGGAGATATGATTGCTTGTAGTATAGACATACCCACAACAGTGTTAGGCTGATAGGCATCAATAGGGGATACAGTACTCAAAAATATTGATATTTGCCCCAATTCAGAGAGCTTAGAGATGCACTGCCTTATTAAGCATTAATTCTTCCTGGCCACAAATTTATAGCTATCACTTTAAAATAATTATACAACACAGGTAACCACTGGTGTATTTTGTTTTAATGTTAATTAAAATTTTTATGTACTCCTGGATAGTGGGACAGAGTGCTCTTTCAGCAAAATGGGAGGAATGGGTGACAAAGTGGAGCAGGGCTGCTGTTCAGAGAGACCTCGACA
>JAOXNG010000001.1:127076474-127088073 GCA_028566535.1 Scolopax minor | reverse complement strand
ACAACCAAGGTCAGCCAATTTTCATTATTTGCCCCTTAGAGGGTCGGAAACAGAAGAGCATAGATGGGTCACACCTGTGGGGAGGAACGGACAGGACAGGTGACCCAACCCTGACCAACTGGGGTATTCCATCCCATCTGCCCCATGCTCAGTATAAAAGCTGAGGGATCAAAGGGTCAGCTCCTTCTCCTTCCTCTCTCCTCTCTTCCTGCGATGGCCCATGGCCGAAGAGGACCCTGTCTGTTCATCTGCCTTTGATCCCGATCTGTGTGTTCCTGATTCCAGAGCTGGAATCCAGTTCCCATCCGTTACTGAGTCCAGTCTGGGACTTCCCCAGTGCCTGCCGGTGACGGGACTGTCATCCTGGGAGTTTGATACGGTTTTGTATATATTGTATCCATTTCATTATTATCTTCTTTTTTATTTTAATATTAATTCTTCATTAAAATAGTTTAGTTCATTCTAAACTTCTGTATCTCCTTATCTCTTCCTCTCCTCTTTTTTTTTTGGGAGGGGGGGGAAGGGCCATCTGTCGGTCTGGATGCAGTGATTTCAGCTGAAACCATGACACCATGCAATTTGGTAATGGTTTTAGATGGCATGGCAATTTATGCCAAGTATTAGTTAAGCTGTACAGTAAATTATCATGATTAATATGTGTTTAATATTATAGTAAGAATGCTGGATTTTTATTACCCCTGAAGATACCCAGACTAATTTTTAGATTGCAGCTTGCTAAACATCTGAGACCTGGTCTTATACATTCACTAATAACAGTGGAAACAGCTTTAGGACTCAAACGTCTATCAGAAAGCTAGAGAAACCTGGGATCAGAAGATTTTTAAATAGTATCAATATTAATTTTGTGGAATGGCTTGGGTGAATAATACGTAATTTTGTATCTTTGATAACCTCACTTAGATTTTGCCTCCCATAGAGAATCAGGAAAACCAGAGCACAGCTGGAGCAGTAGGAGAAATCTGATAAAAGAAGTGCAGAAAACTTCCCTTCCCTTTTCACAGAGAAGCAAATTTTATTTGAAAACAAATTAACCATTCAACAACCCTTTCTTCATCAAAACATTTCTTCTTTTTCTGCTTCTCATTATTTAAAGGCTAGTTTACTGCTATAGATTGAAAACTAGTCTTTATTCCAGAGATGAAATGTGATTAAATGCTCAACAAAAGTGCTAGAATAATATAGTCTCTAACAGATCTTTGAAACAGCTTTCAGAGAAGTTTTGTGTCACAGATACATTAGTTTTATAAGACTCTTGTATGTATTTATATCTGAAAATTGATACAGAAATGCTATGTTAAAACAGACATATTATTTCTGTCTTAATAATAGAAAATTGGTTTCCAATATCCAGAACAATTATGGTAGTGATTTCTCACTAAAAATCTCCCTATGTCTAGACTATCATGGTTATAGACTATTTCCAGAATGCTCATGAATTTGCACTGCTGTTCTCTGGTGACGTGATTTACCAAGTTTTCCACTGAAATAGAGAGATTAAACCTTCTGAAAATCCTGCTTCTCTTATTTCAGCAAACAAATAATTTATACTCATTAATTGGGAGTTGCAGTCATGACAATATTTTCAACAAGCCTTCTTATTACAATCTGAGTTGGTCATGAATTAACTGCTGTGATGAATTTCATTTTGTGAATATGATTTTGTGAACACCAAATACTTTCACCACAGCTAATAAATTTTAAAATACTCTGCCTACAAAACTTTGTTTATTGAGTAGTATATGTGTTTAGGATGTACATTTAGTTGTAAACCATGATTACAAGTCCATAATAGAGCTGAAAAAGTATCAGATTAAAGGAGCTCACTGGGCAAGGATAAACAGGAGGAAGTGACATTGAAGAGAGAAAATTGGAGCTGGCCAGATGGTCAAAGTTGGTAAATTATAAGCATTATTAAAATATTAATTGAGAACTCAATTATTTTCTGTAGGTAAGCTTAATCTTATGTTGTATGACTCAAGATGTCTCCCAAAAAGTCATAATATAGGTAAAAAAAGATAAATCATGCATCTATTAAAACTTATGGAACCATTGTTCTGCAAATCAATGAGAATGTAGAAGAGAAGCCAACTGCACACTTGCTGTCTGTAACTAACATAGCATGACTGGCTAGACAAACATGTAGTATTTCTCTTTTCTATCAATAACAAAGAAAACTCTCCTAGTGTTAATATTACTCATACTTAAAACTCACGACTACTTGTTCAGTTTCTCAGATGGGTAGTTTCATCTGCATTTTAAACTTCTCAATACAATTCCATAAATAAGAATGCAGTAAGAATTTTTCTTATACTTTTAGAAACAAAATACAGCTTTTAATTTGCAATGTTCTCTTCATTCAATTAAAAAATAGCAACGTGTAGCACATTTTAGAAGTAACCTTTAAAGCTTTACACAGGGAAATAAATATCCTTTTAACATACCCTTCATACCTCAGGTTTAATAATATGGATAAGCACATGAATAAAGTTTAAGCATAGCTAAATGCCCACCTAAGGTAAAGACAAAAGAGGAGAACATAGAAAAGTACCTTTGTAAAGCTGTTCCTATGATTCTTCATATTGTAGGTATGAAAACAGTTTTCAAAACTATCTGAAAGGAATAGAAAAAAATTAAGACAATTTAGCTGGAAAAATGATGACAGCTCACATAATAGAATGGAACAGCAAAAATGCTGGAAGTTTCATTTCACCTTCCTGGGCTAGAAGACATTTCTTTCTCTCACGACAGAAAACTGCCCAATGAATGAAACTCATCTTCAGTGTAAAAATGTGAACTGGCCCCTTTTAATCATTCTCACAGAAGAGTTGGATGGAAGATCAGTTACAGATGTGGTGGTCAAGTGGGATTATCACAGAAAAGCTTGTCCTCTACTGATATGTTTTGCCATTTTAGTCTACATAATTGTTTTTTCCTGGATGACAATAAGTACTCTGGCTTTATTACACCTGCTTTTCAAAAAGCTTTAGTTCCTTAGAAAGAACTGTTCTAGGTTGTTTTGTGTAACAATTTGCTGTTATACGACAATCCATCAATGAGAATATTTCTAAAGATATTCCCAGTATCCTTGAATTAACACTAATGTTGAATTTTCATTTGATAAACATTTTACCTTTTCTGTCAAAATTATGATGACTAAGGCTGGATTTTGTTAGGAAAAGTATTTCTGAAATAGACACTGTAGTTATCTTTCCATATGCAGAACTGGCACAAAGACACAGGGTTTCATTATCCTAAAGTATACTTTGGGAGTCATGCTTTCTGCAGCAAGTTCTCTACAGCCAAACAGAAGAGAATGATTATACCACCATATCAACCAAGCAGGCAGAATCTCTATGACATGGAAATGAGAAACTACTCTGAGCCCTGATGAATTTCAGGATACAGAGTCCTAACCTAAATTTCATTACACCTCTATGTTTTTTTTAATTACTATACATCCTAACTGCAGGGTAGGGAAAATAGTAATCCAAGGAAAACACAGAAATAAGTGGTGATTCTCTTTCTCTTGCTCTCTTTCTTCTCTTTGAACTTTATGTTTTCTGGGATGGAGAGAGGAGGAAAAGATATAATGAAGGATCTTTTTTTTTTACTTCCTTTACCTGATGTAGAATGAGATACCTTCTAGATCCTATTTTCCCAGAGAGCGATTTCTTATATGGGGAAATTATTAACTGTAAAAATGTTAGCCAGAAGGAAAGGAAGTTGGGGCATACCTTGTTCCACTTATTCAAGGCTGACAAACAGTCCTTTGGAAATACTATCTGTTATCATCAGCTTTAGAGCATGTTATCATCAGTTTCAGAGAAAGCATGAAGTATATGTATTTTCCCCCTCAGCAACAGAAAATCCAGTTTTCAGGACATTTGAAGAAGTATTCCAAAATGCCCAAGGTGTTAAAAATAAAAAAAAAAAAATAGTGGTCTAGTAGTGACTAATACTGGGAGAAAATGCCTCTGGCAGAATCTTTACGTTAATTTTGATTAAAGTAGATAATATCATTAAGGATGTTTAAATAATAAATATTTCTTGTAAAACTTCACTTTTTAAAAATGTATTGGTTGAAGTAGGAAGTAAGTAAAAAAAAAAATGAGGTTGAAGTCTAGCATATCTAAGTGAAGATAAAAATAATTTCTGAAGTATTGCATTTAGAGGAATTCTAAGAGTTTTTTCAATCCCAATCTTTTTCTGATTCTCTTTAGCCGATCAGCTTCAGATGTCTTTGCAATTTAAAGCCTTTCCATTTACGTAACATAGAGATTTAAGATTTTGCATCTCTCTATGAATGTAAATGATACAGAAGCCTGAGGAAAATTGAGTCAATTCTGCATTGGAAAGAACAATTTAATAGTTTCTTTAAAAAGACTTTAAAAGCACCCTCAAGATTTTATTTTATCTATATGTAAAATATGCCTTCTCTCCTTGCCAGGCTTCATTCTCTAGAGGGTTGTGCCCGTTTTTCTTTAGTAATATACCCTGCATGCCAGAGAAGAGACTTTAATGTGCAATACTGCTGAGACATTTCCTTCACAGAAAGGCCAAAGCCACAAAATTTTCAGTTCCAGTTCTGTTTCTTATATTTCTCTTAGCAAATAATTGGCTTTCTCTATTCAGACAGTGGCTGAATATCAAAAATATTTTTCTCCTGTAATGAATAATGATAATTCTAGTTTGTGCTCTGCCTTCTTTTACTTATTACTCTTATTCTTGAGAGTTTTTCTAGTGTAACTGCAAAAGACTATCTAAGATTCAAACACTGTGCCTTTTGCAGTCCTATAACTGTGAGTGATGGACTGCTCTCCACTTGTCTATCTGAGAGACATTTAAAAGATGAGAATTCAGTTTCCAATTAGTCTTTGGCTATACTGCTAGCAGAGGTGGCACAGACAATTCTCGTAGTGGTAAAACAAGAAAGACTTGTGTGAAAGAGCACTTTTTGGAACAGCAAAAGCTTCATAAGTGGCAGTTCCTGTAATGAAAGGGGCTTCCTCTCATGCTGAAATTTCACCCAAATATCCCAAGAGCAGGAGACTTCCTCCTTCCCCAGGATCCTCCATAAAAGTGACAGATAAGTCATTGAACAAAAGGAAGTCATTATCTCAGAAACCTCTTCATCTTCCCACATCCTTACCTGAACTCACTGGAGGAGCATCAAAAATCCTCTAACACTCAGATACCTGTACATTTCGTACATGGCAAAAAAACCTAATGTAGGTATTTTTTTTTCAGACTACTTGTTGCTGAAATACATTTACCATTGATGGCCAGGTAGAACAAACTATAACTGAAATATTTAAACCTTTCTTGGTTCACAGTGTCCATATATTTTTCTATTATGTTTGTTACAAACAAAAACTGGAGACTGTGAGATTCTGGAGGAAGGGCTTATATTCTGCTGTGTATGGACTGTCTACACTAATGCCCAACTGATGATACCTAGTCACAGTAACTGTTATCACAATAGCAATAATTGTTTTGCTCTTTCCTGGGAAAGAGATTTAGATTACAGTTATTGCTCCTAAGTCTCTTCTTCTCCAGTGTCCTTACCTCTCCATGAAACCCATAAAGTTTTCAGTTCTGTATAGGACACTGTCTTCTTCCTTCACCACTACCTTCCCCGTCAACAACAGAAAGAAAGGCAAATAAGACAAGAAGCACAAAATTTATTCCATACAGTAAAAATGTCTCTGAAAATGATATTGGATAAATAAAAAATTCTACACAATCTATTCAATAACTTTCTTATTGGAAGACACTTTGCACCTGCCAGGCACCCCACAGGAATCTCTGAAAACAGAAGTGATCCTTTATAGTGTTCATTTGACATTTCTCGCTACTGAGATTTCTGTCAGGTCATAGTGTAATCTCAGAAGGAGTACTTGCACTAAGACACTAAAATAAGTTGCTTAGCATAGCTTGCATTTGTTATTTCAGCAGCTTTTCAAGGAATCAGATCATGTGTTTGGGTGCATCCACCATCTATCCACACTATCACTTTTAATTGTAAATAATATGTAAAAAAAAAGCTTTGGCATGCATATGTGAGTGATTACAGATTTCAAGGGAGTATTTATTAGTTCTCTTCTCCGCACTGATCCCAAATGATCATTATTTACAAGCAGAAGCTTATTCATGTTTCAACAGTTCAGAGAACACATTCCCATTTCTAGCACTACCTTATTACTGGAATGGACTAAACAGATGAGAAATGCTGAAATGCATACTATTTAATTCAGCACACCTGTTTATGTTTTGTTAGACCACTTTGTAGCAGCAATATAGTTTCTGTGACTTAATGAGCTATGCATGCTTGAGCTTGTGAAACATCACACACAAACTTCTTCATTAGCAGTTTACATAGTTATAGAAAGAACCATAGTGTAGAAATGCTTAATGAAACATGCAAGAGCTTTTTACAAGTTCTCAGCATCTTTTTCTATGTTCCATATTCATGGCAGATTTTTCCCCTGAGTACTTCTTATATTCCTTATCTCTGTTATCAGACATTAATTTTTAATTATATTTAGGTATGATATTTAGAATTGAAATCTTGCAATATATTATGCTCTGTGTTCTGTTCAAATTTCAATAAACAGCCTCAACTTCAGAAATACCTTTAAAGATATTCAAGGTATTCTTCAAAGACCTCTAAATCAAACAGATGGCTTTGAAAAGCAGAAAAGATATGTAGTAATTAGTATAAGAAATAAGTAGATTGGGAGACTAGGTATAATGGGCATAAACAGAGAAACTCCAGCAGAATGAAAAATCAAAGGTATTCAAAACCAAAAGTTCAGGCATTGGGCCATGAGAATGCAGAAACCTCTGCTAACAAGGAAAATGATCTTCACTGAGGTTGAGGAAAAACAAGCAAAGACTTGGAAAGAGCAAAATAAGATTAGGAAATTGTGATGTACACCATAGTCACAGCCTGTTACAAGTATCATTAAAGCAACATATGGTCCCTGCTGTGTGACAAAAGGAAAGGGAAATCCAGACTTCCTCTTTGGTGTAGTGTGCCACAAAAAGCAGATAAATGCAGAAGGGAAGGAGGATGTGTTTTGGGGGGATGCATGATGCCTGTAATGGAAGGGCAAAAAGTCATAGAAGAAGGATCTGTCTTGTTTGTGCTGACAGGATTACAATAGATATCAAGTGAGACACTCCTTAATTATCTTCTAATTGGTGATTGTCAGCCTGCAAGGCTCATACTGATTCCTTCTGTTTGCTAAATGAAAATTGAAAGAAATGTAAACAAATTCTTTCGCAGAAAATATACTAATTTTCTAATTATATTAGACCATGCTTGGTTATAATTATCCAGTTGTGATTCTGTTGAAAACTTATACATTAAATCATCTTTCAATAAGTATCAGAAAATATGATGTGTGTATTAGAAAGTATGATTCTTTTATCTCTTGGCTGGGGAAAAAAATGAGAAATAAAAAAAAAGGAGAGAAAAAAAAAAGAGGAAAAAGGTGGAAAAGATGGTCAGCAAGTACTCTGTCTTCTGAGAATGATTAATATGGCACTCTTCATTTGGCCTTTGAAGCACTAGCATTTCCATATACTTTTATCTTAACTATTAATTTTCAGTTTTAAGCTTATTACTGTCATGTAAGATTTGTGATAATAACTGCTTGTGAGTAAAATCAACTATGGAGGATGATGTAGACCCTTGTCCAGGAGAACTCTGCACTAGCTTTAACAAGGCTATGCTTGCCTTTTAGTGATTGTTTACCTCTCTAGACTACATTGACCATTGGAAATTGCATTTGAAATTGTATTGATCTGTAAGTCTTTGCTGGATTGTCTATGTTACTCACACTTTCTTCTATGTTTGCTAGAAAAATCTGTGCAATCATCAAATCAATGCATGCCAGGAATGTCTTTAGAGGAAAGTAGGGAGTGTGTTCCTGACATTTCAGTATCCACCCCTGCCCCTTTGTATATATGTATTCACCCACAACACAAACAAACAGTTCTTAAATAAAGAGGAATTTTCTCAGACAGCAAGACTTTCCCTTCCCTGCCATACTCCCACTATCATTGTACAAATTCAGGTCTATTCTGAATTAGATGGAGGATAGAGGACAAAGCAGAAAGACCCACTGCAGAGCTCCTGATGACACAATAATTCCTTGCATAAAGCTACCTCATTAGCGTTAGTGGTGTCGTTAGTTGGGAGAAGTCTCCCTGCAATAATCTGTTTTGAAAAATCCTGATGAAAACGTGCCCTGTAGCACTAGTTTCAGTTGTGCTTATACACCTGTGAGATACAATGAAGAGAAACATTGATTATACTTGTGTCTAAGTTGTTAAATGGAATAGATAGAATAGGGTGTTGATGGACAAGCACTATAAAATTATGTATTTAAAATAAAAATACATATTTTAAAAGAGGAGGGAAGAAGAAAATACTAGAAAAATATGATTAAGTACTCGTCCCTCTTATATATGCAGGGTTTGATAGCTGGGAAATTTTTGTCCATTAAAAACTATAGGTGATAGTTGGGCATATTATATTTCTAATATATGTTTGGCATATTATATTTACTGGTAGAACTCTATCCTCCTGATTTAAACATAAAATAATAAATAATAGTAAGTTCCTAGGCTTTACTGACAATCTCACAGTATATAAAACTACTGGGTTTTTTCCCCCATTTTTAATTGCTAAAAATGTTTTAAAAATTATTTTATAAATGCAACATTTCCAAGGTATTTTTAGTCTGTGTAGCTCTTTCAGAGCTCTGTCAAGAAAATGTAAGACATGAAAGCTAAATATTTAACAACATACCTCTTTTTCATTATTCACTGTGCTGCCAGAAAAGCACCTTTACAGTGGTAAAGGTCTAACATCAGAGAAGTACAGTGCAGAAACACAATGGTAAGCCTCAGTTATTTCAGTGTGGCTACTTATTGTAGGATATCCTTAGACAATGAAAAGTTCTTTTAATAATGAAATTAGAAAATAAGCTTTAATTAAATATTTATAAATTCTTTTTAACACAAGGCCTTTATGAGGTTCTGTTCATGTCTGTAGGTGGCATAACTATCAAATAGATTGTTCATATGCTATATTTTCTATGATCTTTCATCATTTTCAGAGGATGAGGAATGAATACTTAAAACATCATCTCAGGACAAAAGAAAAAAAAACAAACAAAAAAACCCCAGGGGCAACAGCATTCTCTCTATTGATTCATGATATATGAAAGATGTGTTCTTCTTTAGACAGAGTGAAAATCTGAGTTAAAAGGAGATAGAAAGCTCACTCATCAAGCTGGCGCTGGGAAAACTTGGGACATGAAGCTCTATTGTGAATGCATCATGGAAAGACATTAGAGAAGCTGTAGGCATGCTTCCTCCCCATGGAAAAATAAATCACTATTCGCTTTTGTTCTCAGCATTTGAAACAATGCTTCCTCAGATGCATTGACAAAATTCCATCCTTTATAGTTGAAAAAATTAGGGATTTTCTAATTCCTATGTCCCGAATTATGGAGACATAAATTACTTTTGCAAATACTAGTGTAGCAAAGACATATCTTCTATATTCTTGGTTTTAAAGTTAAACAAATCGTTAAAGTCTTAAAACTTTTAACAAAATTTTCTCTACAGAAACTAAATCAAGGATTGTGATTTGAAGGGTCAATTGCATGTGTTGTGTGCACTAGGGTTTTCTTAAACTTCATAGATACTTCTAGACTTTGCAATGGAAATATTTTCTTGAAATCTATGCCTAAGATGAAGAAGTGAAAGAAAATTGCTGGAAAACATGGATGAAAAAAAGTTGTAAATCTACCTTAATCTGATTGTTTCTATTACTTTGTTCAGGTTACCATCCACATGAGTAAACATGGCTAACCCTCCTTAGTTTCAATCACCACATCTGGCAGATGTGCCTACACAACACTGGCACATGTTGGAGTAACAGAGGTATTTTGTTGAACCTCTCTAGCTTTATCCATGCAAAATCTGATATCTGCTGATACTCTCATTGAACCAGATGTCAATGTTTCTCTTATATTAGCAAATAGCTTCCATCTGCTCTATTGCATCCAAGGACCAGAGGATCTGTCTGCAGTCTCATGTATCAGACTGCCATGGGGAAGAGGAGTCCAGCATGACCATTCATGGATAACAACTATAGGAACCAATTGTCACTCTAAAAGGGTCAACAAGTTGTATTTTAGTAGTTAACACTATAATAATGTCTTTCTATTTTTATAGAGGACATCAGAGGACATATGCATTCAAAATATTTTAAAAAATCATTTTGCAAATTAATAGAATCAACAATTGCATTGTAGTACTTTTTTTTCTTCACAAGTATTTAATATTTCTGTTTGCCCCCTTTTGCATCTCTGTTTGTGTCAAATGAATAGTTATTGACTTCCTTGAATTGTATGTTGTAGCCACATGCTCTATTTATACAAACTGCTCAGTAACGATGAGGAGGTAGATGCTTCCACTATATTGTTCTTACTGTGGTTTGTCGCCATCTTGAAGAGATTTCTTTCTCTTTTCCTATTTGCTCTCCTATTACTTTCTTTGGCTTTATGGCTGCTTCTGAAGCTGTTCTTTTATCATTTGTTTTATGGTTTGTCTGAAAGAACTGCTAAACTAGTGACAAGCAATCTATCAACAAGGTGATAGAATGGTGATTTTAAATTTGCATTAGCTGAAAGACACTCAACTTTCTCTTTGCTTAAGAAAGTTTGTGTCCCACTTAGCTTTTTGTCTCATGCTCTATCACATAGGCTAGCCTTGTCCTGTTCATCTTCTCTTTCCCATGATCTAGAGCAATAGCCCTCTCACTCCTACCCCATACCAGGAGTTGGAGATGCAGAAACTAGATTTGCTGTTTCGCCTTTGCTGTAATAATGCTGGAGCTGCCACACAAAGGGGGAGATTCTGGGTCTTGAGGGTTGTTTGGGTAGAGTGCAACTTGAACAAAGTATGGGGAAAGACTGATCCCTGGTGCCATCATAGGTTATAAGAGAAATTTACCCCTGGAACATTATAGTCCTACTGTTAAGGACATTAGGGATAAGACAGATGGCTACAGTACACCTTAATTCCCTGACCTAGTCTAGTACTTTGTGCAAGAAGTTAAATAAGAAATAATGTTGGTAGCATCAGTGGTGATGGTAATAGGTGTTTGGGAGAGTATAATTGCAATGACAGATTAATTAGACTTTAATTGCTGCCTAAGCAGATGTAATAACATATATCAAAAGCATGAATTGAAAAAATTAAATGTAGCTCTTGGATACATTCTCTGAGTATGTAAGGTTTATTTTCCTGAGGGGTCTTCTTTTTTTTTGTAAGCTCTTCCCGTACTCTTAATGCATAAAGATAATTGAATGTAATATTAATATTAATGAATCTTTCCCTGCTTAAGACAGTAGAATTGAAAACTGTCAGCAACACCTAATTCTTTCTGTAGAGTAATTGAAAGTGGTTTCTTTGCATTCTTTGAAATATTATATTTCCTTGATTTATTGTTATTTACTTAGTCATGCAACCATGAGATAGGCACAGTTATATTATT
>JAOXNG010000001.1:127050759-127071563 GCA_028566535.1 Scolopax minor | reverse complement strand
TAATGCACTAGGTCTGCCATCAGAGGGAGTTTATCACTCTTTTCATGGGGCTCACAAAGAGGGGCTAGATTCATGAGAAAGCCTGTGTAGACACCGTGCCTCTGTCTTCAGCTGGCCTTGTAAGTAAAGATTAAGCAGGATGCTTGTACTAGGAAAACTGTGGACTGAAATTTGGCCCGTATGGTAGAGGCTGGAAGTAGGGGTGTGAGCAAAGCAATGTTGCAGTCAGTGTAAAAAGGTTACCACATTCTCACAGTGGAGTTTAACTGCCTTTAGATAAGGTTAGATAAGGTTTACAGCAAGGTCAACAGCCCTTTCTACTAGAAGGTGCTATATCAAGGTAAAAACCACTATGAAAGGAAGATAAGGGGCATAGGGTGGAAAAGGGTGGAAAATGAGGCACATGTAAGAATCTGGTAGAGCATCTTTTGTCAAGAAGAATTGATATCAGCTTTGAAATGCTAGAAAAGGAGATAGAAGAAGTCCAGTGTGTAGGAATATAGAATAATACTGATAGGAGATAAGCTGAAATCAAACCACCTTTCTTAGTAGGAGCCCGTGGGAGTGGATGACAGACTCTCTCTTTAGAGAACAAGCTGTTCACATAAAGTGAACTTTTGAACTCCTATTTTCTGCAGCTTCACCTGCAAGCTTCAGCACCTGCAATACATTTCGTAGATTTTTTCTATTAGTATTGATGCAAGATTGTAGATATAATTTGCTTCATCACTCCAAATGTAAAAAGAATCTGTTCTCACCTTGGTACATGAACAACATAAGTTCATATTTACTTTCATTTGCAGCAAAGGAGCAATAGACTCCTTGCAGCTCTAAATAATCAAATTTTCCATTTTAAAGAAGACTTAGGTGGTTCCATGTTTATTATTCAAAGGAACAAACACAGTAACAAAACACTTCTTTTTTCCTTTCAGAACCTAAACTTTCATAACTAAAAATGTAAAATCTTTAATTCTGTAAAAGTTTTCTGACTAAAAGGTTTAATAAAAAAAACCCAAGAAAGCATTCCTTAACATCCATGACCCTCTTGAGTACAATAATAATTCCTTCTTTTTAAGATACAAATGGAAATTCATGGAGAAAAGCAGAGACATTTTTGTGTTCACTGAATTAGTCAGAGTACCATAGTGTGAGTTAATGGATTACAGTTCTGTTTTCACTGACTTCTAATAGAATTTCCAGGAAAAGCTATCACAATTGGAAGTTAATCAAGCATTTGGGCTGGGGAGGGCTATTAAATATTAGCAGTATCATGAATGCTTAGTATAAGCCACATATATTCTTTGATTCATATTAGAATTCATTTAAGTTGAATGATAATAGAAGTGTCAATGTAAATAAGGATCTCAGTGGCAGTCATAATGATAAATGATATTTTTTTTAAAACTTTGCTTCATGTTTTCTGTTATAAGTAAATTCTATCAATATTTCTACAAAATATGTACTTGAAAAATTATATATATAAACTTTGCAATATTGATAGGGCCTCTATTCTCACACATACTGATAAATCAAATAGTCTGCAGATAAATATTATAAAAACTCATATGCTGTCTTTCTGTTTTTCTGTGTTCATACATGTCTAAATCTGAAATTTGTGTTGCTCTGTAGAGTTACTTTTTAAGAAGAACAGAACTGATTAACTTTCTAAGAAGGCTAATTATTTGTGGGTTTATGTGACTACTTTCTTTATAACTGCATATATTTGCCTCACCTTCTCTCCATAAGCCTCTACAGCTTAACCTAACTCTATCTTCACTTGTTGATGACTTCATGGTAGCATGTGCTATTGTAGTACAATGCCTAGGATTCAAAACCTCTGCTCTGCTTCCAACATATGGTTGGTCTCTCACTGGTTTTGCCCAGGTGTTCTTCCATTCCTTACAGTGACTTCTGAGAACTCAAAATAATATTTTCCAGATTGTCAAACAAAGTAGCTTGATGAACCAAGTGAAAAAGAGTGAAAGAGAGAAACAGGTACAAAATGTGTTTATTAGTGCTGTGAAATCGAAAAGTAAATCTTTTTTCACCTATCAAATAGGACATACAGCATAGTCTATGGAAATGACTAGTTAGCTTTTGACAGATGTCTCCTCTCTTATGTTCAGATGAAGTTGGTAAGCCCATAGGGACTCCAGGAAGCATCTTGCCTCCTACTAAGGAGAAGTAGTAATGATTCACCTGCAGTGATCCACCATCTTACCTCTATTTAGGTCAATACAAACCCTGCACCATTTTGCCAAGTGGTGGCAGTTACACTAAAGGAAAAAATAAGAAAGAAAAAAGTATACTTTTGTTTGGGTGCTATGTTAGGTACTATTCAACTATTTCATGAGAAAAAAAAAATAATTGTGAAATTAATACCAGTAAACAATGTTGTCTGGGCATTAGATAACCAGGACTTTTATGGCATATATGTGGGGTCTTCAAACAATACCATCTCCTTCTCCACTCTAAATGGATGGCACCATTTTAATGTCAGCTTAGCCAGAAATGCAGCTGTCACACTGAATGAGTAGGGTAATATATCTTGCCTTTAGAGTAAGTCTTCATGTGGCTGGCAAAGACTATGGGTAAAGCAAATCTATATCTGCTGGAAATCCTATAAAACAAGTACAGGAAATGATGAGACTGATATAGGATGGAGCTGTCTTATAAGACTCTGGAGTAGGATAGGAACTGATGGGCACAAGAATCTTTATCTTCTGAGGTGCAAGATGATCCTTTTGTGCTGCCCTTTAAACCCTAATTATTCCTTCTTTCCTTTTGATTTCTTTTGTAAGTATCATTCTCCATTCTCATCTATAGCTACTTATCCCCATCCAGAAATTGTAGGCTTGTCCACATTTGCCCTACTTCAGACGTTTTCTTCTTTCCTCAATTGAATGCTTCACTTCCCTGGTGCAAATTATCAAGAAATTATTTTCTGCTTTCTTTTGTAGTATTCCTGCTGCTAACAAGAGTTTCCACAGAGCTATGTTATCATTCTCCTTCAAATTCCTCCCCAAAACTCTCCTTTACTCTGATGCTAGGATGAAATTATGAAAAGAGATTATTAGTATTTGAAAACTGCTGGTTTTAATGCCATTGCCTCATTTCCCCCTGCATTTCTCTATCTGCCTATATCAACCTGTTGCCTTTCATCTTAAATGTAGACTATGGATTTAAGTATATCAAGCTTAAGACCATCTATGAGTGTTGTAGATTGTCTGCCATGATGATGCTTTGTAACATAGCTGGAATTCTTAGACAATATGGTGATGTCAATTATCATTAGTCAGTCCAGAGATTATTTTTCTGGAACTTTTTTTCCCTGCACTTACAGCTGAAAGCTGAAAAATGAGAATTCTGTTTCATAAAACATTTTAAGGTTTCATCAACTGGAGAGGAAAGCTGTTTATAACATTGCAGAAAAGACAGCAATGAGGAAAGATCATGCCTCATCACAGTTGCCTTATTCTGAAAAGTCTTGTGTAATGTGCAGGACGAGTTCCTGTTTCTGCTTTAAAAAAAAATAGAAAAAGATATTTTTATTCACACACAGCAAAATGTCTTTAAAAGAGTCATGAGGAGGGAGACTGATTCAAACAGAAGTATTAAGTTATATCTATCTATGCTATTTCTACATGCAGATCTATAGAGTATGAGAAGTTTTTTAAAAAAGGAAATAATTTAAATAGAAAGCTTCTGTTCTGATGAAGGAATCTTTCATCAAAAAGTTATACAGTGGTTCCGTCATCTTATAAAAGGCATCTGGTTTTTTAATGTGTTTGTTCTGTGAAAAAATGAGGAAAATAATTTACTATCTCTGTTGCAGTATTATGAGAAAAACATTAATGTCTGAAAAGCACTTAAAAAGCCTCAGGCAAAATATACCAAAATCACATGCAGTCAACCTTTTAAAAATATATATACTTAAAATATTTTAATAAATGCAAAATAACATTTTTAATTGTTTTATTATTATTTTCATGGCTACATAAATTAAGTATAAGCACATATAATATATTGCAAAATCAACAAATTTTGCAACCCAGCATTCAGGAAATGTTTCACTGCATTTTGAAAGGCTCTCAATTTAAAAAGAGCTACAGATAACCCTCCAGGAAGATACTCCTTATACCACATACAAAAATCTAAGAGATGTATACAAAATTACACAGAGGAATTGGTTTTGTTTCTGTTTTTATTTCTGCAAGGTTTTCTAAAGCTCGACAGCAGAGTTCAATGAATACTGAGGGGAAAAACAGCATGAACACATGTTTAGTTATATTTTTCTGCAAACTTTCCCTTGTACAACTTGTTAGTTTCCTTTCAAATAATTATTGTAGAATAGATACTCTAATGTTTATGCACAGGTAACTAGTGTGAATGTTCAGTTAAAAATATTTGTAAAATCTACAAACATAGTTAATTTTGTATATTTTATTATCAGCTCATGTTTATAAAAGGTAATCAAATCAGGTATTTTGGCTTTTATCTATCAATTGTTAACCATCTAAACATGAGAAGTTCCTAAAAGATAATATCTACAAGTGAAATGATAATTTAGAAAGTAAGTCCTAATAGTGCTGGTGACTGCCTTCCCTGTGCTTGGGAGGTGCTTGCCCCTCCAAGAAGCAAGCAAGGGCTGGGGTCTACAAGTGTCCTGAAGGGCACCAGGGAATGTGCTCTCTCCAGTCTCAGGATACCTCTTACATTTCTGGTGTTAATGGCAGATTAAGGTCTCTGAAGGTTGATTTCATGAAGAGAAATCACCCCTGCAGAGTCTGTGCAGAGCAAGGCCAGTGTGACAGACTGGTAGACACAGTAAATCAGCACAATAAACTCCCAGAGTGCTTGAATTCACCGTGTAGAGTGGCAACTATAGATGGTGAGGAAGAAACTACAACCAGGGACTGACATGAAAGATGATAAGTGAAACCATGTAGCTTTCAGAGATGATCATCTCTGCTTATTGTCACAGAAACTGTCTGTAGCAGTATCTACGTGCCCCGTGTGACCACAGGTAAAGTTTGGGGGCTAAAAAAAATAGCTCATGCAGCATGATCACAGTCAAATTACACGTGAAATGTGGGCTACAGTTTTGCTATGTTCTTCCAGGACACATTCTATCATCTTTCAGGCTGTTCATTGAGCAGGACACTAAAAAAAGATACAAATTCCTCTGTGTGTGCTTTGACTAGAGAGTTTCTTGGCTATGGAGACTGTCAGCATATAGCACTTTGGGAATTGCCATGCTGAAGCAAATCAGAGGTCCTTATGACTATTGTCTCCAAGGAAAATTTAAGAATGCTTTATCTAGAACAAAAAAGTGATATAACTAGACCAGAAATGAGATTTCTTTGTATCACCTGACGATCACAGAGCTATTCTTATTCTCTAAAGTTTAGATGTTAGCCCTTTGTCATCCTTTTCCTTTCCCTTTCTCTTTTCCTTTCCCTTTTCCTTTCTCTTTTCTTCCTGTGGCATAGTTTCCACCTCCTTGGACAGAGAAGCCAATTTATAAGGAAACAAAATGAGGTATCTCTAGGATCCTTCAAGGAACAATTTAAATAAATAATTATATAATATTTTAATTCAGATTTTGTTTATTATACTTTGTGGTTTTTTCTGTTCATATAATGATGTCATTAATAGTTAAGAAAGTAATTATTAAATTATCAGATAAACACATATGTATAAATAATAGAGTGAGATTTACTCAAACCAGTGTTTACTAACATTGGTTAAAATTAATTAATTTTCAGTTAATAGTATTTTTTTATTTCTGTAAGAAAAATTATTGTCATGAATCACATTAAAAGACAAAATGTAAAATTACTCATTTATGCAAGATTTTAAGTCTCTCTGATGGAAAATTTTATGTATACTATGTGTTTTTCCATCAGGGTTTATATTGCATGTCAGTATTATTATTATTACCTTGGAAGTTATTACTATTTTATGGTATTAGTCATTTAGAAAAGAAAATGGAAGACAATTTATAAATATGCATTAGTGATGGTACAACTATTATCATTAATAATACATTATTAATAATAATAATGTTATATGGTGCTTCAGCCAATACAGTTCATTCTACAAATATCCAATCAGGAAAAATATGCATGATGTTTCCCTCATTCAAAAGTCTTTAAAATTCCTATTATAAATGATCAGTTTAAAAATCCTATTGAAAACAATAAATTGGTGAAACTGCAGTGCTTTCAGTGCTTCAGCCTGTTTTCTAGTGTGGAATAAAAAAGTTTGACTCCATTGTACGAAACTGATTATTGATGACCTGGTTAGATTTTAATGTGTCCCTATTGGCATTAGGCTGCCATAGAAAAATCCAAACCTCTCTTTTTGCTATATTCATTCAAAAGCTTGTATGTGAGAAATGAACAAAGGCAAATTCTTTCAACATATTCCTTTTTTCACATGGAATAATATACTATGTCTTTGTTTAATGTAGGTAAAGCTAAGTAACTAAGAAACGCTGTTTCAGCTGTTGAAATGTCCATCATTTTTATTTATTTCTAATGAAGGTATTATGCAGAATGACACCTGGGATCGCTGCTGAGGACATAGTTCTTGTAGTTCTTACTCTTTCAATCTGCCAGTGCAGAATATTAACTGTAATGTAACCTGTGTACTAAAGGTTGAACAGAAGGAAAGCTAGCTCATTACTTAGGACTAAAACAATACAAAAGAAAACCTTTAAACAACATTATTGGCTGTCAGCCTTTTTCTTTGTGACTAAGTTTGGGATAAATACTTCGTCTGTTGGCTACACTGGAAGAAGGTTAATTAGGTAATTGTGTCAAAGTAATGTAATGTCTTAGTTGAAATCAGGATGCAGTTTTTAAAAATGGAGTGCCCACTTTGTGCTTTTGCCAATTAGAGCACAAAACCACCAAAACCTTCAGTTCTTCTTAGTCAGATCTTGGGCAAGTAATATGTTGTATTCAATCCATAAGCCTACTTTTTGGCAACTATATGTATTTGAAGTTTTGATGTTCTTATACTTAATGACCCAAAGATCACTGCTGAACATAACATGGGACTACAAAATCAGTGCAAGGGAGCCAATAACTAGGCTTTTGAAATCAGTGTTAGAATATTTATTCTTAGACTCATTCTGCTGCAGAGTAAAACTTTCCTTGCTTCTGCTGTGAACAGGCTTTACTAGGAAAAGGGGTGATCAGGAAACTTGGGAAACAGAGAGATTTTGACGTTTTGAGGTTATACTGAAAAGACACGTCCTGGCAGGGAGCACATTTCATGTTTGACAGTGTTGCATAAGTACTGACAATTGTCGCCTTTTCCTGTCCTTACAGAGTCAGAATGTGCAAAGGTTCTATCATCCACAGTGAGGGAACTATGGTCTGTATTCTATAATTCATCCAGGTTCAGAATCCATCAATAACATAAAACTCCTTCATACCTAGTTTTCCATGTCTTTTTTACCTTGCACTATAAGAATAGTAGAAATTAACTGTCCTTTTCATACATCTGAAAAATAATCTGGTTTTGTCACATTAGTAATTGTTAAAACATTCTCACTTCTTACATCAAGAATATGACAACCAGCATGATTCATTCTATATTATTATAGGCATTTTTATCGTATTTATCATACCAAATAAACAGTACATTGCATTATAAAATATCTACCCCATTTTGAATGATAACAGAAATACCCTACCAATTCTCTTCCTATGATTTTTCATTCAAATAAAGAGAAAAGAAATACAGGTAAAATACTAGAAGTATAGCACAGTTTATGTGGATTAATTATGACATGGTTTTTTTTTAAAAAGGCTTGAAAATCTCTGGCCTGCTCATCATTTTTCATTTAAAAATACTTGGGGGTCATGCAAGTTCTTACACTTCAATACCTCATGTCCTGATTTTCCATTAAAGCACCACCAGCAAAATTTAGTACCAAATTCACAGGGACAGCAATAGAAGTACATTCATATAAGCAGACCATATGGTTTTCTAAATGCAATTTTGACAACCATCATAAAGTATTAGAGCTACACTCTATCTCGTTACATATAATTACATTTTATCACATTCAGAAATTGCTGAAAGAAAAAGAAAACTACATAAAAAGCATGGAGGAATACAGAGGATTTGCAAATGTGGATGTCAAAATGGTGATAACTTTTAGAGAAGCTAAAGTAACTGGGACTATATAGCATGTTTTTCCCCTGACCACCACCTACAAAATCCACTCCATGGCAGCTTTGGCTTCAGGAGATCCATTGAAATCAGTTTATGGGGAAGAGATGGCAAAGGAAGAAACATTTGTACATGCAGTGCATGTACAAAATTTTTATACAAGTGCAGCGTGTCTGTTCCCAGTGGTCCCTCTTATAGTACGTTTACATTATCAGGGAAGAACCCGAGGTAAATTGTCTATGTGTGGTGAGATATTTCGAATTGTACTTAAAGCAAAATAGGGTTTAACATGGTGAAAGAGAAGAATACTGCATACAAATCATACTGCTAACTTCAGCCAGGCAAAAAACAGAAGCAGAAGCACAGAACATTCTGTACTTGTCATGATCCATGATTTGTAAATGTCTTGTAGCAGAGTCCTGACAGATGCTTTGTGTAAGAGTGATCGACTTCAGTGAAGTTGTTAGTCATGCCAGCCCAGCCCTCCCAACTGATCAGAAACTGCTGCTCCTTTACTGCAGGCTCAGTTCAAGCTCTTGCAATTAATCATGCTAATGTCTATCCCTAAGATACACAGGTTGGACAATGGGGTGTCTCTTCACCTTCTGTTGCAGTTCACTAAAACTGTTAAAATACTCTAAAGAGTGGCTCGTTTGTCACATTATTCTGGTGGATAAAAATGTTTTATGCTGCTGTCTTACTACTTACCCCAGAATCCTTATGTTTTCTAAGCACTGAAGACTCCTAGGACTCACATGAAGTAAAGAAATATTAATATACATATTACATAATTTGTGGAACAAATTGTGGAACAGATTAGTCTTTCATGTAAAACTCTCAATGAATCAAAACATTCCATATCTTTATTTATCTAAGTTATGTTCTTAATACATTTTTGTGTCCTAATCTATGACTTCTTTTTCAGGTATCTGAGATATATAATATTGCTTTATCACAAACTGTATGAACATACTTAATTATAGGTGAATGCCAAGATTTTATGTCAGTCACACTGACAAAGAAAGAAATATTCCTGAGACATACAGAAAATCATGTGATCAAAGCTATTTTTATAAAAGCATATTTAAATATAGATATTATGAAAAGTGTAAAGAAAAGTGAACAAATAAAAGCAGATAAATATTAGTGAAAAATTCTGAAGTCTGTAAAATGACTCTAGGAACTATGAAAGTTGGAAAATAATAGCTTGAGTCTGAACAAGAATCTCAACATCTTCAATATGTTGTTAAAAAGTCAAAATATGTGAAAATTACTGTATTCCCTAACTTTCTGCATTTCTGTTGAATTTGAGACATGCCAGTCTCTCCAAATGTTCTTCCTTGGTCATCTTCTATAAGGAAATCACTTTGTTTATGGCAGATTCTGAACTTTGTATCCATCTAGTTCCTGTAACTGCACCAAATAGAAAGTGACCTTAGAAATAAAGAACACCATTTTGCCAAAATGGACTCTGCTGCAAAGCAGAGTTTTGATTTATATGAACATTGTATGAAAGAAAATAGAAAGAAATACATGTTTCATCCTAATATCAATGATTAATAGAAGTCAGATGACTGATAGCCTAAATGTGATCATTTTGATTCATTGTAGAAAGAAAATAGGACTGTAAACTCCTCAGGTCTGCTAATGTTAGAAAACATTAAAGCCAGCTTTTGTTTCCTGAACAGAACTCCTCTGTTTAGCTTTGAGCCAATGATTTGTTCTAAGTTGATAAGTCAGTAATAGTCAAGACTGGTGACTATCTGGATCTCCTTGACATGTGGAAGTATGTCTTTCTCATGGAGACTCTATTGTGGTAGAGCTTACATAAAGCAATTGCCAGAGTCCAAGCAACTGCAGGACTCCGTCATTCCTTCCCTGCTGTGGAATCCTGAATTTAGGTTAAAAATGTGCTATTTTACTTTTCTTAGCTAGTAAGTACTTCCTCATTCTGTCAGCCAGAATGATGCCAAAATTATAATTTAGAGTTCTGATTCCCTTTTATTTACAAAATTCCCAACATTCAGGAATGTGTTGAGGTTTGCAAATACTGTTTGTAAGGATATTTAGAATAATGTTTCCAGAAATCCTTCACCTCCTCAGTCTTGAGGCAAAAGCCATGAGAGTCTGGAACAATAAGTTCAGGGGTGGATGTGAGATACTAAGGAAATTTTGAGTTTTAGAAAACTATGGTGTCTGTGGTGTCTACATCATATATAAATTTAAGGCAAATCTTGCCAAGAATCTTGTTGCTGCGGTTTTGTGTGGTTTTTTTGAGTTTAAGAATGAGAATAACAACTTTATTTTGGGAGATATCTATTGCTTTACTGAAATAACAAAGCTCTTCTAGACAAAACCAGTATTTTATCAAACGTTTTACTAGTCTTACCAAAGCAGTTATCTTAATGATCCACTAGTTTTCTCTTTTAATACCTAGAAAATTTATAAATCCAGTGCAGTGATCTAATTGTGCCTGCATCAATTAGTTTCCTTTGTGTTGTTTTGCTTTAATGAGAAAGATGAAGAGAACATAGGGTAGAAATCTGCACCCACCAGAATGTCCTGCGTGTGTCTTGTTTGCAGAGCAGTACCAAATGTATTTTGATACCCTAAATATTATTAGTGTGCAAAACAAGGTCATGTTCTTTAATTGTGCTGAATTGGTTGGATGCAAATTCATATTACATCCAGGAAAGAGCTGTGTTATTCCATGTAGAAGCCAAACAATCATCCAAGAGATGATTCAGAAATTCTATGCACTCCTAGGTGAATTGGTAGTCGTTTGTTAATTTCCCATAGAATCTTACTGTTTTCATTCTGACTGATTATGAACAAATTTGCTTATTCATGTGCCATCAACTTAATATTTTGTCTAGACTGACTGTAGTTCAGCTGCATCTTTCATTGGAAGAGAATGAATAGTCACTGAAAGACAAATTACTGTTCTTTTTAGGAGTGTAATCTGATATTGTCCATTAAATCTCAAGAGTAGAGGAGAGAGCGCGGGAATTTAAAGATGGTCTTAGTTTAGCCATAGACTTTTTATTTTTAAACTTAATGAAATGGAAGTATATCCATAACATCTTTCAGAAATTTGCACTAAGAAGTAAATTTAATTGGCAAATCTTCTCTATTTTTTTTTCATATATGACTATCAAAAAGCCATTAAAATGCTAAACTTTGTTCAGGTTCTCCATTGAGTGAAAAGTGGCGAACACAGGAAAGATTGGAGCTCATATGGGGTGGATGCCTGCTTTAGGAGTTGCAGTATAGCCTATTCTCAGATAAGTGCCAATGTTGTACAGTAATATGTTGATGCTTGAGGAAGGCATCTTCAAAGACAGCAGAAGCAGTGGGCTATAAATTTCAAGACAGAGAGGACTAGTTTTAATTTTAGTAGTTGCTGAACAACTTCTCTGGGAGTATGGTGAGCCTGGTGTAGTTTCTCAGTCACATAATTTTTAAGTGTTTTATTATCTTCTACACGTTATAAAAAACACAATTTGTGTATTTGCATAGAAGAGAACCATTAATTTTAGATATAATACTAACCACTTTACGGAAAATTGTGTTCATAAAAGCTGCATCATGGAAAAAGCTTTGAGTTTTTACCAAAAGCGAAAAGAGGGAAACAGCGGATAATGTCACATTTCAAAAAAACAAAAAACAAAAAACAAAAAACAAAAAAACCCTGTAATGGAATTATTGTCTTGTAAAGCTTATATGTCAGCCCACGTTTGACAATTGATAGTCTGTGAAATGAAAGGTTTGGGATTTACTAGACCATTTACACTTTGTCTGCAACTTTTGCAGGTTTTCACAGACCATGTAACACTTTTTGGAACAACTGTGGAAAATATTACAGAAACAGTATAGATTATATTTTGTCTATTTTCCTCATCTCTTACTTCAGTGACAAGAATGTTTTTCCAGAGTTACATATTTACAGTAGTACATATTAATGAAACCATGACTTGTTCATTTTTTCATTGTATGTTTTACTGAATAGGTTTCCCCAAAAAATAATGAAAAAAGTAAAATAAAAATAAAAGTGATGAGGTTATAATTGAAATCATAATACTATGAAAAAATTATCACAAGGGAAAAAATCTCTTATTTCTATGCTCTGATTTATTTCTGTTTTATAAGCAGTAAAGCACCTGCATTGTCATTATCATCTGAAAAATTTTCATCTCTAATTTGTAAAAATATTTTTATAAGCTATTTAATAATATTTTATTATCTATAATTACAGTTATGAATTATTCATTTTCTTCAAAACCAAGAAATGACCAGAAAAACAATCCAGGTTAATTATCAATAAGTATTTTAATATTGTTGATATAAAAAACAGAACTTATAGAAGAAACCTTGCCCATACCTCTTTGCAGCCCCAGTTCAAGTTAGCAAGATATACACTAAAAGGAAGAGCAGGGCAGGTCAGAAGGGAAGTCTGCATGTCTCTGGCATCACAGCTTGCAGATAGGTGCTCTCCCTTGTTGTAAAGGCTGACTGCAAAAGTGTATGCTTCCATTTAGCCTTGGTGCAAGGGCCAGAATCTTCTCACTATATATTCCTGTGAGCATTTCCATACTATCTTGAATTAAGAAAGGAGATTGGAGACAGGTTAATGTTGCCCATGATTTTAACGAGGGGTCACTGAGGTAATATTCATAAACTTTTAAGAGTTATTCCCTATTCTCTTTCAATCCTGGACGCATACTAGATTCTTTAGAATAATTCAAATTATTTTTACAATCATGATGTTATGAACTTTAATATGATTCCAAACAGAACAAGGGTTTAATGTAGTAAAACCAAAAAATCTTCTAAGCCTGAGGAACAAACAGTCTGTCTCAGTCATGTGCTTGAATGGCTCTCTTCACCAGGCTCTTGTGAGTATGCATTACGTAAGTGGATGAAACCTTCATAATTTTGTTTGCCAGCTCAATGATGATTATATGATCATATATATAGCAGATTTTTGGATTTATGATTATAGTAGTGATGCTATGATTTAGCATCATATTATATGATTTAATAATTATAGCAGATATGATTGTCATAGCCAGTGATTTTATTTACCACACTTGCTTGTATTTTGTGTAAGTTAGTTGCTATTTTGACAGTATTGTGACATACTAATTAGTGGCAATAAATATACTGGAGAGTTTGAAGTAAAAGAATCTGACAAAAACGATCAAAGTACTTTTTTGTCATCTATTTCTTTAAGCAACCTAAGTAAAATGAGTCAACTAATTTTTACAAATGTTAACTCAATATTTAGAAATTTCGAGTCTTGGGTAATAAGGCTAAAATTATTGTTTTTCACATGGTTTTGATAACAGTTCACTTCGTACAATTTCTCAATTCAGCTAGTTTGAGGTAAATTTGGTATATATAAAGGACTGGTCTGTATTTTGCTAGTGTTGCAAAAACACTTTCAAGTGACAGAAAATGGTGGCCAAAATTTACTTTATAGTTGGAAAAGTCTAACTCTCTCCTGGTTTTGCATTTATACATATCTTTATTGATCATGGTTTTGGTCTGGTTTTGTTAGTTGGTTGTTTTGTTGTTGTTGTTTGGGTTTTATTTCCTGTTTGGAGAACAAGCATTAAAGTCAGTCAGCAACAGCAAATAAATGCTGATCAGTTATGAACTGTGAATACATTGGACAGGTTTGCTAAATGTTACATTTTGGAGTTGTATCTTGTTTAAAGATAGTTCTTCAGTTAGTGATATTCATAGTTTCTCTTTCTGATACTGCATTTTGGCAATTAACCTCAGTACCTGGAGAGCAATAAGTACCTGAAGTGGATGACTTATCCAATTCTAAGACACCCCCGTAAAGTAGTTGGCTGAATTCCCTGAAGAAATACGTTATACCCTTCAGTGACAAGAGAGACTAGCTGTAAGACAGCAATTAAAGTCAGGTCATGCTAACGCTGTGTTTCCCATTGAAAGAGACTAGTGTATTTCTCCCAAATTTAAGCAAGCCCAACATCCAACCTCTGTATCAAGTCAGATATTTGTGTAGCATAATGTCAGTGAGATCTGGTCAACTAATGCTTTAGTAATATAAGCACTTGCCACATGGGACCGTACTTTCTTTAAACAACCTCTTCCTTTGCAGGTCATGTGCCTTCCGGACTTGTCCAAGAACTTCCTGGGATTTGTCCAGGGCCTAGGAAGATCTTGCCTTGGCCTCTATGCTGCCCCACGGCTATACATTACCTGTTCATCTGCTGATCCATGGGATACAATTATTGCTCCAGCCTTGCAGAAAATGCTCTCCTAATTCAGTGCCGTGGCAGTGAATGTGGAAGGAAAAATGGCTTTCAGCCACTTCAGGATCTCGCTGCTGCCGCCTCTCAGGAGTCCCCGAGGAATCCCGCACGCCTGCAAGGGAGCCAGCTTGTCTCTCAGATCACTTTTTTTTTAGGATACAGACCCACCCACGCTAGGGATGGTAATTCCAGGCAATGTCAGCTGGAAGGTAATTTGTTCCCAGGGCCCATCATTTTGCTGCTGGGGATTCTCCTTGGATGCCAGGATTGCAGCATGTGGGGGTGAAGGAACTTGCGGATCCGGTGCCCACACTGGCAAAATTATATGAGCTTTGTTTCCAGTACTGGTGTTCCCGTGCTTGCTTTGCCCTTCTGCATTGAAAATCTTATTTAGTTACAGAAGTCAATTATAAACTGAGGCTGGAAGTCTCTTCCTGACTTCCAGCAACTGGAAAATTCAATTGTTAGGATGAGAAATACTTGAGCACTGAAGCTGCTGCCACAATATAAGCAAGGCAAGGTTTGTAGGGAGAGGTAATATCTTTTATTAGGCTGGCTTTGCTGTTTTTCTGACTCCTGTTTGTTGGCATAACAAAAGCTGCTACCTCACCTCAGACTTTTTTTTTTTTTGTGTGTGTGTGTGTGTGGCGTGCTTATCTGAGTAATAGAAATCAATGAAGTTAGCCTACTGCAAGTAGACATAGTTTCCAGACTGGAGACTATGAAACAAACAAATTCAAGGTTAATTTGTATAAATACAGATCATACAGATCATTTATTGCCTTGGAAGTGGCTTTTGTTGTCTAATTTGTGACCATTGAGGAAAAAAGAATACATTCATTTATACAAAGTAATCTCTTGAAAATAGAAAATACATCATTGCTTCAATAGCATGACTACACATAAATAAGATTACAGCAGTGGCTGACTGAGAATTGACTAGTAAGCAAAAGTGCAGCCAGCCTGAGTGCAGTTGCAAAATGTGAAATTTTGGCCTTGATAGGTAGCAAGTGGATGCATTAAACTAAAATTGTAGGCAGGAGAAAGTTGTGTAGCTATGCTGCCTGAACCTGGGTTTTCTGGGGTCTGCCTGGTCCCTGAGGAAAGTCACCCAAGCAGTATTTCATGATAAAAGGCCATGCATAAAATACACCTATCCAGTTTGCAGGTGTGTTAGGGATCCCAGCATATATAATGTATCAAAACAAGAAGTTTTGTTGCTTGAAATGTAAAGATTACAAATCATATGTACATTTTCCCAAGCCTATTTGACTGTGCGGGGCCATATCTATTAGAAGTTCATCCTGCCTTAGTTTATTTATGCATGGGAAGCACTTGAGGAGTATTCCAGGGATGGAGCACAGGCGAAGGCTGGGAGATGCTGGACTGTTTCCCAAACCCTTGCCAGGCTGTTGACATTGTTCCAGGGTTGAACTTCCCTTGGAGCAGCCGAAGCATTGAATTCACCGTTTCTGTCCTTGCCGTGGCTAGCAGAGCAAAGTGGAAATGTGCTTTAATTTACTAAAGTAAGAGTTGATTTAGGAAAGTACCGGTGGAGGGAAGTTGCTTGGACGGCTCACTTTGAAACCCTTTTGGCAAATGCTTCCTTTATGAAAATACAGTCTACTTTGGTTTGCCGTCACCATAACTGCTGGTATTACGCGCCTGGAGGGTCCCTTGTGTTGACTTAGTCCTCATTAAAGCTGTGTGTTTCTCATAGCTGTGGCTCTTAATGACAAACACCTTGAGTTGTGGCTCTTCGTAGTGGGTGGATGCGATTTCTGAAGCTAGTTGTCCTGTCATGAGACCCCTGAGACTCTCTTTACAATTTTGGCTTTATGGGTGGCATTTCTCTCTCGTAAACCCTAGCTGTCTGGGATTCTCTCAGCTAATCGTGCAGACTTCCTCTGGAGCCCTGATTTTTCCCTGCTTTTCATGGTTGTTTGCAGTACGTGAGAATATGAAATGCTGAATACCAGACTGGGAAAGAACTGTTTGCTGTGAGAGAATTAGGCTCAATTTCTGCCTCCCCTGTAACTCTGCAGACAGAGAAAAAGATTTGGGGCCAGCAATGTAAACATTGGGAATTACAGCATTATCCCTGCTGCTCCCAGGATGGCAGGAGCAATGGTGGGGGCAGAGGCCACCCTGAGTTCCTTTTGGCAGAGTCAGCAAATGCTAATCCTTCTGCCAAGGGAAAGTTGCCCCACTGACTCCCGGGGAGCCCTGGGTCACCTCAGCCCCTGTTTGAGCATGGCACATGGTACAAGAGCAAATAAAAGAGCAGAGTGTTTTCAGCTAAGCCCTCCTGTTCTACATAAACGCCGCCTTGTTTAGGCAAATTGGCTAGTCATTTTTATTTCATTTCGTTGGCACAAACTCCTTTCCTTTTTTCCTGTGGTGTTAGAAAAGTGTGGTCCACCTACTAATCGCATGTGGTTCTCGCTCGCCGTGTCTGCCTTGGAAACCTCCAGGTTTGCACGTCTGCACTGCCCTGGGTGAAGACCACAACATTACCTGCAAGAGCCATTTCCCCCCTGCCAATTCTGAGTTCAGCCATATCTGCTTACCCGCATTCCTTCTTTTCTTCCCTTGTGCAGATTGAATATCAAGTGCTTATGCACACGTAAAACTGTGGGTGTTTTAGAATTGAATCAATCTGAATTAATGCTGAATGAACAGGGCAACTAAGTGGGGAAAATACCTTGTGCATGGTTGGGATGATCATCTCTAGGCATCTGATATGGTGCTCTGATTTACTTGGCAGAGATCTGTTCATGCCCAAAGAGCATTTTGAGGTGGAAAAGAACAAATGACCTTACCAAATTTGTTTCTGTTAGTCTAAAAAAGAAGTTGTCTGGTGATTTCAGTTTTTGGTCTTTTCTCCCTGTTCTTACTTTGTTCCCTTGTCCTCCTGTTCCCTATCCCACCAGCCTGGAATCATCAAATATCATTAAATAACTTCTAATAAAAATTGGAGCTGTGATGGTTGCAAACCTGTCCTTGCAGAGCTCATTGCTTTCCATAACCAAGCATGCAAGGTGTGGAGCAGAAGGCAACTCTCGTCCTTCCTCTCTGAAAAACAGTATTTTTCCCAGGTCAAAGAAAGTTTTTCAAGTGCAGAACTTAAATAATACTCAAAGTGTAACCTTGTTCTAGTAATGTTAACTGCTTTTAAACAACTGTTGAAGTAGTATTGCAAAAAGCCTAGTGGAAAGCCTCCCAAAACCAATAGGTGCTAACTCTTTCCAAGAGCCACCTGGCTACAGTCTCCCTTGTCACTTCTAGCTCAGCATGCTGTACCACCTTGTACATGTCCAAACTATGTTGAACTTGTCTGGAAAGAGACTGGAAATGCTTCAGGGCAGTCACTTTTTATGTGTGCGTATACCTATGCAGCCTGGATCAAGCTCTCTTTGATTTTAAGCTCTGTTAATAATTAACCCTCAGCTCGTAATAACTATCCAGCATAATGATAAACACACCGCTGGCTCTTGTCCACAAGGTTATTAGGTATGGACTACGCAGCATATCCCTTCCCCCTGTGTCTGAGCACTGATGCCTGTGAATGTGAAATCATCTAAACTAGGGATGCTTTTCCAGTGTCTTTTTTTCTGAATTCTGTTACTTTATAGGCACGTGTCGGTTCACCCATCCTTTGACCTTTTCTGCCAGGCTTGGGGAGCATTCTCCTGGCAGAGCTTGAGTACACACTGTGGGCCGTGCTCTCATGTTTGTGTTAGTGACGGTGCTTTTCCATGTTAAACTGGTTTGACCGTAAACTGTGCAAGAATATGTCCACGTCTGTTTTATCTAGGTAATTTTTTCCTACTTCCACGTTATGTGAAGGGTGGGTAAGCAAAGCAGTAATTGGATCCCTGTGTTTCTAATTGCTTTCTCCCCAACTCCTTGAGGTATGGGAGAAGCAGACAGGCAGCCAAGGTGTTTATTGCTGCTGATCGCCAATGCTTTAGCAGCTCACATAGAAAACACTACTAAGAAATTAATTTTTGCTAAAAACTTCATCTGTTTTAAATACCAGCTGCTCTTTCTTGCTGGGTGCTTGTTTCCTTTCCCCTGGCTGCATTCCTTCAACTGATTGTCATCACAGCTGAAATCCTGGCACAGGCAGTTTGGCTGTGGAGCTGCACGAGAGTCAAACTCAGTGAGGAGAAACTGAAGAGAGCTCAGGTCAGCCAGGAAAGAGAAGAGAGCAGAAAACTTGTCTTCCTCCCCCTGCCTGTGGTCTGCCCCATCACAGTGACCCCGCAGGTGGCCCATCCTTAGGCTCCCAAATAGCCAATTTACAGCCTCTCCTTAAGTGCGTGTGTGAAGGAAGGAGAAAACTGAGCTGTAGTTAATCTCGTGTTTCTAAGCAACCAGGTAATTCTCTGCAGCTGATCCCTAAAGGGAAATTCCTGTTTTCCTGCCCCCTTGCTCAGCTGTGGTGGAGGACACCTTCCTCTCTGCCATCTCCAGAGACCTGGGGCAGTGGAGTCTGAAGGTGGCTACAGCTTTCCAGCATTTTTCCAAATGTTGTGGGGAAGGGCAAGGAAGCATAAAAAGGAAGCTTTGTTAATGGTTTGTAACAGGTAAGGAATGTTCTTTGCAAAATCAGTAGAATAGAGGGCATGTGAAAAGTTTAAATGTTTTACCCAGGGCTAAAGTAAAATTAGGCACAAGTGGGAGGTTCCTCTGCTCCAAAATAGTGCATTGCAAATCCTATTTACAGTGAAATCTCTGTTTTCTGTGAAGTTTTGGTGATAAAAGTAACTGAATTCTGTTTGAGTCTGTTGGAGTGACTGTAAGGGTCCAGGCTTTTGCTAATAAAAGGTTCCTGAACTTGAGACTGTCAACATGAGCATTAGAGGAAGTAGAGATCAAATGAGATTCCTGAACTTTTCTACTGTCTGAAGAACGTGGATGCCTGGTTGGGGCTCCGGAATAACAGTTATTAGACCTTTTTTAATAAGGAAGCCACATGAACAATGCACAAGCAGTTATACTTCAGGGACCTAAATCTGCTCAGTACCACAAGTGAAGGTGACATGTGGTGAACCTAGAGCTGTGCTGGAATGGTGTGGGAAACTGGGCAATTAGCCCAAGTCCAGCTCCAGCCCCAGAAGAGAACCTTAGTGCCTGCTCAGTGAAGCAGGGCTGAGGGATTTGAGAAATGCTCATATGGGTCCAAGGACATGTTTCTCTCTTGCTGAAGGTTATCTGGTTAATCAAATATAAATGTTGGGGAAAAAAAAATCTGAAGGGATACAGTCAACGGGAGGAAATACAGTTAAGAAAAAATGGACATGCCTTGGACATGGGGGATAGATATATCACTGACTTGGAGTTTGGGCTTTTTGACTTGCTTGGTGTTTGATAATTTGAAGCTCAACTAAGAACCAGTCCCTTTGTCCTGTGTATTGAAAAATAGATGCTATCAGCAGATGAGATTCTGGGGCAGATGGACATTTAGGTCTGATCCAGCCTTATCCCTGTCCACAAAAATGTACACTAAATCACCCCGCATGAGAGCTTTATAACTTGGTTAACCAGATGCTGAGAGCATGTTTCTTTAGAATGTGCCTGATGGTTTTAAACCTGTTAACAGGCATGAGCTTTTTCAGGGCAGAATATTGGAGTAGGTGAACTTTTGACAACATTGCTTTGAAGTGCTTTCTATTTTAAGTTGTAACTTGTGAGGAGGGTACTTGTGAGATGGACATGCCTTTGGCTAAAGTGCTGACCAGTCTTCCCATCCTGTGTACCTCCTCGCTGCCCCCAGGAGAGCCACAGAGCCAGGCTTCTGTAATGGCCAAGGACTTTCTTCTTCCCCAGTCACCCTGGCCCTTCACTGGTTTGCCTTCTTGTAACACACCTGGAGGTTCAGATGGACTTGGCTGACCGTCGTGCAGCCGTGCTCGGGCTCACCTTACACGGGGATACAGGGTGGAAGGCAACCAGCACTGCCTGGAGCTGGACAGTTTTTATTTCAAGGCAGGAAATGTTGTCAGGGCAGATTATGTGAAACAGCCAGGAAATCTTCCAGCAAACTCATTTTAATCTTGAGTCTGGATGTGTTCATCTGTTTTCATGTAGCCGTAAAAGAGCAGGGCAGTGTGGTTCACAGCCTTCCATGACAAGTTCAGTTGTGTAGCCACCATCAGCATGGCCATCACGTGTGCCATCATGTGAGGCTATGTGTAGATAGATACCAAGGAGCAGGAGTATCTGGCTGGTATCTCGCAGCGTGTGCAGAGTATAATGAGGAACTAAGAACAGCCCTGGCATTTAACTGTGTGGGATTCTGGATCTGCAGCAGTGGCTATT
>JAOXNG010000001.1:127030362-127050659 GCA_028566535.1 Scolopax minor | reverse complement strand
GAGTGGGGGTGTAAGTGAGTAGTTGCATGGGTACTTGGCTGCTGGTTAGGGTCAACTCTCCAGTATTTTTTGGTCCCCTAAGCGGGGCTCAAGGGGTTCAAGATAATGACAGACTTGATCAAAATGTTTTAGACATAGTTTATAGCTATTATATCTGTTTAGCTGTGACTTGGCATAGTGTTCCTTTCTGTTGCTGGTCCTGATTTGATTTATTTGCTCCTTCACCCCATCTGTTGCTCACTCCCTTCCTTACCGTGCATTCAGTTCCAGGGATTGTTAGTGGCTGCTTTCAGATTTTGCAATTTGCATTGCTTATGGGTTTTTCTCTTTCCTTGACTTGTTAAACTGTCTTTATCTTGACTCACAACTTTTCTTGCTTTTTGTATTCCTATTCTTGCCTCTATCCTACCATGGGGGAGGATGGAGTGAGCAAGCAGTGGTGTGAGTGATTAGCTGCTGGCTGGGATCAACACACCACATGAGCCAATCCTTTAAACTCAAATGATAAAAACAAATTGTCACAGTATTCTTATTTCACACTATATTGATAACAATCATACAAAAGTAACTTCCCAGATTTATATTAGGATGCTTTTTATTTGAGTTTTTACAATATCAGTTTCAATGCGTGAGACACAAACTTGTATGCCAGTGAGACCATGAATTGGACTTAAATCACGTCAAACTGGTTGTGTGGTACTGCAAAAGGACAGCCTGCAAACTCCTTTAAAGAATAATTTTTCAGCAGATTTCAAAAGAAAAACATATTTTTCGTGGTAATCTTACTGGTTTCACTCACTGTAGAGTGAAAGCACACTATAGTATCATAAGCAGTTTAAGCCCATAATAAAGAGGGAAGTTGTTCATAAAATGACTCCAGTTTCTTTACTAGGTATGTTTCTGAAAGCTAAGATTATGCATTTACTGCTGCTTTTATAGATGTTTTGAAATACATGCAAATATATTTATCTCAATATTTGTATGTAGCCCAGAGACCTGTAATTTTGAGTAAAATATTTTTTTAAGGAAGTAAATTTTACTTAATTTTCCATAAATATTGTAAATAATTACATTATTTTAAGTCCCTATCCCTCATTACTGAGACAGAAATTGATAATTTCAACCAGAAATTGTTGACAGAATATTGCTTGGGATGGTTTGTTTACCTGGTTAATTAAAATCAGGCTATAGTTTAAATTGTTTTGGAAACATGCTATAGCCATTGATTACACATTACATTAAAAAAAGTAAAAGTAAACATGCAAGACCAGCATGTTCTATCAGAAGCATTTGATGTTTGTGCCAAATTTCAGCAGAGGATGACATCATCTGGCTATTCTATAAAAACCTTTGAAGAAAGAGCAAGTAACATAGTATAACTATAGAAAAGACACATGAATGCAAAATATACATAGATTGAGCTTACTCTTCTTCTTTGTATTAGATAATAAAGCACACTGAACTGCAACAGGCTTGTCAGTCCTGACCTAGAGACACTCCAGATTTGACACACATTTTCCAAAGGAATTCAGAAATTTGTAAAGGGGAGTTTGAAAAAAAACTGATTTCTTTTTTAAGTTAAAATGTGGTTGTGTTTAGTTTCTTCTTAAGCATCTTTTTCTCAAAGTGTATTTTGAAATAATACATTATTTTAAATAACATAATTACAAATGTTAAAATTTTTATGTTTACTTTACAAAATAAGTCATAGGTAATACCAATAGTAAAAGAAACTACTAGCATAAAGTATTCTATCGCACCCCCAGAGAGATGGTAGAGTCTCCTTCTCCGGAGACATTCAAAACCTGCCTGGACAAGTTCATGTGCAACCTGCTCTAGATAGACCCGCTCCAGTGGGCGGGTTGGACTAGATGATCTCCAGAGGTCCCTTCCAAGCCCATATGATTCTATGTTTCTATACTTCTATCTGCCTGCTTATATAAATACAGCTCTGATTTTAATTTTCAATGGGAATAGTATAGGAACAGCTTGGATCTAAGTGGCAGGGCAGCAGTTAATAGATTTCTGGCTTGAACAGGACAAGAATGCTACTGACATCTTTATCCTTAGGATTAGCAGCTAGAAGAAAGTACCAGGCTAATGTGAGTCCCTCTGCTTCATTCCCTTCACATTCCTTCCAAAGCATTTCGAACATCCCACATCTGTTTCACTTCAGCACACCCACATCTCCAAATTATTGAACTCAAGTCTATCTAGGCTCTTCCACTATGGGCATTCTGATTAAATGATTTTCCACAGCTGTGATACTGCATTTCCTATATTTCAGGGACAAGAAAATGAATGAATGAATGTACAGACACGTTCTCATGACATATTCTAGGAAAAGAGCAATATCAGGAATCGGGGAATCAACGTAATGCCTAACTGAACAAAGAAACACATACAAATGTGGATGAATTCTGTTCCCTGGAAGGAAACACATTCCATGTTGTAAATAGCTGTTGATTATAGAAGGCATCTGGACATAATAAACAGGTTTAAAAAAAAAAACAACTAAAAAAGAAAGAAAAGAAAGACATCAGAATAATCTGTAAAAGTCGCATGGAATTTGCTGAGAAAAGGATTTTCTGCATGATTCTTGTCCTAAACATTTTTGAAGAAATTAGTCTACCTGACAGTCCAGGAAAGATGCTGAGTTCCTTGAGGAAAGAGCTAGGGAGGAGAGCAGCACCTTGTCACGTATAAAAGAGTGAAAGGTGAATGTTTGGAATAACAAATGTCATCCTTGACATTGTATGACCCTTAATAGATCAGTTTATCTTCCTTTACCTCATTTTTACTATCAATGAAATGGCAATAATAACAGTGACCTCTTTTTTAAAGTACTTTCATGTTTAAAAGCTAAAAATTAAATAAAAAAATAAAATAAAATGTGAGTGGTATTCTGAAAAGCACGATGCGCACAATGACAAACAGAGGAGAACATCAAAGGTGCCGAAACAGTGCAAGCTTTATTTTTAGGTTCTTGTCTTCATAATTCCAGGGATTTGTGTATATGCACAGATGTGCATATGCTTAAGAGGCAATTTACTGGGTGGTTTTATTTAATTCAAAGTAATAATTCATAACAATAAGAAAAATAAAAGCAACAAAACCAACAAGAAAAATAAAAATAATAAAACAATATAGAGATGTAATTTGTGAAAGTATGTATATACATAATGAAAACAAATTTTCCATGGTGATTTTTATTGTATAAATAATAGTTTTGTCAATTGAGCATGCATTGGAGCATATATATTTGTATAATACAAATATAATATGGATGTAGTATGAATTAGTACTTTGTTAAATTCATATATGTGTAAAGGATATGGTTTCCGGACAGCTCTACCTTGTCACCACACTTTCAGTAAGTAATGCAATGAAGTTAGTTCTAGGAAGATCAGCAAGTGTTCTGACATGATAAGTGGCAGTGCTCACATTGATCCTTTGAAAATAGTAATGTACTGAAAGGATACTGTCAAAGTTACTAGCCTTGAAGTATGACCTACCTTGATAGTAGCTCCTTATGGCAAATCTTACTGTAAAGGCTGTAAACACTTTAAGCAATGTGATGTAAGAGAAGTTATTCAGGAAATTTTTATTTCTGGTAATTGTACTCCTGACAGTATATATGCTGATATGAGGCAAGTCACTCAGGGTAAGTCGTACATCTCTGGCATCTCTTTATTTTGGTGGATATCCACATTATTCAGGGTAAGCATATGCCAGATTTCCATAGTACAGACTCCCAAGGGGGCAAGGCAGGTACCACTTCCAGGACATGGTGATGTTTTCAGATCCATAAGCCACCAAAGACATCCAGGCAGTTCTTATCCAGACTTCATGAGAAGTTATACTTTTTTTTCCACCTTTTCTTATGGGTCTGAGATGTATAAATACTGACAAGATTTTGTGCTTTGATCTTTCTTTCCAAGTCTTAAATTCTGCAGAATGTGTGCCATAAAAAGGGCATGTATTAATATTAAAATTGATGTAGATGTTGTTTACACAATGCAAAATATATCTGTACTTTTGAGTTTTTAATTTCTCTAAAAAACTTGGTTTCTTTAGCTGAAACATAGCTTTTAACTGGAGAATTATTTTTTCTTTTACTAGTCCTTAGACCTGATATTTTTGAGATTAAATAATTCAAGGTCAAGAAGATGCCACTGTCCTTAAATCTGTATCAATTACAGGTATGTGTTGAAGAGATAAAGGATATTACATCTACTTAGATCAAAGTTGCTAACTAAACTTTTCAGAGTCTTTGAATAAAATATGGTAACGCTGGAACAGTAGTTGTAACTTTAGCTGCTTAGATAGATGTATCTTTTTACCCAACTCAAAACATCTTTCCTATAATATTATATCCCTACAACACTACAACAAAGACAAATAAGAAATATGACCCATGATACAAGAATTTCTCACGAGCTATCATATTCAAAAATTAATAGATAAAAAGGAAAGTGTAATATTTTTTAATGTAGTCTTAAATTGTGTGTCTTTCCACAGATAACTGTTTTAACAGTGAAATTAATTGCACTAATTCTGTTTTCCAGCACACTTCCAAATTAATTGTGCATACAATTACCAGGGTAGGGCATCAGCAAGTTTTGTAACAAAAGTTGTCAATTAAAATGTATTTTGAAAAATATCTTTACATAAAATTGTCAGAGCAGTTATTAGGGTTTTACAGATTTCAGCTTCCCTTGCTGAAGTCTCCCTGTTTTAACATTTCTGAATCATTTAAATGATTTACTATTACTATAAGATTACAGACATCTTGTGGGAGGAGTGTATCCCAGAGAACTGGTATTCTCACCCCAGAAACAGTTAATCATGGATAATTTGTGCACATACTGTTATTATTTACGTTTATTGCAGTGATGATGCATGGAAACAAACAGGAATGGTGCCTGATTGTACCAGATAAAAAAAAGAATATCAAGAAGGATATGGGCTTTGCATCCAGCAGATTTCATTCTGAATGAAACACACACATGGGAGATGAATGTTGTGTAAGAAAAGCTGGAAGCAAATGTGATGTTAATTCCGTGGTTTTAAACATGAGGGAAGAAGGAAGAGATGAGGGAGAAGGTAAGAGCAGGGTAGGAAGGAGGTGGGAGTGGAACCAGGGCTGTGGGGAGCACTCTGGTGCTTGACCGGCACTACCAGGCAGAAGATCAAGGTGCTTTGTGGATGCCAGACAAAGCTGCCCCCACAAAGCTGCTCTTAAAGCCTGTGGGGCTGCCAACACTACACTCATCTTCCCTTTTTGCAGGGAACAGACACAGTGTAGGAAAGGATGTGAACATAAATTATTCTGTGTAGCTTGCTCAGTAATCACCTGAACAAATGTGGATTTCTCCAACTGATCCTCAGCTTAGTCCCTGCATGGTGTTCTGCTCCCTTGCCCTGCTCAGGGGAATCACGTCAAATGAATCTATTTCTTCAGTTGTATTTAGTGTTTCCTGGCAACCACCCACCTTGGAAAAACAAAATCCTGTGCAATGGGAAAGAGTAGAGGGCCCTCTTCCCTCTCTCCAGCCCTCCAGCAAGGCTTCCTATGCTTAACTCCGTGTACAGTCAGGCGGTCTGTATCTCAGTTACTTTTCTGAGATAAGTTATGCAAATTGATTAGGGGCATGTCAAATCATCTTGTTATTTAAACTCAACAAAGCTTAATCATATGAATAATTCTGATTTATAAAATTAAATATCTGAATTTTTCCTTTCATTTTCTCAGCGTGTTGTGCAGATGGTCTGTTTCGGCTAGGAAAATTAAATGAATTTTAAAAAGATTACTTCATACAAATATTTTTCTCACATAACCATATGGCAGAAAATTAATTGAAGGATAATATTACTGATGACAGAGAATTAAACAATACGCAGTTTTTGTGAGTTACATAAATCCAAATAATGATTATTTTTATTATATTTTAACAAAGTGGTTAGGGAAAATATATACAGACATTCATCCAGGAAATTGTCCTGGAGATTTCATAGGGGGTTACTTGTACGGGGAAACCAGGATTTTCAGTGCAGGATGTGTGTGTTTGTGCTCATGTGTGTGAAGGGAGGGTTCACACCTGCTTAATAGGTTATTTTTATTTTTTTTACTGGTACTTGAATGTTGCATGCTTGTCAGTTATTATATAGTTAACTTATTCTTAGGAGGTAGCTAAGATGCACATTTGAAGAAAGTTTCAAGACGGAATTGAACTACATAAACAAAAGGATGTTAGCAGTGGACTGGACCAAATCAAAGGTCTTTTTCAGGACAAATGGTAACAAATGATTACAGAAGAATAAATATATGGTATTAATTCCCCAGTATATTCCATTATACTTCATTATTTTGCATATCAGAGACTTTCATCCTGAATCTTAACATTTTTGGGGGAAAGAAATTACACTATGAAGCTACGTAAAATAAGTAAGAATCAGACAATTTCCTGGAGTTATGCAGGGTCTACCAAAAGCTTAATGGCCCACATAAAAGTAGGAATAGGTGCAATGATCCTTAAGATAACACAAGCCTCACTGATGCATCCTTTTCAGAAATAGAATCATTTAGGTTGGAAAAGACCCTTCAGATCCAAGTCCAACTGTAAACACCATAATAAACTAATACACCATGACATTTAAAACAGCATGTACATGTTAGGATGTGCATGGGTCTTTTGCAGACCCTCGGTGGTAAGTAGTTCTGTATAGCATGGCATGGAGGCCTGAGCATGATGGTGAGAGTTCAAAGAAACCCTCTTTTCAAGGACACAAAAGATAACTTATGAAAAAGGAATGGAGAGATCCTTCTTCACTGTTAGGGATGGAGAAATAAGGTTTAGGTGAAGAGAACATCATGGAAAGAATAAACAGAAAAGGTAAGCAGGGACTTTTTAAGCTGCTTAGAGAAATTGGCAAATAAAAGAAATGGAGTTTGAAGTACATTTTCCTTCTTCAAGTCATATCTGTCATTTGGAACTCAGTCTCCTGATCTGAAGTCCACTACGCTATCCTGTTTTTCTGAAAATCCTACATTTTCTTTCCTATCAGAAGAGATGGGTTACTAGTAAGAAGGCAGTTGAAATTAACACGCTATTGGTGAAATTAAGTTCATTAGATGATGACAATAGATGCTAGGCTATATTCACCTTGCAAAGAGAGGAATATCTGAGGCAGCAGTTTTGTTAATACCTAATCTTGGTGATTTACAATGGGATATAGACTTACAAATCAGTCCCTTAAATAACCATCAAAGAATGACTTTTTGTTATGAAGTTTTAGTTTAAAATTATTACTAGTACAATTTTCAGAATAACCCACCTTGAACTGACAACTGTCAGAAACATCATGCAACTAGTAGGACGGCCTCTTCTAAAATACAGCAAGTCTTGATTACAAAACATGCTTCATTTTAGCTAATCTCACAAATAAATAGAATTGAATAGTTCCAAAAAGTGCTACAAAAATATGTTTGAAGGCAAGAACAGTAGAAACTTTTATTTAATGAGATTATGTAGACTAATCCTATTTACTGTGGGAAGAAAATCAAAACTTTACATGACGTGATATATAAAATTACAAATTATATAGACTAAATTCTATTAACCCTTTTCAGTACCAGAAGTAAAAGGCACCATTCGAAATTAAAATGCAACATAATTAAAATAAGATGTTCTATTTCATAAAACATGTAAATAGACCATGGAACTCAGCACTATACGAATAACATTCAAGCAAATAAAATTCTAGGGTTTAAAGTAGTATTTATGTAAATAATAGTCTTGTAGACTATTAACACTCTACAAGATTAAAATTAAATAGATTGTACAACACACTATTTCAGTGCATTGAGTAAGCAAGACATTTTTTCTTTTCAGTGCTAAGGTAAAGGTTTGAAGTTTCCATTTAAAGTTTACTTAGCATCTTTTGATATCCTAATTGCCTATAGATTTTTTTTGTGTGTGTGTGCCAAAAAAAAAATTGCAGGAGTAACGCTGCACTTTCATTTCATTAATACAACAGGAGAAATATGTGTGTTTATGCCAAAACGGAGAATCATAAGGAGGGAGGAATCTAACAGATGAAGATGATATTTCCCAGCAATTAAAGAAATACATGATTAAGTAGTAAGAGAGGACTTGAAATACTCAGGAGGCTACCAGGTGAAGAATGCAGCAAAGCACAAAGTGTGTGACAGTCCTTGAATTTTTGGGGTTTTTATTGCAAAAGGGATACCTTTATTGCAGGATGATCTTTTCAGTTTGATCACTGAAATGCATTAGTTTACGGTAACTGTGGACTCATGAGGCTTCACAAGAAAAAAAGAGAAAGAACATCACAATAGAGACAAAAAGCTTAAAGAAAGCAAATTTAAAACTCCACGGATTGGCTTGTTAGATTATAAGAGGCAAATCTAAATCTTGAAAAACAGGAGGCTCAGGAGAGTTCAGAATTCCTTAATGGCATTATATTGGGGAAACATTAATATTTTTCAATCCACAAAGTTGTATCAGAAGTTTAACACATATCTGCTATGGCTGAATCACAAGCTCTTCAACCGTACGAAGCTCAAGCATAAAGTAGAAACAAGTTTAGTTTAGTAGAGATGAGTACAGAGGGGTGCTTACATATGTAGGCACAAAATCAGAAAAACACAAAGCTTTCCACAGATACCAAGGGACATAAATCACATTAAGGAAACATTATTTAGTTCTGAGAGGACAAAAACTCTGTTTCTGGCACAAATGTGCTTCACTGTTGCAATAGACAACTTTCTGTTGCCTGCAAAGTAATACGGCTTTTTTCCCTTAAGCTTTGGATCTTGGATTTCCTTCTTTGGGCCAGGCTAAGACTAAAATTGATGCATTTTTATGACACAAGAAAATTCAAATTATGCTTCTCGTAGTTTAATATTTTTGTGACTTTAATAGCAAAGTATTCCCATCACTTCTCATTTTTACTCCAGAAAACGCATGGTGGTAATAATCTGAAAAGTTTGAAATCTCCATCTTATGTTGCATAGAAAAATGTATTCCTGGAGAACAAAGGTATCAAAGCATGAATTAAAGAGCTCAGATTTTAATGTAGTCAAAATGAATTCTTTTTCCCACACACAGCAGTAGTGTAATTGACAGATGATTATATATCAGCCTTTGCCAAGAATATTGCTAAACACTTTAGGCCTGGCAAACTGTATGTTACATTGTGATTGGTAGAAAAATCTATAATTTTCTCTTGGGGAAAGGCCAATCTTGTATCAGCTTAAATGTTATACCATACTTTTTCCACCACAAAATTCCAGCTGCACACACAGGATGTGCTCCTAAAAGGATGGATTTTATTTATTTTTAATAGAACTGAAAAATTATCCAAGGAAATAACAATAGCCTACCAAACTTGGCTTCCCAACTGTTAGCATCTTTGAATTTAGAGGATGTCCTTAACTTCATCTCTGTATTTCAACTCACACGTGAGTTATAAAATCAAATTTTTTATTTGGTTGTAGCAAGTCATATCCTGTGCCCCTGGAGCCCTTTCCCCTTACTGAGTTTGATGTAAGCTTCCAGTTATGCAGCCCAAATATGCATACTCAGAAAAGTTTTTGGTTAAACACTATTGTGATTATGTTGTTTGGTTGAAGATTTTTAAGAATCATAAAATGTTGTAGATAGTTATTACTTAAACAGAATAGCACATTGCCATATTATGTTTGTAATGTAAGATTATATATACACATATACGAAAAAGAAATCGCTGAAATTTATTTTATGAGAAGCTAGTATTTTTAAGTAGTCAGTTTTACAAAGTTATTTGCAAAAAAAGTCTGCACCTCTTCCTTCCAGAAGAAGTTATTATTTAATGTAAATGTTAATGAGTGCTTTTTGATTACCCCTCATAGGTTTTCATTAGTGACCTTTTCACATTTCTCTCTTGTTAGCTTAAGAACGGTTGGAGGGTTTTCTAAGAGGTAAACATTGTTCACTGTCATATATACAGGCAGGCTGATGAAGCTTTTGATAATTTGAATTCAAATTATAGGAGGACACCATTTAAATGAAGTTCTAGTTGTAGACCTTGACCAATTTGACACTGTAAGCCTCATGGAAGTGACATCCAATCTGCTATTGAACAGCTGGGTGCCATCTCATTCTCTGATATCTGAGCTGAAAATGCACTGCTGTTAGACCAATTTCTTCTACTTGAATGACAAACTATATAAGTGATGCTAAATACAAGGATATTTTTGGGCTGTAGAAGCAAGAAGGGAGAGCTATAGGAGGGTACAGTTAATTACAAAAACAAATTAACTGACCATGTCTGGCCTACTGTCTGGCCTACATTTCTTGTAGACCCGAATAGTTATTTTTCACTGATCAAAATAATTAGATAGCAGTTATGCATATATTCAAACACATTTGCTGTCTCTCTAAAAAGAGAGAGCATCCAAGATCCCATGATACTTTGAATGCTAATCCTTTTCTTTAAAGTAAATGAAACAGTTTCTTTACTGTCAGTTGCAGTCCTTTAGGACTAATATTCTATGTACTTTGTGTAGAAAAGTAATCAAAAATGCCTGCATGATGAAATGTGCTTCTTTGAAAGATTACTTCTGGAATAGTAGTGCAAAAACTCTTCTGAGACAAAATTGGCAAAGCAATTCTTTTTTAACCAAAGGATATCTTTTCCCAAAGTGCATCCACATTCTGATTATGATCAGAAAGTGTATTTGACTGGATAGTGTCCAGACACATAAGTTATTAAAAGAACAAGCATAAATAGTAAGCTTTTTTTTCTCAGATATATTGTAAGTGCTTAATTAAGATTGAAGTTATCTCTGGGTGACAGTACGTTTCTATACATTTTAAATGGCATTTATTACCAGTACCCCATGCATTTGAGTGCAAGAAAAACTGGAGAGTTGTGAGTGTTGCGAAGGAAGCTCAGTAATGAAGCCTGACAATGAGAATCTGATCATTACTTTCATGGCAATTATGCAGTGTATTGAGCAGAACTTCAACTCCTAGAGAAAGATAGCCAATGAATATAAAATTTTGACCTGCCTTTTAAGACTTTCTAAACTAGAATAATTTAATTGGGATCACATAATTGCTCAAAAAGGCAATCTCAAGTGCATTATCATCCACCTATGTTAGCCTTCCATACCTTGTTATCCTGTTAGAATTTGTCAAAAAATTGTCACAGGAGACTGAATCTTACAGAGGATAATGACCCTACTGCTGCTTCTTCAAGCCTCAAACATGAGTTCTGAAATAATGAGAGGGCTCTGCTTCTGGGAAGAAACTTTCATTTATTTGGGATGTTTTTTTAAGCTAGACCACCCAGTCACATCTGTCATAGCAGGGGGAGGTATTTTTTAAAAAAAATACTTTGAACCTTGGAGTCTTGATGGGTTTTTTTCACTGATTTCTTATGTGCTATTTGCAGAGATGTATAGCAGTCTCTTGCTTGCTGGGTTAAATATATTCCTAATGATTCCTTTCCATCTCTTCAGAAAAGAAAGAACATGGAAATAATACTTTTCAGGATGACATCTCATCTGTTTTTAACAGAAAGTTTACAAGTAGAATTTATTCTGATTTTCTTTTCCATTTCATTTGAATCCAAAATTTAGTTTGATGGTATACTGCTGCAAAATATGTATTGGTGTTTCTGTTTGTAGAATTTGTTAGCAAAGAGAAGGCGGCAAATGAGCGTTACTGACTAAATTATTATTTACTTTGTTATTCATGCCCATTCACAAACCTTTTAAATTCTACCAAAATGTAAGAATCTGAAGGAACAGCTAAGGTAAATAATTTTCAGAAGAAATCTTCCAAAAAACTTGGCTTTTATATGTCAAAAAGTAAGATAAGGCTGATAAAAGTCTTCTGTCAGTGCCATTGATATTTGGATTGGGATTTTAATAATCCACTGTGATTGCCCTCAAGATCAGATATTAGACAAAATCAGATTTTTCCTGCATTTCTTTTTACTTTGTCATCATTCTCTTCTCCAGGACTACTGCAGCCCTATCTGAATTACTCCCTCCCCTATTTCCAGGGTACATAAGTAACCTTGTTTTGTCTCTACAGATACTGTAAATTCTAACAGCTAGAAATCACTGTGCACTCTTGAATTTTACCTGCAAGTTCATTGCTTCGCATTCATTTGTCAGACTACACAAAGTTCTGTATCATGCATGGTGTGGGATTTAGAAAGGAGAGGTATCACCTTTCATTTTACCTAATTTTCTGTTTGATGTTTTTGAAATCAGCCAAAAAAGAGACAAGCTATTTCTGACGGTTGGCTTGGCTTGAACAGAGATCAATGTATAACCAGATCAGTGACTGTTGCAAGAGCTCCCAGTACCTCTCATATCTTTCTACTTGAAATGCTTCCATTTCGAATTACTATGCACAGGTTTTCTCCCTCTATACTTCTAACAGTAATGTCAATTTGATATCAGATTTTATGGACAACTAAATAACCATAGGGTAATTTGAAAAAGACGACATTACTGTATTTCTAAAATATTTTGAATAGAATACCTTAGGTATTCAGGAACAGTTACAGATCAGGTTTAATGTAGTGACTGGGCATAGCTTTATGACCCATAAGTGAATGTGGACCCATAATAACAAGACCAGTTCAGCATACTATATGGTAAGAGATGAGTGAAATGCAGTAGTGGTAGAGTGCTCCATCCTTCATGATATCATGCATCCTACGTGATCTCCTTGCTTCTAAATTGGAGAGAAATGGATTTGTAAGATGGACCACTCAATGGATAAGGAGTTGGCTGGATGGTTGCACTCAAAGAGTTGCAGTAAACAGCTCGGTGTCCAAGTGGAAAGCAGTGATGAGTGGTGTTGTTCAGGGGTTGGTACTGGGACCAGTGCTATTCAGCATCTTTGTTTGTAACATGGACAGTGGATTTGAGTGCTCCCTCAGCAAGCTTGCTGATGATGGCAAGCTGTGTGGCGCAGTTGACATCCTGGAGGGAAAAGGTGCCATCCAGAGGGACCTTGACAGGCCTGAGAGGTGGACCTATGTGAACCTCAGGAAATTCAACAAGGCCAAAGGTCCTGCAAATGAGGCAATCCCAGGCAAAATACAGGTAGGGTGGAGAATTGATTGAGGACAGCCCTGACAAGACAGATTTGGGGATGTTGGTGATGAGAAGCTCAACATGAGCTAGAAATGTGTGCTGGCATCCCAGAAAGCCAAAAGCATGCTGGGCTGCATGAAAAGAAAGAAGACCAGCAGGTCAAGAAGGGTTATTCTGCCCCTCAACTACCCTCTGGTGAGACCCAACTTGGAGTACTGGAGTCCTCAGCACAGGAAGGACATGGATCTGTTGGAGTGGGCCCAGAGGAGGGCCACAAAGATGATCAGATGGCTGGAACATCTCTCCTATGTAGACAGGCTCAGAATGTTGTGGTTGTTGAGCCTGGAGAAGAGAAGGCCCTTATAGCAGTCTTTCAGTACTTAAGCGGGACCTACAGAAAAAGGAGGAGAGAGACTATTTATGAGGAAGTGTAGCAATAGGACGAGGTGTAGCAGTTTTAAATTGAAAGAAGATAGATTTATAAGATTTTAGATTAGATACTAGAAAGAAATTCTTTATAGTGAGGGTGGTGAGACACTAGAACAAGTTGCCCAGAGAAGTTGTGGATGGCCCAAATCTGGAGGCATTCAAAGCCAGGTTGGATGGGGCTTTGAGGAACATGATCTAGTGGGAGGTATCCCTGCCCATGGCAGGGGGGTTGGAACTTGATCTTGAAGGTCCTTTCAACTCTAACCATTCTATTATTCTATGTACAACTTCATAACTGAAACTGTCCTTGCTACACATGAAGAGAAGAAACCTCAGTGTGTTTTTGTGACTTGATGTGATGGAGAAAGTTTGGCAGAACTTAGCAGCAGAACTGCTGTGATTCATGATAGTGTTGTTGGTATGGTGAGAAGCAATTAGGATGTCCTAGATATGCTTAGCATGCCTTAGAAAGAACTGTGGCTTCATCCTAGTTTGGTTTTTTGGAGGAGAGAGGGGAAAATTGGTAGATAGTATATGTCTTTCATTAACGAATTAGCAAAATATTTCATGGTTACAGAAGTTTGGTCTGTATCTTTTCACAAGCTTCTACAACTACCAAATCAAATATGCCAACAGAAAAAAAAAAATAAAGGGCAGTTGCCTCTCATCCTCACCTTGTATCAAACAGACTAATTGAAATCTGTATTACAGTAAGTTAGACTTCATTCCATGCAATCATCGGGAAAATGAAAATATTTTTCTTTGTTCCTTATCACTTTGTTTTCCAAGCCAGTTTGTATTTTGCATTCATTAAACATATAATAATCAAAGGGATTAAAACAGGCAGATGAATAAATTTTTTTTTTTTTTGTCTTCAAAGGACCTTTCTCTTTTAGCAGGTGTAACACAGTTCTCAATTGTTTTTAAGTGTAATGTTAATAGCAGTAATTATATACTCCTTTATCAACATTTTCTTAATTGTCACCCACTGTATTTACATGTGAATACAGAAATGGCATTTTACTTAATGCTAGGCAGCTGAGCAGTGTCACTCACATAATTTATAAAATGAGTAATTAAAATGAAAGAGTTTGCAATAATGTTCTTTACAGTGTTTGCTGCATGAAAGTTATTAAAATAGTCAATGAAACAACAATCAATTCCTTATTAAAAGTAAAGTAAGCATGTATGTTTAATTTAATGTTACCCCACTCTCTGCAAAACTGAAAGTAGATTGAAAACAATTTAATGGCAGCATGATGTTTTTGTATATCATTTAAACATTTTCAAATAGTTCTCTGATATAGCCTACATCTGGAATATACCAACCTAACTTCACTCTCCTGGTAACGGTGTCCTTCCTTAGAACCAAAGTCTTAGGAGGACCTTTTATATAATCCAGTTTACTGTGTTTGTTCTTTATTTATTAATTGCTAGGTAAAACCAAAGGTACTATTAATATGAATTTTAACAACCCCTAGCTGTCATTGTTTTCTATGTTTGTTTGCTTAATGTCATTTTTACAAAGTGCCATGGGTTATTTTCTCCTAACTACATAAATGGCTCTTGTCACCACTTTGCATCAGTCACTACAGAGAATGCATTGCCCTCTTTTGTCACAGTCGGGAAAGGGTAATGACAGCATTCAGTGTTCAACAAAGTTACCAATTCTTCCATCATAACTAAATGTACATTATATTCTAATAAATTCCTTGTTACAAATACTCTAAATATATACTCTTAGTGTGTGATCACTCTGCTAGCACAAAACATCAAACTAATTAACAAGAGCAAGCATGCAAATGATGTTTATGTTAAAGAATTTTGTATCATGCCCCTATGGTTGGTACGGCAATTATAACAGTTGCGTGTCTTTATTAATCATATCAATAACTTCAGTATTGATAGTTGTAAGTTGTAATTTAGTTCATTTTTAAAATCGTAAATCTAAATATTCCTTTCCATTATATTAATCAACACTCGTTTCTTATTTTCTCTTTTTAATCTATATATATTTTAGATTAATAAATCCAGCCACTTAATTAATAAAAGTACTCATAATTTCCCAGACTTTAAAACAAACATTTATAAGAATATTACCTTAGTATGAAAAAGTCACTAAAACCAGGTATATCTTTATGATTAGTTTTTGCTATCTGTGAAGAACATTTACATTATAAAGTTCTATCCAGTATCTTTTTATGAGAAATAGAGGCAGTTCTGTGCTTAACAAGAAGAAATTAAAATGCTTTGTACGTGCCCATTCTCTCATCTGGACAGTTTCCTGTCCAGATCACAGTGCAATAAATTCAAACGATTGTTTACTGCTCACTGATCTCAAGGATAAAAGTTTGGGTCTGTGGTCATGGAGGCAAGTATATCCTAGTGCTGTACCTGTAAGGCTATGTTTTGCAGGAAAAAATGTATTTTCACAGAGTTATATAGAAAGATACCAGGTGAAAGGTATCAGGAAGCATCCTTTCACTTAAAGTTGCATAACCCACTCTGTGCTCTGTGTACTATTGAGTTTATATGCACAAGAAACTGATAACTTTAACTTAGCAGTTTATAAAACAAAATAAATGCTATCTTCAGAATGGGGCTGGCTTAATGCTGCCTCCTGCTTTTTCTCATATTCTCCTTTCATATGGCCTATAGACCCTTCTTAAGGTGAGAAGGAAAAGTTGAAGGTGCTGCAATGAAAAATGCTCTGTGTGGGCAAAGTGTGAACGCTTTTATGGTTTGCTTTGGAAAGATAGAATTAGTTTTTAGTTTAAGAGCTAATAAGACAACTTTTAGCTGCAGTGTTTGCCACAGTGTAAGTACATAGCCATCAAATTCAGGGAAATGAGCGGGAGAAAACCTTAGGAAATTCAACAAAGCGAAACATAAAGCCTTGCAGCTGGAGTGAAATAATGGCACGAAGCAGCACAAGGTGGGGGCTGACTAGTCAGAAACTGCTCCGCAGGAAAACTCCAAGGAGCCCAGGCATTCATCAAGTTTAACTTGAGCCAGCAGTGAGTCCTGCAGCAAAGGCAGCCTCAGGACTCTACAGGGATTCTACAACCATTGCTATTTCATTCTTTTAATTTCATCCTTTGAATTTCCGTCAAGAAGGGAAAGATACCAGCTTTACACAAAGTACCTCAAACCCAAACCATATGCTGAGAGTATGTATTCCTGTTTTAACTAAACATTAAGAGCTACCTTGATTTCTCACTGGAAAAACGGCATATATGCATGAACTATGCATATGTGTATGGCAGCTCAGACTCTACCCAAGCATGTAAGAGCTGTGTACAAGTTATTTATCCTTTTGTCCTACTGGGAAGTCCTTTCTTTGTGTTCCAAATCCATACCGTTGACTGGACTGATTTTCCCAAAAGCTTCTGCTGCAAAAGGTTGTATATCTCAAGGATCAGTGCACCATATTGCTCTCCTTTATCCAATGTCCTTAAAACCAATTGATTTCCATTAAAAAATGTCACTATACATCTCAGAGCAGTGGAGAAATGAGCAGTGGAAATGTTCTGCTCCAACATGCTTCTTCCTTTGGTGACTGAGTTGTAAATTCAGATCACTTATCATAGTTCCTAGCATATCTTCACATGGAATCAATATGGATATTTTGGACCCTGAAGCACTTTGCAGTGCTTCAGTCTTCTTGTTTTCCTTCCCTCAAAGATGACAACTTATACAGAGTATGATATATATGTAGCTCTTTTCCAGCTTGTTCTTTAGCTCATATAACATGAAATACTCCAAGAAGCACAGTGATAAGATATAAACAGCCAGGGGATGAACAAGATAGAAAATATAGTGTTGCGTGGATGTTACTACACTAAATAAATGGGGTCAGACACATACCTCACACACATGTGGAAACATGGAAATGCAGGGATGTTATAGATCCATACCTTTTCTTGCCTCTCGTGCCCTTAGCACATCAGACTGCATGCTAGGACATACAGATCATCTCTTACACATACGGTGGACTTTGAGATAAAACTCGGCATCATTTTTGTGCACATTTTACCATGCCCTGCTCCAAATCACCACAAATCACACTTTGAGGGATGTGAATGGATAAGAATAGTTTCACTCTTTTTAAAGAATGCTATTCATCAAAAAGGACTTCCAAAGGCATAGAAACTCACGCACACACTTTAAAGGCGCATATTACATCTTTGCAAATCACTGCTTCTTTATTATTTCTCCCAAGATTTAAATTAAAAAGCCCCACCACTTCTTCTCAGGCACATTTGATCAAATTTGTTTAAAGCATTGTGAAGTACCTCAGTAACTAGAAACCACCATCCATTATTGGTGTTATTAGTAGTACAAAAGCTGCTTTCAGGATAATCAGCTGTAATCCATTTGCTACTCTGTATGCTTACTATTATTTTGATCAATGGCAGATTGAAACTTGAATAAACAAAATATGTATCATTACTTGTACATCCTTTAGATATATACTTAAGCATCTGAGTAAGATTTTGCTAATTCACTGTTTAGAGTACTGTAGACAAGAAATTCACAACAAATTAAAGTAGCACACTCTTGTAGAGAGTAGCAAGTACTGCTGTACTGACATTTAGGAAGTCTAATTTTAACCTGCCAGTGCAGGCCCCAGCAAAGGGTAATGTTACAAGTAGCATAAACACTACTGGGAAAGAGTGAGGTATTTTGTTTGGAAAACCTGCTAAACATAAACTCCTGGTAATCCAAGGAAAACAAGAGTTCAACAGGGAGAGAGCTTTGCACTCTCACTCTGTTCTACATTGTAAAACAATAAAACGGTCAAAGTAATGAACTGCCATGCCGGTTCTCAGAGCTTCAATATAACATCATTATTGGTGTGCTGATGCCAGGGTGGGCTGCAATACGGCTTTTTCTTCTGTATGTTTATGATTTTATGGAATCTATTTATAATTTGTCCTACAGCCAAAGATAACTCTGTTATACAAGCTCCTCAGGTGCATCTGCTCATTAAAGTTTTGATTGTACTTTTGGGGGGATTCTGATTCTACATAAGCTCTATGAAATCTTAAGATTTATTTTTTTCCTATTTAAATCACAGTAAACAAACAAACAAACAAAAAAAAAACCCAAACTCTAGAGGTGTGTCTCTGAGCAGAATTAGCCTGCGGTCGTTCACAATACGTAGGTATATACCGGGGCTGACTTCCAGCTAGAGGACTAGTTGTGCTGATAGGAGCATAGCCAAGCAATAAGAGCTCAGCTTCTGCAACCCAGCCCACCTACAGGTCTTGAGGGGTTCATGTTTCTGGAAGGTTCTGAGGGGTTAGCACAGCCACACTGCTCAATATCAAGGGTAGCTAGGCTGTTGTAAGATGTCCAAATACATTCACATGTACAGCCACAGCGTACTCTGCTGCAGTGACTGAAACATTCAGACTAAAGATCCTGGAGGAGCACAACGTATTTACTGTGGCACAAGTAGTAATATCGTTGTAGCTGCAGTCATTTAAGGTAACGTTTGTGGGAAGAAGCAATAACTTTTATTAAATCAGCTGCTTTGGGAGAAGTATGCAACAAAGTCATTCATCAGATCTGACACGAATACAGTGAGCTTCAAGCTAATTATTATCTGGGAACTTTGTCTCTTCAGTTAACTTGATTATGATTATCAGTGCACCAGATATACTCATGGAAATTATATGATCAAAACCAAGGAACCATTACACACAGGCATAAACTCATACAGTCAATGAATGCCAGAAATTAAAACTAGCTGAGAGACAATATTGTTTAACAAACCCACTAACCTCTGGTTAAACTCGTAGTCCTTATCAGTAAGAAAGTCCCACAAAAACTCTTCAAAGACTGAGCCTGGGAACTACAGCTCCTGACTACACTGGAGCCAAAGCTGTCATCCAAAAAGATACTGACTTTTTATCAACATCCTCCAGAAAGATACTGACTTTTTATCAGAATTTCCACCTACCCTGTCTCCTGCTAACTCCTCAGTGTTACACAGGCAGTAGTTACTTCTCATTTCTCCCACCTTTATCATCCTGAATTCTTACAATCTCAGAATTATCCAGATTTGACAAGAACCAGCTTTTAAGTTGTCTAGCACTCCTTAGACACTTTAAGTATTTTGCTTTTGGTGACGCTACAAGAGGGCTGTTTCATTCACATAAAACCCAGAAGTGTAACCAGCAAACTGAATTGTGCCCACATCCCTTTCCCATGACACTTTTCTAGTCTGTCAGGGCAACCACTGGGCCTATTCAAACAATTAGCTCCGCATTTGGCAAGCCTAGCCTGCGGCACTGTTTCTTGACTCCTCTACACTCTCTGGTTTTCCATGCCATGCATTCAGGGAGGTGTACCAGCAAGTAGAAGAAATGTGCCTCCTTGCAACCTTCGCTTGTTTGAGCCTCAGACCTTCTGCTGACATCTCTTAGTCTTGCCAGTGCCTGTTTTGATGGGGCCAGGTGGGGCAAGTGGTGCTATCCTGATGTTAGCCAGTATGGAAAGGGCAATGCCCAGGCATTCTGGGTCACATCGGCAGACAGATTCAGAGCTGCCATTTCATGAAGCTGCAGCTGTGATGCAGCTAGAGGGTGGAAGGAAGCTGAAACAAGGCTGCTACTCTTGCAGCACCTGTACCCAGAGCAGCCTTGCTGGGTTTAACACTATTTGAGTTCGTTTGGTGATGGAGAGCAATTCCAGCCATGCTTCAGGGTGACACTAGCAGCTTTCCCAGAGATCG
>JAOXNG010000001.1:127010993-127030262 GCA_028566535.1 Scolopax minor | reverse complement strand
CCCTTACTTGATTTTTCCTCAATTAATTTTCACTTACAGGGAGGTAATTCTTGGATATATTTCCCTGTATTGTTTATTGTAAGAAAATAATAGAATTAAGATTTCTCTCTTAATAATAAGATAAATTTTTAGAGATTGAGGTAATTAAGCTAAAAAAGTTCTATTTTAATACTGCTACAGGTAAACCACTACAGGATTATTTGAAAGCAGCCAAAAAAATCTTATTTTTTCTTTTCAGTTGTCTCACCTTAAGCTAGAGTTGTCCAAAATTGGACAATTCTATTTTGTGACAAATTTTAAGGTGTTGGTGTTTTTCTTCTTTCTTTCTTTTGAAATTGCTTATTGGAAGGTAAATAAAACTCCTGGACATTTTCAAAAACCAGAATTATTCTGGATGAGCATATTGGGTGAGAATGTGGGTATGTTCTTCGTGCCTGTACCCTGAATTGTCTCTCTCTTTGTCTCTCTTCACAGACTTCTTACTAAAAAATTTCATCTTTGTGTCAATTGACACATCTCTGGGCAGCTTTACAGTTTTGTAAAAAACAACATTTTGATGAAATTTCACTTGCCAAAAATATTTTACTAACTCTGCTTTAAAGCAACTTATTCTGTTTTTGCCAATGATCTGCTCTGCTTAATCCTCCTCAGGGACCATTTGAATAACCCATGACAGATTAAAACTACAGAAATATAAAAGCTGTTTTGGGTGTGGTGGAGAGGAAAGAGAAGGTAAGGGGTGGGAGGACTTGGAGACAGTAGGGTGCCTTCAGCCTTTGGTGATGGTGCAGGCAGCCTGGCCCAGCATGTCACTGCTGCCTGTGTTTCACAGTTACATGTAAGCTCTTCCTGCTGAGGAGCTACACTTGAGAACATCACTGCCTGACTCGAAGCATGAGATGAAGGTAGGCATGTGTAGAATGACTTCTTTCTTCTCACAGGAAAGTCGGTCAGACCAACAATTTTTTAAAACGAAAAAGTTTTAGATTTTTACTTCTACTGACTGAGCTGAATGCTTTCACTGGGAAATCCGCACCCAAGAGTTTCAGAGTTCAGACTGAACCTTTTCGTTTCATCTAGAAACCTTTCCGTTTTTCCATCCCTATTCCACTTTCCATCACATCTTCCACTTTCTAAATTGCTTAGAGAGGAAAAAAAGGAGCTTTTACAGTGTCTATTATTTCCAAAGTCAAAGGTCTTAGTGTAGCAATAAGAACTGGACGTTTACAACAACTTCTCACATTTTTCAATAAGGAGAGAGGAGGTACATTGCCATTTCTAGAAATTTCTTCCAAACAATTTTCTTCCAAACTCCAGTCTTTCACCAACTGAGCTCCATAAAGAAGGCTAAACCCTTCGGATTACCTATTCTTTTTCACTGTCTCAGACTTTATGTGCAGCAAACTGCTGCAAAACATTTACCTTTCACATTTCCCCATTACTTTTCCCCAGATTGGTTCCTATTGCAGAATCAATGAAAACGCAAGAAGTGCTACAATTCAAGATTTTCAGATAGTGGTAAAATACTATGGAAAAATGAAAGTGTAAAACATGTCACCCGTCTGTTGTTTAAACCAACCAAAATGTATTTATTGTAATTCTTTCATGAGGACTATGCCTTTAGGAGCAAACACATGTACATTTGTTGGCAGCAGAAGGCCTTCTTTAATTGTAATAGGATGAGGAAATATTTCTCTTTCTTTCCCTGATGATACAGTATCTGGGAAAAAAAATTATTTTTATCAACAGAAATAGAAACATTCAAAATGAAGAATCCAGCTAACAAACACATTATATATACTTCCTTGCATAGCTGACAATGTTCTAATATTATAAATCAGTCAGACATTGGGTTATAAACAGAAGTTTGCAACACACTTTTTCTTACTGACTTACTCAATTTCATCAAACATGATGGTGTCAGAAATTAGAGGAGAAAGATGGCAGAAAAATGAGAATCAAGTGTGGAAAAGACCTGAAAGAGAGATGAAGAAATGCAGTTATTTTTATTGAATTTCAGGCCTTTGAAAACCTTTATGTGCATGTCAGTTCCCATTTAGGAAAACAAAACAAAAAAAAATTAAAATAATCTGATATTAACTGATTTATTTATTAAGGTATTATCAACACTTCCAAAGCAAGTTCATTGCCAAGATGATAGAAATATTTTTCAAGCATGTATATAAGTGATGCTGACAATTAGTAGCATAATAACATCAGTAAAAAAAAAGAATTCAAGTAGAGATTCAAGAAGCTGTTGCTCTTTGGAAACTTAATCTAAGTACATCATAAGGATTTTATGATACTTCTAAAGTGAAAAAAATCTGGAGTTCTAATCATAGTGAAAATGAAACTACTTAAAATGCTAGAATGAATATCAGGAAACAGGCTGATGAATAGCATATGTGTGAGGCAGAAAACTGTTGCTGGATGTCCTTCATGACAGATCCCCAGGGGTTACTGCCATGCTAATGTCCATGGGCAGTAACAATAGTGAGAGCAGTAAATACATGTAATATATCTGAATCTGTGCTGAAAGTCAGGGACATTCTTGTACCTACCTGGAAACATAAATTACAGTAAATCAATGGTAATGTCTTTTTTATATTTGACAATTTCCAAAACAATTCATATATTTAAAATTATTTGCATCTAAGGACTGTGTAAAATACAACAATTAATTCCATACATTTAAATTGTGGTCTCAACATTTCTTAATTATATCATACATGTCACAAAGTACTTCTTCCCTTGAATCTACTGCTTGGGTCATCTTTAGTGGTTTGATATAAGTGGGAGCATCATTCCTATGTGTAAAGCTATACTTTTATTGCAGGAACATCGCACCTGCAATAAAATTTGCCAATGATCATACTAACATTCATTATCAATCAAAAACATATTCTGGAACAAAAGTTCTGCCTGGAATCTTCCCACCATATATAATTGTCTTTATGAAGTTTGTATTATTAACAAAAAGAAGCTAAGATGAACAAAGCATTTTGATTAAGTCCTTCCATTCATAAAAATATTCTTCAAATTCAGCATAGCTTGAGAAGCTTCCAACTTCTTACCTGTGACACAGTTAATCCATGCAGCCCAATAAGGTCTACATAAATACTTTCTTTTTCATGATAGTGAGAGCATCTGCATGAACTGAAAACCAAGATCTTTTCTTTGTAGTAAAGAAAATCTAGCAAAGAGCAACAACATTTTCTGTTCTACAACCTAGTTTGGGATTTGTTCTTTTAGACATGTAAAAATTCCTACATCATACATTGCTCATGTTTGTAGGTCATCAGAGTTTAAGCCTTCCAATCTCTCCACTTACTGTCATCAAGCTGGATACTCCTGAATGTGAAATTCATCATACTAAATGATATTAATATTTGAAAAAAAAATGCTGTTAAAAGCATGCCTGTGGTTCAATACACTGTCAAATGAACAAAAGTATAATCACACAAGCTCTGGTGTTTATTTGATTCTGCTTTGTTTCCATAGTAACTATAAAAAGCTAATTGTGGTACTCTCCTTTTTCTTTCGTGACAACAGATGCTGGTTGTTTTATGGAGGGCAATATTCTGTGCAGGAAATGTCAACAAATTGCTTTATGTTATTCAGACGATAGCTAAGCTAATCGTTAGGATAAATAGAATTTTGTTGACTGGAGGTGTCTAGTGGCTTTCCATAGGAATGCATTTTATTGTCCATCTTGATTAATAACTTGATTTTTGCTGTGGAATTTGGAATGACTCTCAAATGAATGGTCTTAAATGATGATATATAGAACAGGACAGAGAATTAATATCAGTGGTAACATTACTAAGAAGAAGTAATAAAATTTATATTGAGATTTAGTATTTATATAGAGATTAGAAATTTAGCCTAAAAATATCAATTTCAAAAGATGTGAACAAGTACAATTCCAGCAAAATAACACATAATCAGTTAAAGACAGGAAGAGAAGTCTAACAACATTCCAAAATTTATTCCAGAGACTTTAATGATGGACAGACAGTGAAGTCAATCTACCATGTAATACAGGTGCTCAGAAGGCAAAATCAATTTATTCTGAGCCTGACAGATATTATATATGTCTCAGCATGAAGCGGTGCAGAACTTTCATTCAGTCTGGGATACTCTAGGACAACAAAGAGATGAGCATCCTGTGATGTTTTGAAAAGTAATCCTTAGAAATAGCAGCAAATATTTTTACTTGCAACTCATTGAGTAATTTTGAATGTTTCTTAACAGAAATGCTTTGTTTTCTATTACTAAAAGTAGGACCCAAGATCAAGATATCTTTCTAACTACAGCATTGATTATAATTATGATTTATTTCATTGACTGCAATCAATATTTCAAAATAGGGCCCACAGGGAGTTCCTTAAATCTCAACAGGGTTGTGAATCTCATAATTGTCTGTGAAAAGGGTTACCTGTTAACATCATGCAGAACTTTAAACAAATGTAATTTAACAAAGTTGCACAGGAGCTGGAGGGCTGTGCAGACCCTGGGAATTCATCCAGATTTGGCTCTGCTCTGCAAAGCCTGTGAGCTGTGTACTAAGATGCTGTTTGTAATTCTGTGAGGACTTCAGGGCTTTACATAGTTATATATGCAAAAACAACTGAAATTTGTCAATCCTGTTTGAGGTTTAGGATATTTTATAATCTGACTTCCACAGAAGATCTCAATGTGCATGAGGAGAACACCAATGAGAAAAAAAAAAAAAAAAAAAAAACAACAAAAAACACAAAGAAAAAACAACTGAATACAGTGCCTCCAGCAAGGAAGAAATTCAGTTTCACACAGATTTACAGTATTGAGAAATCAACTAATAATTTTTCTAAATATTTGCCAAAAGTCATGGGGAAGGAAAGGAAAGTGCCTCTTGTTTTGTGGCATTGAAGAAATCTCTAGTAATTTCTTTACAAACAGAACAGAAAAAAACAGTTTGTTTACTGATTGTCACTACTCCATAGGTGGGCAGCAGTTTCTTTCATCTGTGTGAAAATAAGAGATTATCTCAGAATATCAAAATCTCAGCAATTATATTGAAGAAATATGAACTGCTGAATGACCACAATATTGCTTTCTAAGACTGGTCTGGACATGTGGAGGATGGAGCAGCACAAGTCTGGCTTTTATAACCTGTAGGTTCTCCTTGGATGTCTATAATAAGAGGGAAAGTAATATTCCTTCCTGGTGGCTCTTGTACTGAAGTTTGTGTGGGTGTGCATCCCTAAGGAGCGTGAGGAAACATGAAGGAGATAGTTATCTTCCCAAGCTCTGTAAAAACTTAGGCCCACAGAGGGAGAATTTGTAGACTACAAATCAGTAGCAGGAACTAACTACTGCCTTTTGTCCATCCCTCAAAGATACACTGCAGCAGAGCAAGAAAAAATTAGGGAGACGTATGACAGAGGAAAATATGTTCCCTAGATTTTCATTCAGAAGCAAAACCCAGAATGATGCTGAGGATCAGTCTAGCCATCAGGAAAATGGACTATCATTGCAGTAGAAGCCAAGACCAATATTTTGTTATCCCTAGAACAACTGTAAAATCATGTTTAAAATTGTTTGTGTTGGAATAAAACCAATTCAGCCACTGATTCAAATTTGAATTAATATTTAAGAAGTTGTCTTGTAGCATAAATCATAAAAAATATGTGAAGACAGAAACTCTACTCTAAACAACACTACTGTGAGTAACCACAATAACTAGCATCTCTCTGCTGTTTAGGGACAAAATTATGGGTGGTAAAAATGTTATAAGAGAAAATCTGAGAATATCTACTTTCCTTTTGGCTTGCTTACTTGGAGAAGGAGTAATGCTTTCCTTTCAGTTTGACTGCAAGTGGAAAATTTCTAGATAGAGAGAAGATATTTAAAAACACACATCAATTTCCTGAACTGGCATTTGTAGTTTAAAACTTCTGTTCATCAGAACTATTCAGGATATACTTCAATGTCTAGATTAGTAGGTATAGAGTACTTTATCCTTTTAGTGGACAATAAATTCAGCTAAACCCCCTGAGGTTAGCTTTAACATTACCTAAGTGGAAAATATTTCTATTAAGCAATGATATATAACCACTTGATTTTTTTAATTAATTAAATTTTTATAATTAATAAAATATTAATTATATCTAGCACTATATTATTGCTTATTCATCTAATGAATCGTTTTATTCCTGGGTAAATACATGTATAAGAGCAGATGGCTTTTTCCATGTGTGACAATTTTATATATATAAAAGCATTTCTTAATATGGTTCTGTTTGAAAGTTATTTAGAAGTACAGCTTAATAAGATCTCTGTCTAAAATGAAAGAATTTCAAAAGGACTGTTACCTGTTCCAGTAGAGCAGTTGGAGGCCACAGAGCACAGGCATCTGAACTTGAGGTCACAGAGTGATTTTGTAGCTCTGAAACCAAATGCAGACTTTGTTTTTATGAAGGTGAGAGTAACAAGTAGGTGTAAGGTGGTTAGTGCTATCCACATTGTTAATGAGAGCTTATTGAAATTCTTTGCACAGTTTTCATTTAAAGAGTGTAAAAGGGATGTCAGCAGCTGGGAAATGATTTTGAAAAGAACTCAAAGAATAATGTAAGGTTGAAAAACCTGTCTCAACTGTAAAAGACTAAAAAAAGTTAATGTGTTTAACAAAACAAAAAGAAGGTTAAGAGGTGAATTGTTTGTAGTCTGCAGCTGCCCACATGAGGAAAGTTTTCTGGTAGTAGAAGGCTCTTTAATGTTACAGATGAAGGGAGGATGAGACCCAGTGGCTGGAATTAGTAGCTTAATAAATTCAGAGTTGGAATGAGGTAGACTTCTTCAGCAGTAAAATGTAATTAAACTGTGTAACAATTTGCTGAGTGTTGTGGTGCACTTTCCATCATTTAAAGTCTTTAAATTAAGATTAGCTGTCTTTTTAAAAGATATGCTCAAACTGCACCAGAATTGAAGGCTCAGTGAAGGAATTAGTGGTAGAATCTTTTGGGGCTGTTTTGCTGGAAATCAAATTTGGACAATCATAATGGTTCCCTCTGGCTAAAAACATGCAAAACTTCTGAGGTTTGTATTCTGTTGTCCTTTCTCATACTGAACGTTATCTTCCTTTGCAATTAATATCTTTTGAAGCCTACATGTCCAATACGTGTAATATATTCTGACTCTCAGGAACACGGCTTTGCAACCTCATTCTCTTTTATCACTACTAAGGAAAATGACTTTAAAATTTGTCAGACATATAGTCCTTACATGTATTAGGACTGTGACTGAAATCATTGAACTGTCCTTAGTGTCAGTTCATTATTTGCCCTCATACATTTCACTCTGGCAAACCTTTGTGCCAGGTAATGGTTGACCACTGCTCACTGAGAAGAAAGCTCTTGGAGTTTTTTTAACACTGATTAGCCAGTGTTACTGAAGCCACCAAACCATCCTGAGTTTCACTCAATGAAACCACTGAAACATCTAATTTAGAAGGAAATATTTCCTTTGCTCTGGGCTTTAGTGCTGCAAGGGCTGCAAAGTGGCACCTTTTGTACTTCACTTAGAGTGGACAAAAACATGAGTCCCCAAAGTAGTGATTCACCTTCTCCAGACAGGATTCCCATATGCCTTGAGCTCATATACATCAGTATAATAGTGCATCTATAATGACCTTAATGGGGACAAAACCACCAAGTTCTTATGTGCAAAATGCATAAAATAAAGAGGGCTCCATAGTGAAGAGGTCTTTGACATATCTGGGGAGATTTGTAACTGTTGTTCATTCTCAAAGAAAGTGATCTTAGCATGCTCATTAAATTTGCCTTGGCAAATATATTGAATTAACTGCATATGAATAATTATTAATAATAATTAATCATTGTCATACAAGTACAGTAGGTCCACATATCTTAGGCATGTCTTGGATGAGTAAGTGCTCAAATGTGCAGCAACTGGAGAAACGGTCAGAATTCTGTTCTCCCCCTCTAGGGAAACTAGATGAAAGTCAAGACTATGTGTTAGGTCTGAGGATATTATTTTTTCTTTATGGGAGCCTATTTTATTATAGTCTGGAATGTTCTCCCTGTAACTGGTTAAAATAAGTCCTGTAGGCAGAGTTGATACTGAAGTATACAAAAATTCTCATGCACTGCCTATCTTCACTTTTGCAATAATGATGATTCTGTGCATGGGTTACTTTCATCAATTGAACAGGAGCATGTTCAGTAGTATAATATTTAGAACAGACTCCTAATAAAGGTTAAATTGAATCCACAAACTTCACTTAACTGATTAAAAATTTCCATTGAGTAAATGTCGTGCTCCCTGTTTGTGATAAACAAGATGGTATTCCAAATGCTTACCTTTCTCTAAAATAAGAAAATTGCATTATAATTTAGAGGGCAGCTTGCACTCATTTTATGGGACTATTTCCAGAAGCAATAACTAGCAAACTGCCAACATGTTTTTGAAATAGCTCATATAATTTTTTTCTAAAAGAATATACTCCACAAATGTTATTAACTCGCCTCTCTATTTTATGCTTGCACTGTAAGATTGCTCTATCTAAAGCACGTAATGTTAAAACCAGCACATAACCCCATTTATAGATATACAATATATGCATATGTGCAGATAATATCTCTTTTATTCTTAATTTAAATCATTATTATAATTTTTATGTTTCCTCATTTTATTTTCTAAATGTAAAGAGTCAGATTGTTACATAAAGATCTGATCCTATTAAAAATTTTTTGTGCAATTTAATAATACCCCCAGATTTTTATGTTGTTACATAATTATATAAAATTATATGAACTCATGTTTGAACATTCTGCAAACAAGTGGCTACAAGAACCTATCCATCAAAAGCTTGGCTAGAATCAGTTTCCTAACTTTGCCTGTATGAGAGTTAAGAATCTAGAATTGCTGTATATTTAAGCGCAAGAGAGGGACATGTCCCAAAGGGGGATTACCCCATTTTAGGAACTTGGAAAGGCTAAGTCTCTGCTCTCAAGGACCAGATGTCTACTTACAATAACAGAAGGAATCTAGATTTTTTAAACTGGACACCCTGTCTTTAAACGGCTACTGTTAGGCACTATATTTAGCACACTTGGAAAATCCTATACTCTGTGTTTGTCCCTGATGTCTCATGGTGCCATAAACAGAAGAGAAAGGCCACCATTTCTGCAATACTGGAGTATTCCTCTCGAGTAAGTATAACTCTCATTGGAGTCAGCAGTATTTCTCACTTAAACTAGCTATTTTAAATTAGGTCCTGCTGGCACATTGTATTATCTGTTGTCTAATCTCAGTGTGTACTCCATGTCTCGCCTCCAGCTTTTTATCCCTGGGTTCTTGTACATTTGACAATAGGAAACGGCCTCAAGTTGTGCCAGGGGAGGTTTAGATTGGATATTAGGAAAAATTTCTTCACTGAAAAGGTCGTCAAGAATTGGACAAGCTGCCCAGGGAAATGGTCAAGTAACCATCCCAGGAGATATTTAAAAGATATGTAGATGTGCTTAGGGACATGGTTTAGTGATGAACTTGGCAGTCCTAGGTTAATGGTTGGAGTCGATCTTGGAGGTCTTTTCCAAACTAAGCAATTCTGTGATTCATGTTCGCTTTAGTCTCCCAAGTGTAGTAAGAGCCTGTTTGCAGTTACTCAGATGCTGGTGTTGGTAGCATGTATTGTAAGAATCTTCAACAAAATGATATGTAAAAAGTTGAAAATAAAATATTTCAATATCAATTTGGGATAAGGAAGGCTCTTCTGTTTTATAAAATTCTGTATTAAACTAGGATTGAAATAGTTAGAGGTAGTGCTTTTTCAAATTAGTCTCTTTCTCATTATCTTAGATTTTAAGTATGATAGCAGGATTTCCAGCAGAGAGAAGCAGTTGAGAAAAACATTTTGCTACAGTTAGTTAATTCTTCCCTACATGTGCTATATTCAATGTATCCATTTTAAAACTAAATGAGACAGCTCTGTCTTAAAAATCTACAGCAAACCCTAGCTGTGCCAATTTTAGAGTGGCATGCTTGTCTGTAGGAGTATGGTTTTCTAATCTTTAATATATATTAAAATTAAAATAATAAAAAATGGGAATAACAGGAAATACACAGGTTGCTGAAAGATGTTATAGTTCTTCTTTATCTTGTCTCTTAAAGCTAAGCAGTATACTTTTTAGAAGTAGTTGAAGTAACAAAAAACATGCAAAAAAGTCTCTTAAACCCTATTTCTGCCTCCCACAAAAGACAGTCAGGTACAAAAATTTACTTACTAAAATGTGTAGGAAATCTTCAGGACTTCTATGAAGACAATTGTGATATTTCAAATGGCAATTCATTGCTACCTCCAGTGCAAATCTCTCAGCTTTATTTGGAGCAGTTATTTTTTTTGGTTACCAGCCACATTTATTACTTGACATGTGCCCAGAACAGTTTCTGCCATATATTGAAGTCCTTCATTGTCCAAATAAAGGGTGGTAGTCATCTGAAATAATGAAGGAGTCCGCAATGTAGATATTTTCTTCTGATCTATTAATTTGGATTAAACAAATTGGAGTCCTTTGGAGTCCTTTGGAGTAAACACAAGTGGTGTCCAAAATAGGTCAGATTAATTGCATCTTACAAGTGCATATTTAATTCCATTAACAAAGGTTTAGCTGGCTTCAGGGCAGACTATGTAAATGTAGTCTAAATGCAGACAAAAGTTAAAAAAATAAGATCTTGTCTAAATTTTTCCTTTTCTATGAAAGGAATTGAAATTCCCTGGTTTTGACAATGTTTTTCATGAAGGGGTCAAATATGATTTACTTAAACTCAGGAGTCGCTTTCTGTTCTCCCCCACATGCAAAATTTTCAAGTAAACATCTGAGGAATTTTATTTTTCTGTAGCTTTATTTTTTTCCTGGAGTTTGTAATGGTTTACCTTTACATACGAAGGAGACAAAAATAGAGGCAAAAGAAGTGATTTTGAATTAAGTGGATTGTGCCATGGTCTCATCTAATTTCTACATATTTTATTGTGTCCTTGTTTTTCAAGACAGGAGGAATCGGGGGCTGGGGGAGGGAGTGGGGTGGAAGGTTGTTGTGTTTGATGTTAATCTGCTTTTTTTAATAAAGAACCAAACATTAATAATTTTTGGTACTAGGAGTGAAAAAATAATAGCATATAGTTAATATCTGAATGCTGCTGTACATTAAATACATTAATTTAATGTATTAAAATACATATTTTAATGTATTTCTCTCCCCACTATTTCCTATTGACCACCTCTCAACAGCTCTAAGATTAGTGCATTGTGATGTGACTGAGAGCAAAAATACAAATGATTTCAAGAAAAGAGAAGGAAATTCATTGAAAGGACAATGCAAGAGCTATTTCAGGAAATTTCTAAACTGGTGAGACTTAGTAAATAGAACTATAGATGGATAGTAACGCTTTACACATTGCTTATTCTTACTCAAGGTTGTGTTGGATCCAGAGAAGTAGCTCTCATATAAAAAATGGGTTTAGATGTTTTTTTAAAGATCCTTTGATTCCTTTGGATCAATAAGCAATGGTGACTGGGCTTCACTGCAAGGCTTGGCTGAAATCTTGGCTGAGATATGAAGGGGAGATTTGCCCACATCTCTTTTACATAACACTACAAAAGAGCAAGAAATGATGGAGGTTCAAGAAATTTTAATCTCAGTGCTGGTACATGACATTAGGTAAGATTTATGTATATACAGAGGTTTATATTACAATTTAAAAGGTGAAGATTTCTAAAAGGAATTCTTGATAGATAATAGTTATTTTGATATGGCATCATCCAACATTTGGACACCAGCCTGGAAGACCTCCTATCACTAGAATTTTTGCAGGCAATTTACTAGTGTCACATTTCCAAATTCATCTTCTTTAGAGCCTGATGCTGCTAGGAAACCTTCTGCTAATAATAATGATTATTTCTGTTGTCTGAGCCATTGATTCTTACATACAGTGGTTTTTGCTCTAGGAATTCTACCAGTCTTCCTTTCTGTCCTTGTATTTTCTTGTTCTTTTGTGGTGTCTCCTCCTAGTGGCAGTTTTAGTGAGACTGAAAGTAATCTGAAGCAATGAGATGCCACTGTTAATTTCATAATTTCTTTTTTTTTTTTATCTTCTTTTTTTTACCTTTTTATGATCAGAAATTTTGCATATGTTCTACCCTGTTTAAAAGTGGCCTATTATTTTTCTATGAAACTTGGTTTCATAGAATTAATTCAGCAAGTTTCAAGCCATCATTCCTACTCAATCTTATGCTTCAGTCCATATAGATCATGGCCTGGAGCACTTACATGTTCTTAAACTACACTAAGGTGTTTCAAATGTAACTTAAGGGAAGGGTAGAGCTGCTTACAGAACGGCTTGGCAAGATGTCCTTTAGAAAAACTAATAGCAAGTCAGATATGCAAACGGGTAGGTAATCAAGCTATCTGGTGCTTTTAAACATCAATTTTTATGATAATAGATCTGCCTCATCCCATATACATTCAGTGCTTCCCTTTGTATCAAACAGCAGAAGCCTAAAAATATCTAGGGATACAATGCACAGGGTTTCCTAACTATGTGTCTTAATCCTTAGGCATTTTCGGAGAGTGATTGTTATAAACCCACTCTCATCCCATGCATTAGACAGTCATAGACAAATCAGCAATACAGACAAATTTAAATCTTCTGAATGCCAAACTGTTCATTGCCCATATTTAGCTCATACTAAATATAAAAGGAAGTGAGATAGCTGTAGTTATAACAAGGATGTACAAAGCAGTTATCTCTCTGTTATCTGTGGGTGGATGATCTGCATTACAGTTTAGCTGTTATATGTATAAGGCAGCCCAGCTGGCTCCACCTTGACTAGTTCCTCTGAACAGCAATCTCACCGTGCCTCTAAAGCAGTTGTCATACAACCTTCTATAACCTCACAGTCATTACAGACATTAATATCACTGTTTTTTTTCTTTTCCTTTGTCTAGTAAATTTATTCTGTCTTTCAATATTCTAATATTCTTAGCAGCACTTATCACACTGCTTTGTTTCCTTATGAGGTGAAAAATAATAATAATAAATTCAACAATAAAGTATTCATTCATCTAGGAACACAATTTTAATACATATAATGTTACCTACAGAAAATCCCCTCCCAAATTGATTATTATTTTATTTCTATTAAAAAGAATAATAATAAAAATATCAGAGTTTCCTCTCTATTATTAATTCTGTCTAAAATACTTTGCACTTGGGTACATGGAATATCTTGGTAGAAATGCAACTTTTGTCTCTAATTCCTATAGAACTACAGGTTTTACTATGTTATCTTTAAGAACACTGCAATCTAAAAGAAAGCAATACAAAACATTTGCAGAAGAGAACATTAGTATTAGAATGGTACATTCATTATTTTATATAGCTGAAAAGTAGCTGTTATTCCTCTCTAGCAATATGCAATTTCAGAAGTATGAAGTGACATCTTTGTCTTCCAACTTAGCTGGAGCAATCCAACCCATTTGAACCATAAGAGTCCTTCATTTTAGTTTTCATTTTGTATACTTGTTTCATAAAATCCATTAGGCCTATCAAGATTTAAGTGTATACCCTCAGTGTAACTTCAGAACAGAGAAATTTCTTAGCTGAAAATAGTTACGAGTTCATGTTTGATCCATGGTCGACATTGAACTGCTGACTCTCAAACTCATCTGTGCTGTGTGTATCCACATATGTTGTGGATTTTCTACAGAAATTTGATGCACCATAGGAATGTGTTAGAAGTATAAAATATCCTATAGGTATATGTTACACATCATCAATAATTCAAATCATTCCAAATAAAAGCCATGCCATTAGGAAAAAAAAATTAATTTACAAAACCAAAAACATGAACAGCAAAGGTTATTAAAGACAGAAGTGTCAGAAAAGAAAGCATTTGAATTATTTCATAATCAAATATCTATAGAGGAAGTTCTCCCTAGGACTAGAAATAAATTATAGACACATAATTACCCTGCATGTTTCTCCTGCCAGCTATATACATCTTCAGAGTACATTCATGAGAAAGAGCTTTTGGACGGAAGAGAATGCTTATATACTTATGTATTGCTTATGTTTTTACTTCACTTCAAAATCTTTCTTTGTCCTTGAAAATATTGACAGACAATTTACCAGGGAGAAGTTTCCTTTCTCGAGTGCCAATTGCTTTTATTTCTCTCTAGATGCTAATGTTCTGCAGACAGAATTGGTGCAGACATCCTCTCTCTCTTCCTTAAACAAGTAGCAAGTCACTCATCTATGGGTAAAATGTTCTTTCTTACCTAGTACAATACAGGTATTTAAATTGGAAGTTATTTCCATTTGCTGAACTTCATATTTTACAGAAAGATATAATGCAACAGCTATGATTTTTTTTTCAAACTTCATTTATACAAATAAATGAGATTAATACTTCATGTCATTGCAGGCTCATAACTGAGAGCAGATGTGATTGCAGATTAGTGTCTCTGAAGTGATAGCCACATTTATAGCCACATTATAACAGACCTCAGCTTTTGTCTTCAAGGGACTGTATAAAACTCCTTTTTCCAAGTACAGAAGTACAGTCTAAAACAGAAGGTAAAAGGAAAGGGAGGGAAATAGAGTTCTGAGGAAAAAAAAATATTGAAAAATGTTTCCAAGATTTAAGATGTTTAGGTTATAGATAAATGCATTTATCACTGGCTATATCACACAGTAAATCTTAAATTGCAAATTCTTAACATGAGGAGGAATTGTTTCTGAACATTTTCTCCAAACAAAATAAACAAGCAAACAGATTTACATTGATACCATTTAATTCAACTTGTATGGTGCCAAAAAAACTGTTGTTCATTTTTTCTGTTTTACTACCCTTCCCTGTTTCTCCATTAGTGATAGAATCAGAGACTGAGGACCACAATAGCCTGTGTTTTTTCTCCTTCATGCTACTATTTAAGATTCAAAAGCCATAGTGTACCTGCCATTACTGCCATTACTTGGTGACTTTGTGCTCTGTCACTTTTATTTTCGAGTACTTTTTTTTTTCCTCCTGGCACATGAAGATCCTCTTGCAATGTCTCTTGTTCTATTGCTCTGAGAAGTAGCACCAGACAAAACAATGGGAATGGAAGCCTCTTCATGCTATCACAGAGAGTCCATAGGATATTGATATTCTGTTTTAAAGTGGATATAATTGTTCACAACTACAGTTCCTCCAATATCTATGCGTATTCTTTTCACAAGCCACCATATGTCTTTTCCTGAAATAAATTAGTTTTAAGAAAGCTTAATTAATTTTATAAAGGAGAATGCACTATGGCTATTACTGGAATACACCTTGTCACTCAGCAAGCTGGTAAATGATGCTTCCATAACTTCCTGATCATAATATAATTAAAGAATTAGAGAATTAAAAAATAATTAGTTCTTGTAATCCACCAGACTTATCAATGTTTTTTTTTCCCTAGAGAAGAAAATAATTTTCTCCAATGATTTGACATATTAGTATTATTAAATGACTATATTTTCTGCCCTTTCCCATGGAAGAATAATACACATTCCAGAAAAAGTGTTAATTTCTTTTTTTCTCAAAACTTCATATACCAATTAACATGTAGGCTTTTAAACTGCTGGCTTTCCCAAGTGGTCTTGTGTCTCCTATGTACCAATTTTATCTTGATCCAGTTTCCATTAAAGATATTATATCCGTAGCTAATATTCTGTTCCAGCACAACTTTGACAGCCTTCATAACATTATATTATGTTTTGTGCTCAAATCAAAGCTGAAAAATGGAGAACAAATTCAGTAATCTGAAAGGTATTTGGGAAGAACTTCAACTCACAAATCATCTTTTTTGCTTTTTATTAGCATATGACTTGCCATCAAGTCATCCTATTTATCTGCTTTGTTTTCTTGTCTCAAATATAAAGCCATATTTGTGCCCCTGAACAGTTTAATAATACCGACAACTGAAGGATAAGTACAACATATGAAATCCCCATACAGTGCGAAAAATTCTGAGATTTAAAAGCTAAAAATCACTTTCTTACTGGAATTTATAAACGGAAATCAGAAGCTTGGAGGCACTGAGTATCTTTACCTTGACAAACTATTTGGTGTGATATCAGTAGTCCAATAGACTGACCAGCTTTCTGTTAGGGCCTGAATTTTGACAGTGTTTACGTTTTGGGGTTTTACTTCAGAATTCATTTTGGAATTTTACTTCACTGTGACTGCATGCCTGTTACATTATGTGGCTCAAAGCTGCCAAAAGGGATCCATTATGTGGCATACATGGGGTTCTCTTTAAAAGGAGTTTAGTCCACCCCAAGGATCCTCTGAAAACTTTGCCTATATATGTTTAATAGAGCAGAGGATGATCCGCAGAACTGCACTGTAAATCTAAACAGCTTGGTAAAATCTGTAAGAAGAAGATTCATGGTTTACTAATACAGCCCTCCTTGTATTAATTCACCCTATAGAAAACAGCAGAGGAAGAGCTAAACCAGAATATTTCTGATTTAAGTGCTAAGGGAAGAGGAGACTTTTACAAGCTTAAAGAGAGAGCAGGATCAAGCAAGCAGAGGAGCTCACGAGCCTTCAGGAACATGTACCAGCACACTGAACTGGGTGTTTGCTGGAGCACCAAAATGCTCACCCAGCCCCACAGCACAACCCCACAGCTGTGGCAGAAGCACCCACCCCACCGCCTGCCCAGCCCCTCCATACCGTGCTGGCTCCCATTCCAGGCATCGGCCTCTGCGTTGCTGATGGCAGCATCTCCTACAGAGCTTTTCCTCTCTTCCTGCTTTTCCTCCTAGACATGAGAGCAGACAAAACAGAAACCCATCACTTTGGAGGTCTGCACAGAGGTTCATGCTGTGTGTTGCACCCTCGGACTGGTGCCAGGGGTCATACTGGTGCCTCTGCAACATCCATGATTTGACTGATGCTTGGCCCAGAAATGGGTGGCCAAGAGGATCTGATGATAGGAGCCCAAGGGAGATTTTGGTAGCAATCACACCTGGAGTGGAACTGCTACAGTCAGAGCTGGCAAGCAGAGCTTCCTTGCCTCGTGAAAGCCACTCTCCCCAGGATACACATCACACAGAGACTCTCTTACTTCAACACTTCCTTTGGTGGCCCAGATTCAAGAGAGCAGTTGAGAGCATTAGACACCTACAGCCCAACCAGGACGTGTCTAGCACTGCCGAATCCGAGGCACTCGACAGGGCAACCAGCCAGCCAAGTGTCTGGAAGCCCTTACACTCCACCCATTCACGTCTTTTTGGCATTAACAGCCAATAGGCTATTCCTTCAACATACAGCTGACATAGAACTGAAAGGCACTGACAAGAACTGCCCACACCCATGGGGTGGCCCATGGCCCACCCTTGACGTTAGCACGTGGGCACACAGGCCCTCCCTGCCCTCTTCCTACCGTTTGCTCAGATTCATATTCTTCCTCCGAAGGGCTCTGGTACTCCTTTCTCTTTCGTTTCTTCACTGGCTTGAGGATTTCAGTGGCATTGGTGCTGCTGGCAGAGTTTTCCACAATGACAGACCTGCACAGAGGAAGGGAGAGAAACCACTGAGGCGCGTGGCAACGGCTGGGGTGTCAGTAAGGGAGGGGCTGCTGGAAAATCAGGCACCCCGTTTCTCACTTTCACACGCTCCCTAGTGCATTTACACGCTTCTCTTAGCCCACAAGTTGGCAAGAGATTAGAACCAGGGTACAGCCCAGAATCACCTTCACGTGTTTGGGTGTCAGATGCCTGAACCCAGGGATGGATCATAAGCAATCTAATTTTATAGCGGGGGTCTAAGCTGCAGCAGAGTCACACAGAGATGCTGGAAGCAAGAAGAGGGGCTGGAAATGCCCTCCTGATGCACACCTCCCACTGCTGCTCAGCCTGGAAGCACCCACTGTGGCAACCTGCTACTGCAGCACGTATCCAGCAGATGTGTGTTTATGAGGCCACAAATTGCTCAGGAGAAAATCTGGCTTCTGTGTTTCCTGCTGTCCCTTGGAACAAGTCTTCATCCCCTGCCACTGCAGAGAGGGCACTCTGCCTCCAGGAAAAAGGGAAACAAGTGGGGTCCCCAGCATCTGCCAGAGACAGGTGTTCCATTCCTCTCTGAAGCATGTGGCCCAGGAGAGGGGGGGAGATGGATGGACGTGGCTCTGTGTGGAGCAGACTCTCTTTCCTTTACCTTTCTTTGAACTGCTGGTGACAGTGCTCGCTGCAGAAGCCCCTGCCTTCCCGGGCTCCATCCGACATGTGTCTCCGGCCACAGGTATCGCAGTGGCACATACTTTCTGCTGCTGGCAGCTTGGTCTGCTCTGGCCCATCTGAGTCAGAGAGAAGAGGAGCAGTGAGGCACAAGGTGCAGCAAAGGAAGGAGAGCAGGAAGCAGGAGACATTTGCCTCATTCAGTGCCTGCTAGATGATGATACCCACCCCAAAAGTGCTATCATGGTGCCCTTACCCTGAGCCGCAGTAGGATTGTCCCTGCTGGTGGGTGCCACCTCCCAGTCCCCATCTTTCTCTGTGTGATCCTCCTTTACAGCTTCCACTGGAGGCAGCTTATCAGCACTCACCACCTTCAGCGTCCCATACTCATTTATTCGAAACTATGTCATTGAACCAAAGAACAAGGAAAAAAAGTTAACGAGAAGGATAGAAATGTAAATTTGTAGCTAGGGGGTACATGTGAATTTGGAGAATGAGAGGGACATGGTTTGGGCATTAGTGCATCCAACAAGAGGACAGCTCTTCCCATGACAGAGGTGAGCACTGCATCAATGTCACCTGTTCTGCTGCCTTCCCCCCAGTTTATGGTGGCTGCTGAGCCAGCCTGCTGCTGGCAGCAGGGCAGGGGAGGGTGGCAGAGGCTGTGTGCCTCCCCCTCTGCCCTGCGGTTGCTGCGTGTCCCCCAGCCCCTCTGATGAGCCCACTCACTCCTGTAGGGCCTCATGTCTGCCCTGCCTGGCCAGGAGGCAGCTTAAGCCCTGGGGAAACGGGGCTGCCAGGGCAGGGAGCAGAGCAGAGCCACAACGGGGACAAGCAAACTCCGTGTGAGGGAGTTTCAGCTCCCCTAAATCCCATCTTGTTTAAGGAAGGAGGTTTATGCATTTAAATGTTCGCGGGGCTCTTTGGGAGGAGGGATAAGTGCTGTTCCTCCAGCTTTAGGATGGTTTGAGGGATCCGGCACTGGATGGGTC
>JAOXNG010000001.1:126977628-126993777 GCA_028566535.1 Scolopax minor | reverse complement strand
CGATCTCATGCTCTTCCCTATGCAGCTTCCCTATGCAGCCCAGGATTCCGTTGGCCTTTCTGACCACAAGAGCACACTGCTTCCTATTGGTTTGTATTTTTTCCTATTAGCTCAAAAGCAACTGAGTCAGGCAGGTGACCATGTATATTAGCCAGAAGAATTGTATAATAAGAAATGTGTGGCAATTGGCAGTACACCGGGGAGATATCTGTGTCCTTGATGGATTTGGGTCAGATTTTTCTCAGTGGAGGAGACAGAGAATTCTGAAGGGATAAAAGCACATGCCATTTTCTTGTTGGAGGTAGAAATAAAGTGATATGTAGTCACTGGTACACTAGCAAACAACTGAACATCATAGATTTTTTCTATTTGTAGAAGGATTACAATAATTTGAAATGACTTTTTTTGAAGCTTGTCAGCATTCTAAGAATTGACCTTATACTTACATAGTCTTATATCTTTCTCTGAGATGTCACTCTCTCTAGGCAACACACAATACAAAAGAAAACATGGCATGGTATCAAATCATAATATTTATCTCATTAATTTACATCTGCAATTAATAGGAATAAATTTTATCCATGACTGAAAAAGAAAATCTTTATCATCTTAAAGATATGCAATTTTAGCTTTAAGATAACTCTATTCCATTAGCTTGGTTAGCTCCAGTAATTCTAATTTATAACTACAAAAGTAAAATAAAATGAAATTTCCTACTTGGAGTAGACCAAACATTGCATGTTAAGCTGGGCCTCTCGTGTGCTCCATTCCTAAATCATCTACATTGAGTTCATCTCTCCCTTCTCCTAGGAGAAGGAATAATGCTGCAGAGAATATTTGGGCGTCAACATAAGACAACAAAGGTCAAAAGACTGCAGAAGTATTATTTCAGCTAATTAATCAGCTGCAACTCCATTTAACCATCCAGCATAAGCAATATAAAGATTAACATCTGTAACTACCTGAGCAAACTAACAAGAAAGAAGAATGTTATTCTTTTTTAGGTACAAAATTAGATCGTATAAAACAAGTGGTTAATAAAATATTACTTCTTGAGATTTTTAGTCTTTTTGTGGCTAACAGTGTTGATATGTGTTTTGTTATAAATGACCCTATCTTGAAGATGTTCACCAATGCAGAACAAAGGTGAGGTCCTGAGAGTATGGTCTCTCCACTGAGAATATATCTTCAAGTGCTACATTCAGTTGTCGCTGAAGTGTACCGCTGAAATTGATAATGTAGTTTATACCCCATTGTCGCATTTACATTACATTTTGTGTTCTAAAATTTGAGAAGACCTTAAGGTTTTAATGTCCATGTGTCACTTCAGGTAATTTACTTCTTAATTTCCTTTCTTCGTTTCTGCACCAATCTTGGGTAAATATGTAAGCATCTGTGAGAGATTAACCTGTGCTATGCTTAATGCACTTTAAAGCCAAACTTAAGTCATTTTACAATCATTTTATATTCATTTTGTCTTGAAAGTGGTAGTAAGACATTGTTAACAGTGCAAAAGGCAGCAGACATAATTGTGTATTATATCATATAAAGAGACAATTATAAAAAGGGTATGAGATGAAGTACCTGCTTAGAAAGCTGTAATTTTAACTGGTAATTAAACTCAAGTGTTTCATTTTCCCAGCCAGCTCATCAGTGACTCCAGAAAATAAATGATCTGAAAGTGAAATACTTTGGGGGAAACAGTAGTAATTAATTACATTTCTCAAGGGACAATATATTCCCAAAGCTTGTTTTTAGGTAACCTTTTGAACAACAGATATTACAATGTACAGGTGGCAAAGTACAGAAGATAAGAAAAAAAATAATTTAATTAAAATATTCATGAAGCCTCCAGCCTGGTTTACAGTCTGTCATCATTTTCTTAAAAATCACAGAATCATCACATGTTTCCCATAGTATGTGACAGTTAATATTTTCATATGGGCAAAAGTGATAAATAAGGAGACAGCATTCTACAGGATTTCCTGCAGTATTCACCCTGGCATTCTTCCAAAAGTTAATTACATATGCAGACAAATTAGTGATAAAAAGGACCTAGTAGGTCAGAAAGTATTATCTCTTCGCAATGCAGGAATTCTCCCAAGAAAACATCCTATTATTTTTTTCCTCTATATTAGATTTAAGACTTGAAGTGTTGGGAATTTCCCTTTTGTTCTGGGAAATTAATCAATTCTACTTTTTCTAATTTTTTTCTGACTAATTTTTCTTCTGATTAATTTCCTTCAGTTGCCTCAAGTTATTGTGTTTACTCCCTGCATGACTATCAATCCCTTCTTAGTTTTTGTTTAGCTACTCTACACATATTAAAATTTTAATCTGTTCTTGTATGTCAATCCCTTCAGACCTCTTGCACATTTCAGTATTTTTCTCCATAATCCTTCTGTTCTGCATATTCATTCTAGTTATCAATCATCCACAGTGAGAGCTGAATTTAAACCTTTATTACCAAAGTCAGAGATTTTATGGGTAAAGACATCTTCCAAATGAGAATTCACAATTCTGAAACTGTTGGGGTAAAATACCAATCTCTTTTTACCTCACCCCTGCAGAAAGGGTATAAAACTGTATCTTTAATTACTGTCTCAGATTGTTTGCTTATTATTATAATGACCTTAAAAGAGGAACTCAAGACGAAGATTTTGATGACGTGACAGTTGAAAAGCAGGCAAGAAATGTTCACAGCTGATATCAAAGATAAACAAGCATGCTGTCACAGCACCTCCAGGACAGGCAGCAGAAGTTGCCATGCTGAGAATTAGAGATTCTTAGCTTGGACAAAGCTCCACAATAATTTCAATTAGTTTTTACTGGGGCATGGATATGTTTCTTACTTGTGCCAGTATGTAGCTCTATGTATGTACCTACAGCAAGCGGGGTACCACAACTTCCCAGCAATCCAGAACAGCCAGACAGAAGTTTGCTGCTTAGGCAAGGGTCTCATCCTTCTTCGCAAGCCCACCACTCTAACTCCAAAGTAGCATTTTTGCTCTTTTCAGTAAAGCCTGAAACTAAAACTTTTAACAGCATGATGAAAGGAACCAAGGTGACTTCAAGGCTCTTCCTAAGCATCTAAGGCATATCCTTTTGCCTTAAATTATCTCCTAAAAGTTCAATCAATGAGAGAAAAGAAAAGTTTCATATGTCTTTTAATTAGGTCACTTTTATAGCTGAAAAATAGTGTTAGGACATCATTCATATTTAAAGAAGTCAAAGTAGTTATGAAATAGCTTGTAAGGAAGCATGTTTCAAGCAGATAAGTTGCATATAATAACAAAGATGAAAAAGTGTTGAGTTTATTTGAAACCTGTTTGAAATCAGTGGCATGTGGATAGAATCCAGCTGTTCTGAGACAAATATTCAACACAGGAGTCCTAAAGATTTGGTGAGTCCAACGCACCAAGATAACAGAGTTCATGTGGCACTCAGTGACTGGAAAGAATCATAGTGACACATGGAGTTAGAGAAAAAGTGTTGTCATCCTGGTGAGCTATTTGAAAAGCACAAGAGTCAAAACCAAAAAAAAAACGAATTATATATATGAATAATTCAATGCACAAAAATATTTATCTGAATTTCTAACCCAAAACTTTAGCAACAGATTATTAATCCAAATTGTCTACGAGATTTCAAAAAAGTGAGGCATAGCAAAAAAGTCTGAACAGATTTGCAATATTGTCTTTGTTGTTTATTTATTTATGTATTTCTTTGCATTGTGTTTGTGACCTGGGGCGATTGTACGAGGCAAGTACAATAGACAAGTACATTACAGAGGTATTGCCATTCCCTAGGAAAGCTTAGAGTGTAAAATAAGACAACAAGCTGATACGGGGAGCTTGGTCACTGAGCTGTCGCTTTCCAACTGCAGATATCAGAATATCTCACAGATCTCCGAGTTAAACCAGACATAAAAAGGCACAAAAGAAGAACAGAAAGTACACGGATGTGTGACTGTAGCAATAAGTGAAGTGCTTTGATGAAGTAAAGCACTTAAGCTTATACCTAGCCTTAAACACAAGTGACTTCACTGGTATGGCAGTAACATTGTTTTGTGGAACTGGATAAAAAAATTTAAAGAGTATAAAGATTAAAGTAAAAGATAAACAAAATCCCCTAAAGCAGTTATTAATCTAGTATACCCATCAGGCTTGTAGTTTAGCCAACTGTTGCCTAACCTGTTTTTACGCAATTATTACTTAAAAAGTTTTGTAACAATCTCAAAAGCCACTATGCAAATTCAGTGTTCCACTCCTCCTTCATTTTTGAAAGTTGGAAACTGTTTAAAAGACAAAATATTTGACGATATTCTTTACTTATCCCTTTGTATATGTTAATAGCATGTTACTATAGCCAGAGGAAGTTCAGACGCCATCTAGCACAGCATCTCAATGTGTGTTTAACAGCATGTTTTAAGAATGCAGATGACCTACAGTTTTCTCTTCACATCTCACACAATACAAAATGATGTATACCTCAGGAACAAAGTCTTGTTCAAAGAAACTTCCCTTGACAAAAAAGGTTTCTGTGTGAAGAAACTAATTAACTTAGGTGTATAATTATTTTGAAACATTATGGAATAATACCACTCAAACAACAGAAAATGAACCAAGACTGATAATAAGGCATCCTTGACTTATTAAAACAACTTAGAAGCAAGTAGTTTTAAATGCATAAATTATTCTACAAACACATAGGTCCAAATCTTGCTGTTAGAGCAAGGGAACTGTCTAGACACCAATTCTCTGTAGATTTCATAGGTTGACTTTTCATGGACATGGGGGTTTATCTTGATGTCCCAATTTCAGTGGTGCGAAGGAGGAACTATGATATCCAGAGAATTATTTCCTCCTGTTTCTGAACCCTGCAGAGGAATCAAAGCACTCGGGTGAATTTCAGAATAGAATTTTGGAATCTGCATTCTATTCCAAATACTGGTCTCTTGGGAAAACCAAGAAAGAAAGGATGTAAAGCATGTCAGAGATTGAGATACCAAGATGATAATGAGCAGGTAGAAAACTGCCATAAGTACATCGAGTTGATGAACCCCAATTATTTGCTATGCTTATTTGAATCTTTTTTTAACCATATGATACTTATAGCCTTTGTTAGCCTCCAGTGAAATATAAAAGACAGATCTTCATCTGACCGATATTTTTGGTGAATAATTTATTTTCCAATCTTAGTCTTTTCACACTATTTAGTTAATTAGTAATATTAGATTAAAAAATCAAATGGATTGGAGGACTTTTTTGGCAAACATTGGAGTTTAGGGAGTTCAAGTTAAGATGAGGGGAAAACATTTTAGAATTTTTAGAATTATTTAGGAAATTATAATTTTATATCTTAATATATTTTATATTCATTTTATATTTTTATATATTATAATTTTATATTTTAATTAATTTTATCTAATTAGATAATTTTTCTTTTTCTGTCTGCTGAAGGAAGAAGACTTAGGTTCTCCTGTGATTTCTTTTCAGGTATCTAGGCAGTGCCAATAGAACAAATTCATTTAGAATCTGGACCAGGATTAAAGCTTTAAATATGGGAAACTGAAGTAAAGGCTTTTTTTTTGTTTGGACTTTCTGAACCTAACTGGCATAACTGAAAATAAAAAGAAATGGAAACTGAAATCTAGCCCCTATTCTCATAGTTGTTTTTTTTTAAAAGGATTTTCTCTGTGTTTGTTGAAGAGGAAAAATCCTGAGACTAGCACCCTAGCTGCACAAATGAGATGAAAGGAAAGAATGTGGTTGTGTCTCTGTGGCTTAAAGACTGCTTACAAAGCAGTACAGGAATAACATACTGCCAAGATAAAACAGTTTCATTATGGTCATTTCGTACAGACTTAAATAGCCACAGACAATGAAGAATCGTCAGATCACATGTACATAACCAATTTTGTTTGCTAACATAGCTCTTTGCTCATGCATGTAACAGCCAGTGTTGGAGATGAGAACAAAAATACCATTTCCAATACGTATGGCTAAAGAGGCAGATGACTGAAATTTATCTGACCAGGTAGAATCACGCAAAGCTTGCTGCAATTCATTTTGAGCTGCCTGGCCATTTCCAAAGTCAATAACACCAAACAAAAACAGTGGTTCACTCTGAATACTGTTTTAGGATAAATTAACATGCAAAATTTAAAAGTCTTTTGTGTGTTTTGTGTGTGTTGTGAAGAATTATAAGACTGGTTATGAAAAATAAAAATCAGGGAAAAAGAAAAGCTACAAACCACAAAAACAAATGGAAGATTTACTCCTTCAAACCGGAGCATATTTTTTAAAGGAAGGTTTATATGCATTGATTAAAATGTTTCTGAAAAGGTTTTGTTGGACAGATAAAATGGAACAGAAAGTCTTGTGGAGTTCATCTTAAAACTCACTATGACTTCTTGCACTATTAATTTTGTCATTATTTTTACTGTTAGAATATTTCTAATTTTATCATGGTTTAATATTTGGTTTTGTTGACAATAGTTTTTTCATACCTTTTAGTTTTGGTTATAAAATTAGCTTCCTGAAGCTTTCTGTGTTGTACAAGTGTTTTCCAATATATGACACATTTTTATTTAAAGGATTTATTTTCCTAAATGTTACACTCCATGATCTATTGTCTCTTCAATAGTTCAGTGGCCTGTGTTGTAGTGGTATAATCACATCCTCCAGCTCTTGCAGTTTCTTTCAGAATGTTCTGAAATTTTGTGAGTTCCCAGTCAAAGGACTCCTTAGGAGTCTGAGCACTGTCTGTCATTTATTATGATTATCTATCTTCAGGAAGCACTCACAACCTCCTCAAGATTCCATAGAGCATAAAAGTAGACATAGATCTTGTCCAAAAATGTTAAAGACAAAGTAGACAGGTGATGACTGGACATATGTGCTAGACACGAAAATGCTGATAAATCTACTTTTCTAATGCTCTTAGAAAGGTTCACAACCACAGAACTATGCTAGTCAAGTATTTTTATCATTCGCATGAGTTCCTTAGTAATACAACTAAACAACCTGACTGGAATTTCTAGATGATCTCTAAGAAGGGTTGTTGTTGAGATCTTTGAAAAGAGAGGGGAAAGACTGGGCACATATTGCATTAGCAACTACGTGAAAAACTGGACTGAAAGAATAAGTTGTACAGGAAAAGATGAAACTCAAGGTGTAATTGGAAAGGCCAAATGCACACTGTACCCTAAATGAAATATTGGGGTGGCACAAAGAATGGTGTCTTTCTCTGCTTCCTACAGTATGGTTTTGCAAAACTTTCTGGATGATACATAGAAGAGGCTAGAGAAAATAGTCCAGATGCAGATATCATTCTTTGGAAAAGGAGTCTTGATTTAGCACCTAAATAATGTAGCTGATGGCAGAGTGGAAGGAGGATAACAATCTGACCTTTGCAGTTGCTGTGACTTTTCAGCCCAGGAAGGACAGGGAAGGGACTGTAATTTGATCACAATTACTGCTCCTCCTAGGCTGTTGACTCAGTCAAAGGCTCAAACTAACTATTAAGATCAAGTAGGCAAGAAAATACATGAAAATAGTAATGATTGTTGGGTTTTGTTTCTGTTATGAACACTACATATATTGAAAAATATAATAAGCCTTTAAAGGCAGTGGTGTTTGCAAATGGTATACTAACAAAAACTGTTTTTAATGACTTTCTCACTTGCTCTACAACAAATAAGATTAAAAAAGCTATTCCTGTAGTTTTCTCTAAATCTTTTACAGTATTTTGACTCAGTGAATAAGATGCTTGATTCTGACTCTTTTATGTTATTTATTGATTCATAGCATAAGCTTCACACACACAAATACACTTTTTAAAATCAACATCAGGAAAACAGCACATAAAATCTAACATGACATAAAGTGTAATTGATAAATTGCCAAAGTAAATGACTGCAATAAGGCAGCACTGTGGGTTGATCCTGTGGGGGACTAAGCCATCTGACAAATGTTAGATTCTGCACTTCAAAGAATCCTTCCAGACTGCTTGCTAGGTTCATATTGTTTAACATAGTTATTCAAATAGTCCAGCCTACGTGCTGAAGGCACTTTGTGAAATCAATAGAATTTAGACTCAGTAGCAGCTGTAAGATTTGGCCTCCAGATAGTGTAGAAGAACAAGAAAAAAATTAACCAAGAAGAGCATATATTTTATGAGTAGAAACAGCAATGCTAATTGAATTCTACAAAGAGACTATCATTGAAATGTGAAGAGCCTTTGAGCAAATTTATGGTCATATTATGCCTTTTTTTTGCATCCCATTGTGCTCATCTGGCTCATAATTTGGCTCCAAGATCCAAATCCTCAGCTGCTATAAATTGGTGTCATTCCACTGAGGATAGAGAAGCTGCGCTGATTTATAACAGCTGTGGACCAGGCTTCTTTATTCCTTCTAATTTTTTTCAATATTTGAATGAAAGTATATCCAGAAAAGCTACTATGGTCTAAAGAGCAGATGAATAAACAGTTTGAAACAGATCCATCATGGCTATAACATTTCTATTACTTGTAGAAAAAGATAACATCCAAACTACCAATGAAAGTCAGTTAATTTGAGATTCAGAGATCTCCCTCACACTATCTGTCATTACATCTACCATATAGGCACGTACATGCAGCTCAGGATCACTTAAACTTTAATTTTATTTGCAGAAAGCCAATTAAAAATGAATTTTATTTTCTGAGCAAATTTAGTTCTTGAGTGTTTGGTATTTTTTGGGTGGGCTTTTTTCCTAAATTAATGGGTCATCATATACCAGCCTGCATTTCTGTGTTGGTTTTTGAAATGAAAAATTTTTTCATTACCAATAAATTTTGTTATTACATTTATGAACCCCGTCTAACATTGGGTAATACATGTTGGCTTCTGGAATCAGAGTTCCTGGTTTTATTATATTCATTTTACTTTTGTTTATACCCTGTTTTATATGAATTTAGTGAGTAAAAGCAGCTTGAACTAAAAAATGGAAATTAATCTCTATTATCTTAAAACAAAACCTCTCAATATTATTTTTCTTTAGTAAAGTCTTCTTGAAGACCCCTGTATTTCTGCAGGCATTGTACAGCCTGAATGCTCGGTATGAATCCCATAAATTTATGATTTTCTATCATACCCAGAGAAAATTAGATAATATTTCCTGATAGACTCTCTGCACTCTGGGATATATGTGCAAAGCTATAGAAATACTTAGAAGAAAGAGATACTCTAGTCTTCACTTCTCCACAAACTAATCCGCAAGGCCTGTTAAGCATCAGATTGCCTCTGTCTGGGTAGCACACTGAAAGGGCCTTCTAATTCCTGGGTGGCCTATCCCATTAGAACCACTGTATATATTTATTTCATACTCAGAATTCAGAAAGTTGAAAGCGTATGCCAGAATATTGAAAAATAAAGAATTCCTAAGGGCTTTGATTGAAGATTTCTTAGAGTTTCTTGAAGACACAGTTATTTGGAGTATGCCAAAAGGCTATATTCAAATATCAAAGTACAGACTCAGTGACTGGCTTTGGTTTTTTACTTTTTCAAAAAATGTTCTTTTAAATGCATCACTGTCTATAGGAGTGAGTTAATTCACCAGGACAAATTAAGGATATTGAGCTTTTTGAGACAGGCTGGCACTGTTCCAAACACAAACTGTGCACCCAAAGGATCAGAGGATATACCATTGGGAGAGGGATTTCATTGTTAAAAGTATGAGAACGAAAGTATGAGAGAAGTTTTGAAAAATGTGAAAACTATCCATTTGTGAAGGAAGAGTTTATTGCTTTTAAGTAGTTAATAATAATTTATTATTAACTATTCATTTGTAAATACTGATCAATTAATGAACAATTAATACTTAAGTGAATGTGATTAATTGCTAAATAATGATTAGATGATACTGATTAGTATCTAAGTAATGATTAGTAGTGATTATTAATTATAATTGATAATAACTATAAATTCCAGTTGTAATGTATCTTCAGTAGAACTATTTATCCCTTCCCCATATGTATCTATTCCTGTAGCATCTAAAGAACAGAACAGTGAAATTACAGGGAAATAAGCCCCTTGTTGTCTTTAATAATGTGTCTAAGTGACTACAACTTTTGGGTAAATCTTTGATTTGACTGCCGTATCCATTTGGAAATCAAGTCTCTGTAATTCCTGTCAGAATTTTTTGCCAACTCTAAGAAAACAGGACGTGATTCTGCTGTTTGGGCAATTCTGTTGTTCAGGCAATGTACTTGTAATAATCTAAAATATTACTTTAAAATAGAAGTGTAGGAATGTCCATTAAGTTATGCATTTAGTTTCCCATTCGTGGAAATAAAGGCAGTTATGAAAAGACTACTGTTAAAGAGTGTGATAGATGAGACTTTAAAATTATGTTTGTAGCAAAACTTTCTAAAAAATTCTACATTGTTCATTGAACAATTCACTAAATTCTTAATTGAAAAATTCAGAGTTGGCGTAATAAGGAGTAACCTCAGAATTTCAACCTCAACTGCTGTTATGCAAGGAAAGATAATGTACAATTTGAGGATGAAAAATACACAGATTCCACTGAAACTTTTGAATTTTTACTATTTAGACTCTATCAGGCTCCAGAAACCCATAGCTTCTGAACCTCTTAATTCTCATATAATCATGATTTGGACAGGACTCAAGGGTGAATGAAGAGATGCCAGCCTCCTGCACAGAACTGGATTTTATCCCTCTCTATATTCAGTCATTGCTGTCAAAGGTATTACTTCCTTGGGGACTTAAAAGCTAAAGACAGACATTTTCCTGCCTACAAGAAACTTTACAACCAGTGAGAGACTTTGGCTCATATTTCAGTCCTGCCAAAGGAATCTGAATTTTAATTAAGGTAAATGGCCTATCATGCAAGCAAGATCCAAATGTGTTTGCTTGGTATTTCATGGTCATAGCTGTCTCTGGAAGAACTGGGTGAAGTTTCATCTTATTTCTTGTGTGAGACCACTGAGGGAGAGAAATGTTAGGGTAAGCAATGTGATAAGCCAGCAAGCATGAGAGGTGTGAACTTCAACCTGTGGGAAGGGTCTGTCCCTGCAGGTGACCCCAAATGCCCGTAGATACTGATGGCTGAAACTCCAGGGTATTTTCTCCCACACTATTAAAAACACTGCATCGAACTGCACATGCAGTGCTATTTAGTGTACCTAGTTCACCCATTCTGAAGATATGCCAGTTTCTTGGTGTATGAAATGGAAAACTACAGTAGGTTATAAAAATATGATGGATGATTTAGGTGGCTGTATTCAGCTGTAAGCAGTAAACGCTGAGCTCGGCAGAAACTACTAAGGGCAAAACTGCAAGTGATTTACTAGCAATTTAAAGCACATGAGATTTGTAATGCATGAGGCCCTCAGGCCCACCACTTCTCTTCAGTAATGGGAAACAATATTTTGGTGAAAAATGGCACATTTAATTTCAACCTTGTGCAGTAAAATATAAAGGCAACCTAGTTTTCTTCATTTCTCAGTGTATAGTTATTTGCATCTTATTCAAACTGCAAGTGGATGTTAAAAAAAAAAAGGCAATATTAATATCCCTTGGGTGAGTTTTGTTATGAAGGAAAAAAAATATTTCAGGAAAACTGACACAGTACAGTTTTAAAACTACTGGTCTCAATTATTCTATTTTTATCTTGAGTATGATAAACTTGTGTAAGATTAACTCCATAGTGTGCCAATACGGGTATCCTTTGAATGAAAAAATGAAAATGTCATCTATTTCTACCCAAGTACCAATATAGCTAAGTAGTTCAAATATATATTTTAATTTAAGGGGGACAAAGTGGATGAAGGGCAGGACAGGAAGCTAAATACTGAGACATCAAATATTTGGTGTGGCAGAGATAAACAGTATCCAGCTGGGGGACTTATGCTGAAGTTTTTCTGATACATCAAATCTCAGTTCACAAAACAACCTTTAAAACATTGTTCCACATTGAACAGTAAGCATGTGAAAATGATGTAGTGGATCATACTGTGAGTTTGGAGCACTGGAGTTTAGGTAAAAAACATCTTTCTCTTTTCAAATGCCCTGCTTGGCCTAGGGACTGGAAGCCATGTTGAACCTGAAAGCTTGCAACACCGCAGTCTGACCAAAATGACATTTCCACTCAGCAAAGCTAATGAAGTTTTGCCAGTTTTCCACAGGTTATTTCCAAAATGGTTGTGTTAGCTTAATTTCTGAGTTACCACCTCCTCTCTGAAAAATGCATTAATAGTAGGTGAGTTCTGCAAGCAACCAGATGGTGGTCTAATGATTCCAAATCCTCCTGTAGCTATCTTCTAAGTTACTCATAATCCAGGGTGTAGCCGAGTGATTTCTTTTGGTTGACTTTCTGTGCACTGTCCTAAATATCCCACTTTTGCATCTCTGCTCTGTACCATACATTGCCTTTTCCTCTGCTCCTGTTACTCCATGGTGCTGGCTCTGCTCTCCATACATCTCATATGTGCATCTTTGCAGAAAGGATTATTTTAGTTATGAAATGTTCTTTGTAAACATCCAAAATCCAAAGGTAATAAAAATGTCTTGAAATACTTTTTCTGGATAGATAAATGAATAGACGAAAATTGTATCCATTCATCCACTTGATAATGGAGATTAAGGCCCAGTAGTAGGGTTGAAGAAATAATGCTCCTATGGGTTTTTTTTTTTAAGTCTCTGGCGGAGATTTTCCCTTACAGAAAACTTGAACCTCTTTACATTTTTGAAATCACAGCTGAACTCTGAGAAAGTTTCTAACCAGAAATACAAGTTACTTGATACTACAGGCCCTTAGATCAGGAACACGAGGCAAGCTGGAGGGAGTTAAAGCTATGAACTAGATATTTATACTTTCCTTCTGAATCTATTGAAACCATGATAATACATCAATCATTTCTGATCTGCCAATGTAACCCCTCTTAAAGAAGATGAAAATAAAGTTGTAAAAGCACTTTCTGTCAAGTGGCAGTGTACATATCAACTTAAAATCAAGTATCTATACAAGGAACTATAGCTGGCTAAAAGGCAGTTTTCTTGTCCTGCAATGATTTTTCCCCAAAAAATTATTCTACTGAACAAAAAAATCAAAACATAGAAACACTTAAGAACAAACAGGTCAATATAAATCAGATAGTCAAATCTTTTCAAGAGAGTTTTTTAGTTGATCTTTTAAAAATTCTGTTTCAAATTTAAACAAAATATCCTATTTATCTTATTTACCTCATTAGAATATTCTGCTGGACTTCTTTGTTTGGAGCAATTTGGGAGTGGTAAACTGCTTAGATAATAAAATAAATATGAAGTTTGAATAAGGAGAGAATGAAAGTCCTTTTGCATGGCCTTGCAGATAGGGACACGAAGGATTTTGATAGTCAAAGCTCTTTTCAAAGAAGGTGTTCTTAATAGTCGGCGTTTAATGGCAATGGGTAACATTTTACAGGACTGCTGAAAGAAGGATGTTGTAGAAATTTGATGAGGTGTGGTGGATCTTTAGAGGTTAAGGATGTTAAGAAAGGGTAGATATCACAAATGCCAGGGAAGAAAATAACAAGATTTAGACACATTCTACATTCACAGCATGAGAAAGAGCAAGAGCTGGATCTGTTCACAAGTGCTTTCCTTCTGTCACACACAAGCTATTGCCATCAGTCAAAGGCCATATTACGCTTTCTTTTCCCTTAGGTGGACGCAGAAAGCAAGTAGAATTTTCACCCAATTCTTTCATCTCTCATTTCCCCATTTTTTAGAAATGTCCAAACATCCAAGTCTTTAAAGGTGTTAAACTATTTTCTTTTGACTTCTTTAATGTAATTTCCCTTTCTAGTTTCTGCCTCATCTACCATCTGTGGAGTAGTTTGTTTTTTTTTTTTTTTTCATTTTTATAAACAGTGTGTTTACAGCATTTTAATTCAAAGAGATCAGATTCCAGGGTGCTAGAGATCACTGTACTTCCTAAATCATACTTCAAAGGAAATCTAGGACTAGCAAAGGATTTGAAATTTATGTTCAATAATTGGAGGAGAGCACCTGCCAAGGCAGAATATTAGATCTCTTCATTTAGTGACAAATAATGAGACAGTGTTGTGCAATGGCTTTTGTAATTTAAATTAATTTCAGATTATTATGGAGTCTCTCTATAGCTGACCATGATTACATAGACATCTATGGAAAAGAGTAACTGTGCTCTAAGCCCATGGTTTTTAAGCCCATGTGGTGCATTCTTTTAAGTAACATGGTTTTTAATGAAGACTATTGAAGCTTTGACCATGTAAAATTTACTTTGAATAAAAATCTTTTCCATACTGGTAGGTTTCTTTTTTATTTCTTTTAGTCAGTTATACAGTACCTGACCATAGTAGTTAGCTAGTTACTGTCATTTTGTATTCTCAGTCCTGCTGAAAGATGAGAGTCATATTTTTCTTGCCTGTTTCTCTGACATTCTTCCCTGGGAAACTTTTATGAAGCTATTCAGAAAAAACAGACAAGGAGTTAAAACTCCATGGGAGTGTCCACATATCAGAGACCAGTGATTGTGTGCCTGCTTAAATTGTGTCTGGCGTACAGATGAAATTATGGCATGCATTATCAACAGAACCATCTCTGCAACTGTTTGGTCCCAGGAACATTGTGGTAGTGTCTACCACAATATGTCAATTGATTTCAAACTTTCTGTCATAACAATATTAAGCCAATGTCATACTGAGATGCTCATGAAAAAATCAACTTTTTTTTTTTAAATAAACAAAGGTAATAACTTCCAAGAAACAGAAAGTTTTCAGATGTTTTTGTCTGAAAGGTGCATAAAACCTTCTGCTCCGGATTTTATTAATGACAGTAGCCCTCAAGCCTAATGCTGTCTATTTACAGGAATGGTGTCATATGTGAATAGTATCTGAATAGACTCGTACCTTTCAGGATGTGATGAAAAGATAGAGGAGGATTAAATGGCTTTTTATAACACTTTTTTCAGACATTTGAAATGATTCACACTTTAATAAAGGAGTCATTAAATGCAGACATACTAATAACCTGAAGATTTATCCTTTAGTCACTGAAAGCCAGAACTGTACAGATTAAAAATTGTGAAGTAACTTGCATGTGAGAAGACAGTGTCTCTCTCTCTTCACCTACATCTTTCATTTGAAACTAAGATGTAACATGTAAGCACAGTTGAGCCTACTATTTTTAAGTTCTTGTCTTTGGGATCTTTAAAATAGAGGTCTTACAGTGTAGTATGATGTATGTTTTTGTTAATTATTCTCCATTCAAGAAAAGAAAACAGCATTATTACACTATAGATTTGGAGGGAATTTGTGATTAGCAAGGACATCTGTTATTGTGAAAATCTTCATTAAATAAACCAATGTTTAAAACATAAAACTCTCTATTTCTCTCTGTATGTTACAATGTTTATTACACTGAGACGTGGATGGAAATGATCTTTTCCTCGTAGAGAAAGATAAATTGATAACAGTTCAATTTAGCTCTTAACTTTGTATTTTCCTTTATCAACTGTGAGTTTTGCCTAATTGATTTGATTTGTGTGAGTGCAGAAGAGATGGGATGGAGATGTAAAGCATGTTCTTTACCATGTGCTGAATAGAAACCTTGATCAGCTCTAAAACAAGAATTCATCTCCAGAGTATTTAGGCTTGATCAGTATGAAAGGTAATGTCCTACATCTGTGGTTAATCATGGCTATTTTCCAGTTTCACCACATCACTGAGTTATGCTCATAGCACCTTGGAATCAGTAAAAGTCAGCCGCATGTTTGGTTTAGTAAACTATGTCTTATCTGACCTGTTTATGCCATTATGAGAGTTTTGATAAATCCTTGCTTAGTTCTATGCTTTACGCTTACACCAATAGCTTGATGTAGCCTCATTTTCCAGTGGAGACTTTTCTGATGAATCACAGGACAGAAATCCAAGCATTGCCCTCTAAGTGGCTGGGACAATTCTTCAACACAGCTTCTGTAATATGAATCCAAAGTAGTCTGAATATTAAAAAAAAAATAATCCCCAAGCAAAAATTTCATTAAGATATCATTCTATCTAGCTCATATAGTGTGGGTACATAGGGAGTAAACAGATCGAATGACCAACATGGCAAGTATT